>JAGPOW010001296.1:59115417-59141914 GCA_030014935.1 Caiman crocodilus
CTTGCTATAGCCTCTTGTTCCCCCTATCCTACCTCAGGCCAGCTGCTATCTTCTTTTCTAGAATTGGAGGGGTGATGTTAACCTAACCCTCTTCCCCACCCCATCTCCTCACAGTCTGGTCAGTGGGAAGAATAGCTAATGTGTCAGCTGCTCAGTTTCCAATCCTCACTGAGGGTTGAATTAAGTTCAGCAGGTCATGAAGTAAAATAATTATGGTCCCCATGTTTCAGATGGGGAAGTTGAGTACAGACAAAGCAACTTGTTTGAAATCACACAGATGTTAGTAGAAGGGCCAGGGACAGCCTCTTAGCTCTGCTCAATACACCTGTACTTTAACCAAAAGACAGACCATCTTCAAATGAGAAATACCAGGCCTGCAATGTGCATATATCCTCCATTAGAGCAAGAGCAACTTTGAAATCTTGAGCCATTATTCTCCTTCCTGAATCAGATCTTTTCACAAAGTACATTGTGAAGAGAATTACTTTATAGGAAATGGTTCTCTGAAAACACAGTAGCAGTAGCGTAGTCCTGGAACAGACAGGCAGGGAAAACATGTAGCCTCAGTTTTGGAGTGCTTAGTTCCAAAAATTAAAATGTAGCAACAGATAAAATGCATCCCATATACAGCTTTCTATAATCAGAAATGGAAGAGCAACTAGCTGCTTCAAGAAGATCAGAAGGGAGGTTTCACTGTAGTCTTTTAGATGGAAGGTACTGGATACCAGAGTGATGAGCCACAGCATAAATACTTAAGGAAGCTAGAACCAAAATCATTCAGCTAGTCATAAATTCATACCTTGAGTGATATCAGTGCCTTCCCTTGTGTTTCAGATTAAAAAGTGCCCTATTTTAATAAAATGTAAGGGTTGGGGGGGTTATTTATTGTTTCTTAAACAAATGAAGCTTTGTTGAAATAGAGCACTCTTGATTTGAACCAAACTTTTCAAACAACAACCGGCAATGATGCAACTCAAAATGGGAATTATTTACTAATGGCATTTTAAAGTAAAAATAATCAAAAGCTAGCTAAGCCAGAAACAAGATTCCTTTCTCCTGGACAATCCCATTCACGGGTTTTACTGAAGAGTTTTGGGGGACAAAATGTCCCTACCCGTTCCTAGTCTGATTGCACAGGTGCAAACATTCCATCGTGGCCTAAAAAAGTATAGAGACAGACCCTCAGTGAGGGAGCAGTTAAATGCACACTACAGATTCACCCAAGGGAAAAACAGTAAAAAAATAAGCACATGTGAAACTTAGAGATATCAGCAGATGGTAGGATTTCTGTTCTGCCATCCTTGTCTTTTGTACCATGTTTAAGTAAGCATGAGAGTTTGAAGTCATTGAAACTGCCTTTTATGTCACCTGTTGCCTCTCCACAGAAGTCACTGACTTCATCTACAAACCAAACTTGCATTGTCATCAGCAACAAACAAGTTTTCTTGACTGCAGCCCCTTCACTTCTGTATCAAACTAATACAAAGTAGTTCTGATGGTATTTTGTGGATCTGAGGTATTTTAGATTTTCTCCAGACATCTGTAGGCAGCTGTGATTTTTCCAAGACCCTGAGTCTCATTCTTCACAACACTATTAATTGGCTGAGAAAAGCAAACTAGCTTTAAAGGCCTGGGCTGCAGAATTCTCTGGGGAGTCAGTGCAATGAGCAGAGCATAGGAGTGATGTGACCTGGGAGTCACTGTTAGTAAAGAGTTTCTGCCTTTTAGGACCAAAACTCTATTGTGTTTTAAAAGGTCAACAAACTCATTCTAGTACAGCTAGATGTGCTAACTTGGCCTGGCAGTGACAAGAGACATGTGGCTTTTTTGTCATCCCTTCACAGTAAGGGGCAGAGCCTCTTGGCTGAGTCTAGAATGCCATGACTATTCATGACTATGACTACTTGAGAGCAGTCTCTTCCTCTCTCTCTTCTCTTCTGCCTCCCCCTATTGCCCCCTCCTTTTCCGTATCTTTCCCTCTCCCTCCCCCGCTTCCCTCTCCCTTTCTATAAGGAGGGCTAATGAGATGGTCTTTCCCAGGGAAGCAGGCATATCCTGTAAGTGTTCTTTGTCAATGAAGCAGTCCCGGTTCTAATCTTTCACACTGAAGCTTCCTTTGAAATCCTGACTGTGAATGCACACCACAAACGCACTGGATTTTGCATGCAGAGGCCACTTCTTCGTGTTTGTTTAGCAGGCAGGATGCTACCTCCTTCCCTGGGACTGTCTCCTATCATAGTGTTCTGGCTTCCTCTAAGGCATTGCTCCATGCTTCATGCAGTTTGGCCTTAACCAACAGCTACAGGTGACAATGAGGTCCCCAGCCTGCTCCACTTCAAATGTCATGTGCTGTGTTTAGATTCAGTGACAGCATTGTATTCATGGCTGAAGTGGCATGGTGTGGGTGCAGTGTTAAGTGGCCAAGAAAAGGGAGGCCCTATACTTTATACCTAGTGACATTTCTCCATTTGTCTATTGTCATAGCATTCCTCTTCAGACAGCAAAGGGACACTGTCAAGGAAAGAAGCAAACAGGGCAGGTGACAGATATGGTTGTAGTTGCTGGAGGTGGTGACTGATTGAGATGCCTCTGTCACAATAATGTTCAAGACTCCTCAATCTGCAGCACCGAATGGGCACTGTCAGGGGATGTTGTTGATATGAAACTGATAAAACAGGTTTGGGGACAGTCTACTTTCCTGCCCTGCCTATCAGCTGCCAGGTTGACCTACATAAGCAATGATGTGTACAACCCTCTAGCTGTATCTGTTTATAATTGCAAAATAAAGAATGAGTAATCAGAACCATAGAATGTATTCTGACACACGCTTAACAAGGAGCCCATTTACCAGTCTTGAAAAGATAGTGCTGTAATCAAAAATTATTATTTATGGTAACTCCACTTGGAAGATTGTGTGTCTTGGGCAATTTGACCCTTTTCCAGGGTCAAAGAATATACTAATCAGGGTGGAGGTACACTTCTTCTGGGACACGTCACTCACTCCTTGAAGCTCTTGGAGAAGACACGATGCAACTTTGGCCAGTAGGCTGAGGTCAACTCTTGTAATTTACTATTAGTCTATAAAGTAAGTACTGCAGCTTGTTCACAGGGATGTCTGTCTGTTTTATGCATGTAATGTTCACCCTTTCTGAGACATGCCAACTAGAACATTTATTTAAAATAAAATTATTTAGGCTTCCAGCTGTTTCACAAGGAGAGCTGTGAACTGGCCTTCTCAAATCTTGAGTGGTCAGAGGGGGGGAAAAAAGCTTTTTTCTGTGCTACCTGCACAGAGAACGTTGCAGTTCTTTGGAGGGATGGTGTGGGACCTCTGGGTTCTACTGTGGATTCAGAGGACACAAGTACCTAGAAGAACAAGGCTCCCTCACATTACTACAAGACAACAAAAGAATTCAGAAGTTCTTTCCCTGCTCCGGGATTTCCCTAGATCACAGCTAAGCCAACATCTCAGAGATTGGTTTATCATTTGAAAAAGCCAACAGTCTTTAGCCAAAAGCCATGTCTTTAGCAAAATCTGAACTTGTGTAATCAATGGTTCTGGCCATCTTAATGCCATGTGATATTGCACCATACCACAGCTTCCAGCAAATTCTGTCATGGAGAGATCTGCTATAAGCATCCTGAACTTAGCTGCAGCCAAAGGACTTCAGTTTTTAGGGTGGTCCTAACAGTTTTGCAAATGATAGTGGAAGATCACCATATCAAAGTCTGTCCTGAGATGAGAAAGCTTTAAAGTGGGCTACTTCTAGAGTGTTTCTTGGATGCTTTGATTGCCTCTTGGGAACAAGTTGATTTTTAATATCTTCCACAGCGACATGCCTGATCAGCTAATTAGTAAAAAAAGACGATTCACATTTCAATCCAGAGTGAAGAGGCCACCCACACAGCAAACATTTCATAGCAAGGGGCCAACCCAGAACTTCACATCAGCAGTTCTGGTCTCTGTTGCCACGGCTGAAGCACCATGGAACATCCAACGTCTGAAACATATGGCCACTTCTAGAAACCAGGACTGCTCTCAAAGGTGTATTTACTAAGAGACCTTAGATCCAGGATGGGGCTATAGCCATCTGTTTTTTTGTTTGCCAGAAGTAATCTAGGATAAAATCCAGAAATAACCTAGAATAACATCTTTTCCTTTTCACTAGGTAACGCAGACTTGGTGGTGTTCTTTACAACAGATGCTAGAATTTATGTAGAGAGACTGTTCAGCAGCATGAAGAACTGAGTTAGTATACATCAGTGACGGGCAAAATATGACCCGCCAGGCAATTTCATCCAGCCCGCGAGTGCCCACCAACTACATGTAACCCACCCTGTCCTTCTGCCCACGAGGGTGGGAGGGAGAAGCCCAGATATACACACGCACCCCTGCCCAACATACCCTATTGCACTTCTCTCCCACCCTTGTGCACAGAAGGGCTTGGGCCAGCCATCATGCAGCTTCTGGGTTGGGCTGCTGCTGCCACTGCTGCAGCCACCAGGGGAGCTGCTCAGCTTCCCCAGTGTCCCACTTGCTTTGGGCACCAGGTTGGGAAGCAGCAGGGGTGTGGGGAGCTGCAGCTGGGCAGGAACAGAGAGCATGGGGCTGGGCATCAAGCCATGTATGATCTATGTGGGTAGGGACACCAGGGACCCTTTGGCTTCTGCAGCATGAAAAGCAGAGCACTAATTGGAAAGAGTTCCTGAAATCCTGAGTTAAACAAAAGTGACTGTGTTTCTATTAGAAAGGTATTCTTCTCCTAAAAACTCTTCTCTTCACTTTCTTAAGATATGATTTTTTTTTAAAGGTGATTTTTCTGCCTCAGACTCATACAAAGCTAACTCAAACAGCTTTGCACTTTGTTTTATTCTTTCAAGTTTGTATCTTCCTCCACCCACTTCTATCCCCTCCTTTTTTTCTTTTTTAAAGCAAGAGTCCATATATTTAACGTTTAAAATTAGCCACTGGCACTTTCTAACATTCCTTTAGGAAAGTTGAGAATGAATTGTGTAATTGCCAAATCCTTCTGACATAGTTTGTAAATAGTCTGTCCACCTGCATAACTAAAACATGAATCATGCATAAAGAACAAGGGAAAAATGGCTGCAACAAAAAGAATAAAGTTAATAAATCAAGAACCGTCTCCCTCTCTCACATAGCCCACTGCAGCCAATAAAAATATTCGTGTGTGTATGTACGAATGTATGTATGTATGGATGCATGTATATTACACACATATACACATGCACAAGCGCATGCAAAGATTGGTATTTCAATGCCATAGAAATTTACACAACCACAAAATGTCCCATGCATGATACTCCTTCATAATCCCATTGCAGCATCAGTCATGCCACAGAAATTTAACAAGGTGTTCAAAACTGTGTAATTACCAGAGATGCACTAGTATGGCATGGGTTGGGTAAAGGGAAGATCAGCCCAGCAGAGGATTGTAAACCACACAAACAGCATTCAAACTCTGTTTTATAAAAGAAGGGTTATAAAATTCTGTTTATAACTGTGCCAAGGGTTGCTAAATGTTTAATAGGTAGTGTTAAACCTGGAAAGCAATATTGGCATCTGCAGAAGGGGTGTGCAAAGCAGGCCCTATTTGATTTGGATTTGGATTCAGACTGAATCAGGGACAGTGATTCAATTTGTTGATCTGGATCACTACCCCCAATTTAATTTGGCCAAATCCAAATCTGAAGGTTCGATGCTGATTCGCAGAATCAGCGATTCAGCCGTAGACACAGCTTTAAATGTTTTTTCTACATATCTCAAGATATCAGCACGGCTTGTGAACGCTGTGATGCTGGGGTGCATGGAACGTCTGACAGGAGTGCGGGGGCCCTCCATGTGCTCAGCGGTGAACCCAGAAGTGGACTGGAAGTACTTCTGGTCCACTCCCAGGTCCACTGGGGAGCACACAGAGGACCCCTATGCCTCCCCCAGCTCAGTGATCGGCCATGGGGGGATGCCAGGCATCCCCTCAAACCCAGGAGGCACCAGCTGCCTAGCCAGGGGGCCCCCCTGCATGCTCCCTAGTGAACATGGAAGTGAACCTGAAGTGCTTCTGGTTCACTTCCCAGTCAGCTGCCAAGCACACTGGGGACACTCCCATGCTTTTGGGGGACACTCCATGTGCCCCAGCACCGCAATGTTCCTGAGCCACCTGCTACCTAAAGGTATGTAGAAAAAACATTTAAAGCTGTGTCTGTCTGAATTTCTGATTCTTTCCGAATCTCTCCAAATTGACTCGGAGAGTTTCAATTCGATTCAGAGAGATTATAGGGTCTCCTGATTCAATTCAGATTCAGAGATATGGCCACCGAATCGGGCCAAATCGATTTTGGGATGTCCCAAGGACGCCGGGGCTAGGGGGAAACCCCGGCCCAAACCCAGGGGGAGCACCCACTTACCTTTCACAGGAGGCGAGGATGGGAGAGGCGCACACGCCGAGAAACCTCCCGCGCGGTTCATTAGCTGCGCTTACATACAGCTGGGGTGGGGTGACGGCGGGAATAAAGTGTGGCCCCGAGAGCACAGAGGGGCCACCAGGAGACGCCAGACACGGAGGGAGGCCTGTGGTCAGAGGCAGGCTCCCGCGGGGCATATCAGCCATCGAGCAGGTGAGCAGCAGCGGCGTCGGGAGCAGTGAGGGCGTGGAGAGCCGCAGCCGCAGGGATCACAGCTGTGAAGCCAGCACCTGGAGCAGCGAGGGCGTGGAGAGACGCAGCCGCGGGGATCAAAGTTGCGGAACCAGTGCTGGAGCCAGTAGGAAGGCAGGAGCCGGCCAGGCCACCGGCAAGGGAGCCAAGGGAAGAGACAGCAGGGACGCCGGCAAGGGAGCCCGCAGAGGCAATGGGCCTCAGGACACGTAGTCCTAGGGCCGGAGATAAAAGGCTGAAGGGCCCAAAATCCAAGGTGGCGTTGGCCAGGGTGTAGGGGGAGGCTGGAGCCCTGTGAACGCCCGCCAAAGGTGTGTTGGCCCAGGAGGCTGCTGAGTGTGGAACCCCACCACTGAGGGTCCTGGTAGGACCATGTCGGGCAATTCCCGGGGAGTGCCCACTGTCCCCCGGGGCACCCTCTGTGAACCATCCCACGGGAGCAGGGCCGACCCAGACAGTGGCCCGTGCAAAAGGAGCCCGGGAACGCTCTCCCGAACTGAGGTGGGCACAAAGTGGTGGCAGTGGTGGGATGATGGAGGACACCAACCTTGCAACCTACGCCAACATGCAGGCCACGGCTATTGGCCCCACTGATGTCCTCGGGCAGAACCTGCAAGCATTGACCCAGATCCTGAATTCCCAGCAACAAATGCTAGACCAACAACAGCATTGGCTCCAGCACAGTTTGGCCTCCTTCGAGATGCCTAAAATGACAAAGGATGACGACCCAGAAGCGCATATCGAGGCCTTCGAGTGGCACGCCCTCATGACCGGGCTCAACAGGAGGTATTGGGCCAGCCAGTTGAGAGCCTTAGTAGTTGGCAAGGCACAGGTAGCCTATCGGGCCCTCTCGAGGGATGATGCCCTGGACTGCAAGCATGTGAAGGAAGTCATCCTGTACAGACTGAAGATTAACCCCGAGCACTACCGGCGCCAGTTCCGGGCCAAGAAGGGACCCGAGGCGAGGCAACCGAGAGTGCTGTTGCAGCTTCTGCAGGACCTGTTAAATAAGTGGGTGAGCCCAGCGGGGCAGGATTAAGAGGCATTGGCAGACCAGATCATTTTGGAGCAGTTCCAGAACGATTTAGAAGAGCGGACGCAACGCTGGGTCCGACAACATACCCCACAGACCTGC
The DNA here is from genome assembly GCA_030014935.1 of Caiman crocodilus. Taxonomy (NCBI): domain Eukaryota; kingdom Metazoa; phylum Chordata; order Crocodylia; family Alligatoridae; genus Caiman; species Caiman crocodilus. The sequence continues at coordinate 59,123,228 of JAGPOW010001296.1, forward strand.
GAGGAGGCTCTGAGGCTGGCGGAGGCTTTTGTTGCCTCAGAGGTTTACTACCCCAGAGAGAGGAGGAGCCAGGGGCCCCTGATGACAACCCCCAGAGAGCCAGAGTGCCAGCGTCCACCCAACCGGGGGCCTATCAGGGACATCGTGTGTTTACGGTGCAGGCAGAAGGGCCATTTTTCCAGAGAATGCCCGAGCCAGAATGCGGAACGCTGGGTCCCAGGTGACCAAGCAAGGGCCCCAAAAGAGAGACGGAGAGGCCAAGAGTCCGGCGAACCGATGGATTGCAGCTACGTGGCCGGTGGGGAGGACGTGGCTTGGAGGCACCCTGTCATCAAGGCATGGGTGGAGGGTCGCCCCGTGCAAACCACCCTGGATTTAGGGTGTTCTCAAGTCCCTAATCAGGGGAGACTTGGTACCATCGCAGGGCCAGCGGACAGCTTCCCCTGTGAGAATAGCTTGCCTCCACAGAGACACCAAGCAGACCGAGTGCCAGCGGGTTCACCTACAAGTGATGGAGCATCAGGGAGAACTCCTGGTGGCAGTGGTGCCGCGGTTAGCATGTGAGATGCTCCTGGGATGAGACTGGGCACCGATATACAATGTCCTGGATAGGGTAAGGGATGCCAAAGTGGCATGCAAGAAGATCCAGAACTGGGAGGGCCGGCTGGGTGAAACTGGAGAAAGTGAAGGGTCATCCGACGAGCCAGATGAGGTGGACCTTAGCGACCTTACCAGCAGCCTCCTGTTCCAGGAAGCCCAAGAGGAGGATCCAGAGATCGGGGCGCTCTGAGAGCAGGCCCAAGGTGCCCAAGGGACCTCAGTGGTGTTACCCGAGGGGCAGCCCCGCTTCGAGGTAAGGGACCAGCTCCTTTACCGCCTGCGGGGGGATAGGGGGAAGAGGACTGAGGGCCTGCAACTAGTAGTGCCCACTCGATTTTGCCAAGCCATTTGGCGGTTGGCACATGTAAGCTCCACAGGGGGGGCATTCGGGCCAAGACAAGACCCTCACAAAAGTAAGTAGGTGGTTCTTTTGGCCTGGGATGGGGGAGGAAATGGCCCACCAGCGTGCAGCCTGCCCCAACTGCCAAAAGATAAGGACTGAACGCCCTGCAGGGGCACCCCTCTAACCTATGCCCATCATCAGCACCCCATTCTTAAGGATCGCCTTAGATGTCGTGGGCCCATTGCCCTGCAGCAGCTCGGGCCACCAATACAACTTAGTCATTGTGGATTACGCCACCCGGTACCCGGAGGCAATTCCCCTGTGGGCCGTAACGGCACCGCGTATTGCAGAGGAGCTAATAAAATGGGTAGCCCGCACAGAGATCCTGCAAGAGATCAAGAAAAGAATTTCATGTCCTGGGTTTTGAAGGGAGTGTGCCAGACCCTCCAGGTAAAACAGCTCCACACCACGGTCTACCATCCCCAAACCAATGGGTTCGTAGAGCGCCTCAACAGGACAATAAAATGGGCACTGCATAGGTGTATACAAGGGGACGCCTGGAAATGGGACCTCCTCCTCCTGCTAGTACTGTTCACGCTCAGAGATACCCCCGCAAGACTCCACAAAGTTCTCTCCATTTGTGCTGGTGTTGGGACATCGCCCGCGAGGTCTCTTACAGGTCATGAGAGAAGAGTGGAAATGGGGCGAAGGACTCTCCCAGGAGCCAAAGACGTACCAACAGGCATTCCAGCAGAGGATCCAGTTAGCCCAGGATCTGGCCCAGGAAAACCTAAGAGAAGTCCAAGTGCAGCAAAAAGACCAGTATGACTGCCAGGCCAAAGAGCGGGAGTTCAAGCCGGGACAGAAAGTCCTGGTACTTCTTCCCATGTCCGCAAGCCAGTTCCTGACGCAGTAGCAAGGGCCGTTCAAGATCCTCTGACGGGTGGGGCTGGTGGACTATGAAGTTCACAGTCCCGGACACCTTAGGGGAAAGCAGATTTATCATGTGAACCTCCTATGGGAATGGCAAGAACCCGAAGGATGGGCAGCCTTTTCCGAGACTGACAATGAAGACCTAGGTCCCCAGGGGTTAAAGGAGGGATTGAACTCTCTCCGGGAGGAACCCCAGTTAGAATAGGAGAGGAGTTATCCGCGGCTCAGCAACACAAGGCCCAGAGGTTGATAAATGAGTTTTGGGAAGTGTTCCGTGAGGAACCCAGCTGGGTTCGGGGCTTGTGCCACTCTATAAGAATGGCCCCTGGGGCGCTAGTGAGAGAAAGGTGGCGGCCCATTCCCCACCATCTCTGGAGGACCATCCACAGGGAGACTGATTCAATGTTGAGGCTAGGAGTCATTCAGCCTTCCAGAAGTCCCTGGAGGAGCCCACTGGTGCCAGTGCGCAAGCCGGACAGGTCTTTAAGGCTTTGTGTAGATTACAGGCGCCTGAATGCCATGGCAGTTTTCGATGCCTTCCCCATGCCCCACATGGCAGAGCTGATAGAAAGAATAGGGGATGCTCGGTATATATCAACCCTCGACCTGGCAAAGGGGAATTGGCAGATCCCAGTGGCCAAGGAGGACCAGCTGAAGATGGCGTTCAGCACCCCGTGGGGACTGTACGAGTTCGTTAGGATGCCCTTTGGGTTGCAGGGCGCTGCCGCAACATTCCGACATCTAATGGACCAGATCCTGACACCCCACGCCAAATACGCGGCGGCGTATATAGACGATATAATCATATACACCCGGACCTGGGAGCAGCACTAGAGCGCCCTACCGGCCGTCCTAACAGAACTGAGGCACGCCGGCCTGACAGCGAATCCCCTAAAGGGTGCCTGGCTCAGAAGGAAACCAAGTATTTAGGATTCTTGGTTGGTAAGGGCATGATTAAACCCTTGGCCGACAAAGTAGAAACCATCCGCAACTTCATGGCTCCTCAAGACTGTCACCAGCTATGGTCATTTTTAGGGCTAACCAAGTATTATAGGCGATTTGTACCACATTTCGCAGAGCTGGCAACACCCTTATCGGAGGCCCTTAAAGGGTGGAAAATGGGGGCAGTCAGATGGACTAAGGAGATGGGGCAAAGTTTTGAAAGGTTAAAAAAGGTGTTATGCGAGGATGTTATAAATCATACCCCTGACTTCCGAAAACCCTTTATCTCATAGACGGATGCCTCGGAGACAGCGGTGGGTGCCATCCTCACCCAGGAGGAAGGAAAGAAAGAGGGAGCCGGGGAGAGAGCCGGCCGGGCCACCGGCAAGGGAGCCGGGGAGAGAGCCGGCCGGGCCACCGGCAAGGGAGCCCGCAGAGGCAACAGGCCTCAGGATGTGTAGTCCTAGGGCCGGAATTAAGAGGCTGAAGGGCCCGAAATCCAAGGTGGTGTTGGCCGGGGCGTAGGGGGAGGCTGGAGCCCTATGAACGCCCGCCAAAGGTGTGTTGCCCTGGGGAGCGCCCACCATCCCCCAGGGCACCCTCTGTGAACCATCCCACGGGAGCAGGGCCAACCTGGACAGTGGCCCAGGCAAAAGCAGCCCAGGAACGCCTTCTCGAACTGAGGTGAGCACAGGGGACCAAAGCTTCACAGAGCCCTAAATCTGCAGCTATGGGCCCACAAACAAGTTGCTCATCAGTTATGGGCACTACAGCATATCAGCTGCTCTGAGGAAACTGCCTATATGCATGCTCTTACCCTGTGGTGTGGGAAACCTTACCACATTGAGAGTTGATCTGCTTTCATTGACTGTGGAGCAAGAGTTATTGCACAGACAGTAATTGCAGCCCCACACTCTTTACCTCATGGAAGTTTGTTCATGTGCCCGGACCCAAAGTTATAAAGGTACACCAGTCTTCTTGCTGTCTCTTTAAGTTGTATACAGAGGAGATATGACTGATAGATACTCTCTGGGATGCAGAGATCAACATATTTATGAATGCTATATTTTGGGTTCAATTCCCCCACCTCTGTTACCTGGGTAACTGCTGAAAGAGACGCGACCTGTATAAGTCTTCGAATCAGCTATTTTGAAGTCCCAGTGTTTATATATTCTCAGTGTTGCTGCATATGTGAACCAGCTGGAATGAGCAAAGTAGATGTTCTCATAGCCAGGAAGAACCTAGAAAAGAGCAGCAGAACATTGAGCAAACTTAAGTTGTGTCTCTCTTTGTAATTATACATGCTGAATTCCAGCAGTGATGGGAAACAATTTATTACAGATAATCTGATGGATTTTTGAAGGGTTCAATGAATTATCAGATTCCTCTGATTTTGAAATTGTTATTAAAATTATTCACTGAAATTTCTGGGAATAATTCTTGTCCAGTTGACTGTTTCCATACAGTTAGCAATAAGTATTCAAAATGAGTTGGTTTAGTTTTATTGGACCCCTGTGGATATGGTATGTCTCAGTTCCTTGACTGAACAAATACTGCTTGCAATCAAGCTTCCTTCTTGCATGTTCATATTTAAGCACATTCAATATTTTATTTCTCCAGTTCCTTTGAACGAGCAGGTTAAAATACAGAAAACAAAGGCAAGTGAATTCTGTTTAAAAAGTTAAATCCATACAGACAGAACATCCTTTGGAAGTATTCTCCCAGCAATAATACTCAGCATTCATACCAAAGCTAGTTACAATAAGTAAATGTCTGACTTATCTCCACCACAAGCTTAGGCTGCTGTTGTGAAGGAAACAGTCTTCAGGTTCCAGTTAGAGACCTGAGAAATCCTAAGTGCACTGTCTTTATCTCTGAAGCATCATGTAGTGACCATAATAAAAAATAGGAGTGCTTATAAAGCTGACGATGCACCCTCTCAACAGACCACCAGGTGGTCAAAATGCATGCCCTTCCCCTCCTTCTCCCCTCACACTCTAGGTACACTCTTCCAACTGCTGACCTGCATGGGGAAGGAGACCACTATTAGATATAAAACCCAGATTTCATGTCTATCCACCACTTTGTAACCAGTGCCCTAGTATCCAAGTGCCTCTCCTGAACAGTAGTGTAAGAGCACATGTAGATGAAACAGGGGCCCTAAATTGAAGTGGTGGGTTTTTAAAAACACTACTTCAATTTAGGGCTCTTTAAACCCTCCTGTCGTGCACACTTCCGAACTTACCTGCCTCTCTGGAGGTGGGGAGGGCAAGCTGCCGGCAGACAAAGTGGTCCCTGGGCTGTGGGGGGGGGTGCTTCTCTCTGCGGCAGTGGTGCCCTCCCCACCCCAAGTGGCACCTGCCCACAGACACCTAGGTCAGGTGGTCCCAGGGGGCACCACAGCCAGAGAGGGAAGCACCGGGCCCCTGCACAGCTCAAGCAAGTAGGAAGGCTGCGGGGGGGGGGAAGATCAGGCTCACCATTTTTTTTCTCCTTGGGTGGAGCCTGCCTTCCTGGGCTGCTGCCAGGCTGCCTACATGGGCTTCCTGCAGAGTCCCTGAGCTGCACAGAGCCTGGTGCTTCGCTCCACTCCTCCAAAGAGTTTTAGTTTTCTGCATCCAAAGTAATTTAAGGAGCATTATGCTGCAAAATTTGCTACAGAGGCTAGAATTACTGCGCAATATGCTGCCGATGTGTGTAAACACTAACACCATTAAAGCAGCACAAAAGCATTTAACCCGCTTTAACCTCACTTCATCTACACATGGCCCACGTCACAACCACATGGTCTGGCATATCAGGTTCTACTATGGTAGTGGGTTTCTCTGTGTTTTTATGAAGGGGCCATGTCTGAAAAAAATCTGTCCTTTCCAAGGGCAGCACCCAGCAGGGACGCAGGTTAGGCAAGTTCCTCACAAAAAAAGAATGCATCAGAATTTGTCCTCTATGTCCACAACACCCAATTGTTTAATTAGGGTTTTGCCATTTTCAGGTATTAAATACAGTGTTATGAAAAATGCAAGCCCAAATACAAGGGCAACAAGAGACAAAAGCAAAAGCTAGAATTCCTTGTACAGAGAACACAGTCTTGCACATATGTAGCTTAAAAAGTGGGGAAGCATGAATGCTGCTTGTATGATTCCCAGCACAATGGGGCCTTGATCCCCAGTTGAGACCTTTATATGCTTCCATTGTATAAATGAGAACGAGAGGGTTATAATAATGTACAATTACATTGTGTCTTCTCCATTACAATGAGGAATTGTTGTCCTCACCTTGATAAGAGCAGAGCAGTGACCCATGTCCCACTCATATTTCCTATGGTCTCCAGGGTCAGTAATGCATCGTTCCCGTGCTGAATATGTAAATAATGAGGGGATGAGGTCCAACAGATCACCAACTGCATTTAGGAAGTGGACATCAAAGATGCTCAGTGGCTAGGTAGGGGCAAAAAGAGAACACAAAACTCTTGCTTTCAGATGGAGAAGTGACAAAGTGATCTCAGCTGTTAATAACAGTTATTTTCATTTTCATCTGCAAAAGCACTCGTGAAGTTGTTCCTTTTACAACTGATATTTACTCACGTAAGCTCAGATATACCTTGTGGATCTGGGCTACAGTGCTTTTTCAATGGCACTACATATAGCATAAGTAACACTGCGAGACAGAAAAGAAAAGGAGAAGTTAACAAGAATTTTTAAAGCCTGTTATACACTGTTCAGAGGCAGAAGGTGCTGTACTACTAGATTTGAACACTTTAATCTAAATGCCTCTGAATACTCTTATTAATAAATAACCCAGATGAACATGTTGGGTCTATAACAGGCAACCCTAAGGAATTAAGTTAGTTAACAGCATTAATCAATATGAACAATAGCTGCTCAGACTGGTAAATGGAGGGAATCCATCAAACACATAGCTAAAGATTTTAAAAAATACAACTATGGCTTTAGAGAGCCAAGATTATCTAATTTACAACTACTTTGTAATTTATCCCTTGGAATATTCCCTTATCCTGTCTCTACCAAAATAGCCATTAAACAGAAGTCTAATATTAAATCCATTCTACAGTGGAGTCACTTTCTGAAACTTCCCTACTCCTGTTAGTCTAGGCAAGGCTTAACAGGATGACAGAATGCATGTTGCTGAGTGATAAAACTGATTAAATTTATGGTCAAAACTCAAAAGCAACGATAGCACATCTATACAAGTCACTGTTTCTGTCTAGGAAGCTGGCCGCCCCTGGGAGAGGACGGCAAGGACAGGTGGAAGAGAAGACTGAAATTCTCTCTGCTGCTCTCTGTTTTTACTCAGAAGTCAAACAGGGAAATGTGTTGCCCACCAGCTATTCAGACAGTTCTGCTTTTGCGGTAGCCAGAAATAATAAATTCTGTGAACTTTTTTACCCAGAGTTCCACCAGAAGACAAAGCTTCCCCACTCAACCAGGATGGGCTGTTGCGTAGAGAAAAGGCGAGACAAGCTTTGTCATATACTGTATTGCTTTATATTCCCTCACATTTTTGTTGTAAGGGAAATAGCAGGGAAGATGCCTTTAGTCTATAAAGAATTAAAAGGCTCAAGTGTTCTGGTTTTACATTTTTTCAAACAGCTCAGTAATGTGGGCCATCCAGAGCAAGGGTCCAGACATCTGTTATCACCTGGGAATCTGTATACTCAGGTGTAGCTTCTAGATTAACTTCATACATAAAACAGTTCCTAAAAATAATTGAGGGCTGAATTAAACCAATTCTGTATAGAATATACTAGGTGCAAAGGAAAGATGGCGGGTATTTTCCAGTGTCCATTGTATTAAAAAAAACAAAGACATCCAGATCGAAATCATTGTCAGAAGCAAGCAAAATAGTCTCTGTCCTTTTAGCTAAACTTATTCTCACCCCCTCCTTCCTGCCCCTCTACCCCCACTTAAAACCTTCCTAAGCATTTTAAAACCTGAATTATAAAAGTAAACCTGAAACCACATGTTACTGCCACAGTGTTGGGAGCTGACAAAAGTTGAGAAGGTCCTCACAACAGTAAATGTAACATCACTAGATGGCAAACTGAAAGAATATATTTGCATATGTTTATACTCTTCGTATGAGATTAGAGACTCCAGCTTCCAAAGCCCCTTGTCTCCTAAGGAGGATAGTGAGATATGTCTAATCATGTACTAGACCATGTCGTATTGTCCAGATGTGACTGAGAAATAATCTGAGACAGCAAAGAAAAAGCATAGATATTTCAAGCAGTCAAGTGTCATTTTTAAGAGATTTATCAAAACAAAAGACAGACAAAGGTATAGGTTTACAGCAGAAGTTGATAAGTCAGAGACTGACACACACATGTTAGCTCTGGTAAGCACTAACACAAAATTGCAGTACTAACCATGTGCCAAATAAACAGATAGGCAAAAGCACCTCCCTCACCCCTGTCCAACACCATACACTGCCCCTGGGGCAAGCCAGCCCCTGCCTGGGTGGCATCAAGTGTCCTGCCAGCTGCAGGTACCTGCTGAACGCAGAAGCAGTGAGGGACCCAATCCTGCTTTCAGCAGAGCCTCCCCACCTGCCCCATAGCCGAGGGGCAAGCAATTTTATCACTGGATTCAACGGGAGAAAGTTAGGCCAGCTCTGAACAGTTCTGAAAATCCTTTGTGGAAATTTCCAGGTTTTGTGGTGAATCAGTCAGCAGTGGTGTTTGCAACCTCATACCACTCACAGGGGACAGACAGTGTGTAAGCTGAGGCTGAATTTTGAGAGACAAAAATCGAACTTCAAAACTTGACTTATACACTGTGAAATACGGTAATTGTAGAAAAGGAAGCATCACAGGCAGATTCCTCCAACCTGCCTAAGGCCATCTATAAAAATGGGCATGATATATTTTAAGATTACCCTAAAACCCACATCCATTAAATACATACACTAAGAATCCCCAAGCAAATCCCCAGCAGTCATTCAACCCTACCCCTCAAACTTCTGAGTAAAATAATCCCACCTTTACTCACCTACCTAGTGTTTGGGACTCACCGGGGCTTTGTAGGCTACAATCACAGGACATCCACCACCAGAAATCCCACAATTCCCTATTTCTTACTTCTAGCTCTTCTATAGCTCGCTTCCTGTCTCTACTCTCTGTAATTAGAGTCAAGCAGAGACAGAGAGCGAACCATCTGCAGACTCACTTGTGGACTGGTTCCCTTGACAGCTAAAAGCTACTACAGTATAAACAGCTTTGATACAAGGTATGAGATGGGCACATCTCATACAGCCCAAGCTGGTGGAAGGGAACCCTCAGGTTTGAGTGCAAGCCTCATTGAAGGTATAACCTGTTTTCAGCTGATTCTGGTTTGCTTAGTCACTAACATCTGGTCTTTCAATACCAATCCATTTACTGCAGTAATACCTTGAAAGTGGAAAATTTATTAGCATTGCAAGCAGCTAAAGGTCAGGAGTTTCATTTGAATGCTTGTTATAGAGATGGAAGTCTTCATAAGATGCTCTCAACTGTTCTGGTGTAAAGGGGTGCCTCTCTTTTGTGTCCTTACTCCCTTCCAGTAAAGGCCAAAGCACATTCTAAAATATATATCCTTTTTCAACGTTATTGTTTTTAACCTTGTCATCCACTGCTTCCCAACTTGATGAGGCTAAGATACAAAGTTAATGCCAGACACTCAATTTCTTCCTTTTACAATGTGAAATTAATTGAACAGCCCCTCAGCTGTTGTAAATCACTGTATTTTTACTGGAGTTCATGGAGCTGTACTGGTATGCTAATGAATTTGACTTTTGTAAAGATCCTTCCCATGGAAAACTCCACTATGAACTATAAAAAAGACTCCACTACCATAATGCTGCCAGGCATGCACTGAAATGGAAGACTAATTAAAAAAAAAAGCCACACTAAAATCACAAAATCTGTACCCCTAAAACCAAAGGTTCCTAAGAGAGGTCTTTATTTTAGTAACGTAGCTTTAATTTTAGTAAATTAGCTATAGTAAAACCTTAGTAAATTTCCAGCTTGCTTGCTTTATTACACCACTGGTAGTTTCAACACCCAGAGAGTTTCTGACCCAAAAGCCATCACAGAATGGTGCAAAGGCAGGTTTTTCCACCTCATCCTTTTCCATATACATGCATTTAACAAGCTCTCTCAAGCCAACTGGCTTCCATGAGAGTAGGCTTCCTAATTTACAGTTTGAATAAACACTTATCTGATCTGCACCAAACATTTGTTATAGCAATCATATTAAGCCTTCGTTAATGTTGCTAGAAGTTTTATAAGGTGAATAGGTTAAGAGGTGCCATTTACCTTTAAATACTTTTTTTTTTTACTCTGAATTTTCTTCTCATTCACACTGCTCCCCCAAAAGTGCTTGCAGAAAATGTCACCAGGCTTACCATTTGTTTGTGGCGTTTAGCCCATTCTAGGGCTCCCAGGTATAGTCCATCCAGCTGTGCAGTAATGTAGCCAGCATGTCTCCAGAAGGGGTCACCCTTTTTTTTCTTGATTTGCTGTCTTGTCCAGTTATTCTGTTTCCTGTCAAGCCAAAGGATTTTTTTGTTTATTTTTTTCAGGATGCTCTTAGGTTTGATCTGCATTAGGGTGATGTTATAATTTCAAAAAATCTAAGGAGTAGATTCTAAATCTAAGGAGTATTATGCTAAATCTAAGGAGTATTATGTGGTATTAAAGTTAGCACATGCTGTAAGCAGCCATGTGTTAAGGGTTTAACCCTCTTTAACATGCACAGCACTGACTTGATGTAATGAGAGCTGCCTAACACCAGCTGGAGATGTAACTTTGAGACTGCTCAGAGAGCATCTAACTCATCTTTTCCAGCCTAAATGTACAGACACTCCCATCTTGAGAGCTTTTAACATATGGGAAAGGTAATATCCAACAACGCCCTTACAAATACAATACCTGAAAGAGCACACCAACAGAGTGGGTATGACCACGGGCCCAAATCATTGTTATCATTATGAGACTCTCCCATACCTCTCTTCTTCCCTTCATCTTCACCTATCCCTAAAGAGCCACTGACAGGATCAGACCCTGGCTTCTCTTCACTCGGTTCTTCATGCTGACAACATGCAAGGACATAAAACAACTGTGGCTGACCTCCAAAGAATTCCACTGGGGTGGAGCAACATAAGGACCCATATAGCCTGACAATACTCTTAGTAAGAATACTGGGAGCAGTAGGGTGCCTGGTCACAGGGCTCAGGGATATAGGCTTTCTATACTACAGGACAGCCCAAGAATCGCTTCTGTGAGACAGAGCAGCTCTCACAGCTGTCCTGGATCTAGGCAAAATATTGGTCTCCTATAAAGCCATATTTTACTGCCACTCCATTGCATCTCCCCTGGATTAAATATACTCTGCTGCATCTCTTTGGAGATTAAGGACATGTCTACATGTGTGCATTTACTGCACAGTAACCGAAATTACTGCGCAGTACAGGCAAGCATCTACACATGCATGGCCATACTATGCAATAAATAAGGCAACTTATGCTAACTTGAGCATAAATTTGATACCTGCATCATGCAGGTATCAAATTTACTTCTGATTGGTTACTGTGCAGTAACACACCTATATGTACCTTACTGGGCAGTAACGTTCTGCCAAGCCAACCTACACATACTGTTAATGCACTTTAATGTCTGTACGTGTAGACATCAACCTATTCCTACTTATTGTGCAGTAGATTTAAGCTGGCATAAATATACATGTAGGCATGCCCTCAGTGTAGGATGTCACGTGGAATGTCTGCCCAGGCATGGTGGCCATCCCATATTCTTTTCCAGGAGGAAAGTGAGAATGGAGGTTAATGTCAGAGCAGAACAGTTAAAGAGATGCCTCAGTACAGCTGTGTTAAGCACATTGCAAGCAGAGGTGCAGGGATTTCCCTTGCAATGCAGGAAAAAGTCTCGGTGCAGGATCAGAGCCTGCCAAAACCTTTCAGCTGCACCACCGAGTGCATGCTTACGATTGGCTCACTGTAAATTATGCAAACGTGTCGGTTGGCAATTGGCTCACTGACTGCATAAAAGGCTTGGGCGATGCCTGCCCAAAGTGGAGGAGTGCTTGGATGCGCATGAGGAGGGAAGCCTTGTGTGCATTTCCAAGCCACAAAGGAGGCCTGATCAACTGACAATGACTCCCCGCTGGAATCATCTGACACCCCATACCCGGTGTGAGTGTGAGCAACAGTGTGCCTGTTTCCTGTTTAAGTTTTGTAACTCCACGAGACGTGCCTACAGTGTATGCAGACTGTAAGTAAAGTTTTTTTTTGTTGCAACTGCTGCGTCTCCAGCACCTCAATTCCACTCCATCAGTGGCCCCATTCTGCCAGCATTTCTCGGCCCCCACAGTTAAGAGGGTGGTAAGAAAACTCTGAGATCCTTTACTTCTAGCTGTAAGAAGATATCATAAGAGCAGCCCAGAACTCAGAAAAGCATGCCACCTACAAAGCGTTCTGGCACAAAAATGAGCATAAGGCTAAGGTACTGTAAAAGAAAGAAAATAGAAATTGCGCTGGCAAAAATGTAAGGAGAGAAATAAAGCAGGTCACTTGCGGAATCACCCAAGTTAGGGCCTACTTCTCCTCCTTCTTACATCAGTATAACTCCATTACTAGAACAGAATTATTCCTGATTTGTGCAGGGGCAAAAGAAAGAAGAATCAGGTACTCAGAAGCTAACATAGAACACATTTCACCTCCTAGGACATACCCCACCCACACAAATTTCAGTTGTGGCAAGAAAGGGCAAGCTGAAAAATTGTTTCCTAAGAAGAAACTAGATGGTTCGGTGTGTGGTGTTCACAGCACAAACTTTTCTGAAACTATAGTAAACAAAATTATTCTTGAGGGTTCATTAATATTAAATAAAACCTTGGATAATGCTAGTGTTCAATGGGCTCATCTCGTTATGGCAACATTGTTAATGTGCCATCCAAAAGGAAGTACTAAATCATGGCACAGTAACAGCCCATACTGCACCGTACGCACAATGCATGGTTATTTTTAGCAGCTACTTTGCCATACCAACATGTTATACCGGGGAGCACATTGCTACAGCAGAGTAGCTACTGGTCACATGTAGATAGATGCCCATGGATCCTATGTCACCATAGCACATTACTATGATGACATAGCATCATGTGTAGAAAAAGCATACCACATTGGGCACGTCTTTTTTGAGGACCACAATGAAAAGAATGAGACAGTCCCTTCTGAAAGCTTGCTGGCAATTCTTATTTGTGTAATGGCACATGTGTATAAGAAAGCTCTACTACTTGTACAGTATACAACTAAGACAATGAATGACCTAAGGATTCCATCATTCTTCTGTTTCCAAAATATGAATACAAGAATGCACGAATGGAAGTTCTAATAACTAAGTACCTACCCCATAAACTTCTGAACTCCACTCCGAATTGTAGGACTCTTAATTAATTCTGGATACAGATTTAAAGCATGATCGCGCATATGTCTGAAAGAGTAAGTATAGAAAAAGTTATTTTCTGCAATTTTTTCCACCCCTTTATCTTCATATACATGACCAGATAAGTTGGCTCTTTCTATACCCCAGTTTGCTCTGCTAACCTCCAAGACAAACCATAATGCAAGAGAAAGAAAGGAACTGTTCAGAGTAAAAATGAAATGCCTCAACCTCTGCTCAAATAGTCTTACAATGGAAAAACACGAGACTAGTGATACTAACCTATCTGGACAATGAAACATCAGTTTAATATGTATGAGTGCTTGAGCGCATGCTTGTGTGTATGTAGTGCTGCAATATCTTGAAAGTCCTGGCATGTTAGTTGAAATATAACATGGGTAGTTTACTGGAAATTACATCATTTACAATCAAGAAAGCAGTGATGTCTTAAGGTGTATTTTGCTGATTTAATAGCTAGTGAGAAACTCAGAGTGCTATCTCACAGAGTTTTATCACTAGTCAAGTTTTTCTTTTTTTGTAAGCAGTGTATATTTACAAAGGACAATGGTCCTGTGTACTTCCACAGTGCATAGATTGCCAGTAGTCCTACCTTTCTGAGGAGAGGGACTGGAGGTGAATACAGCTAGACAACTTGTATCAACAAATAGTAAGGTCACTGAAAAATGCAGTTTTCATGGAAAAAGCATATTCATGAATGTGATACAAATTCAGAAAATTATTTTTTTTACAAAACCTAAGGCAGGGATTTTGACAATGTTACATTTTGGCACTTTTAAAACACAAGGTTTTGACTTTTCAGTTTTAAATTATGTTCTCACATCAAACTTGACCTATTTTATTTCCAAGACTAAAAAGGGTTAAATGAGCTAAAAAAATAAACAGAACAATAGCCAATAATTCCAGAATAAATTGAGTTTTTTTGAGTCAGTCACAAAAAATACTTGTTTTAACATGCCAAAAAATACTGGTTCGATTCATCTCAAACCAATTTTTTTTTTCCAGTTTTTTGGTTCAGGCACTGCACCTGAAAAATCGTGCAGCTCTAGCAAAGAATCACAAATGGCAGCCTTGTTGGCTCGAATCAGTATGACTAGGTCACTTACCAGTGCAAGCTCTCTCCTCATACTGAGAACTACTGCCAACTCTGGGTCTCCTGCAGTTAGGCAGAGAGAAGTCCATCTAGCTGGACTTCCTTCTGCTAAAGCCTCTGATAATCCTTGGTCACTTCTTCATCACAGCCAGAGCCAACCCTAAAGGAGTGCAGGGCCCAGGGCAAATCAGTCCATGCAGGGCCCCCTTAACACATTGCACAGCCATGGTACCCCCGCAAAGAGGTGGCGGGGAGGTCTCTGTGCTTCTTCTGCAGTGTGGGGATGAGCCACCAGCTTCAGGTGGGCCCCACAGGAGGGGCCACAGCCACTCCACTTGGCTCTGTGGGTCTCCCCCAAAGCACAGAGCCTAGGGCAGTTGCCCCAATTTACTGTAACCTAGGGATGGCTCTGATCACAGCAACGCCAGCTGAGAAGACTTGGGTTGGAAAAACAGTAGGCCTTGTCCCCAAGTCCCCTCAGAGATTGGGATTAAGTTGCATTTAAGGACAAGACTCTTGCTACTGTTACACTCCCATTTTGATAATTGAGCAATATAAAAAAGGCAAGGACATGCTATGGCTCCTGTTCTGAGGACTGCTAGGCTCCCAGTGGAGGTACATGCTGGAGATAAGTAAGGCAAACAGCTGGAGCAAATCTGGAATTCCTCTCACCCCTGGAACAGCAAGGATGCAGTGGCAGAGACAGGTAGGGGAGCAGGGAAGAACGGAAGGGGGGAGGACCTGCATCTGAGCAAGAGGGGGAAAAGAGGGAGTTTTCAGGAAATCTGAGGTAAGATATCCCTAATCTAAGAGTGGGAAAACCATGGGATTCCACCGCAGAAAGAAGGAACATGTGGAGCATAGCAACTGTTGGGTGAGCTGAGAAGTCTGAAGTACAGCTAGCCCTACAAACTTGGTACTAGCACCTCTAAAAAGTAGTTTCTGTTTAACTGTCAACATGGGTTTAGGTGCCTCATTTCAGGCACTCACTTTTGTAAATCTGAGCTAATCATTCTAAGTGTATTTATACAATGTGAGTTCTTGAAAGAGCTCCCACAGCTATCTCCGAGCCAAGCAATGACAAAAGAGTGCATCCCAATCTGAATGAAGTGAGTGAATTATTGACAAGTTTACTAACATAGTGCCCACTTGCCAAAAGCAATTATAAAATAAATTACTTTCCCCTTCTCCTCCCACTGCCCCCACACACCTCTTTCACTCTATAATACACCATTATTGGATGCAATTCTAGAAAAACTTCTCTCATCCTAACCTACTCTCTCGATTTAACCAGCAGAGCATCCAAAGCACTCCCACAAACATATGGTAAGAAGACACAAATTAATCCCTTGTAAGAGGAGATTCTCCCTTTCTTGTGAGGCATTTTGTTTTATAGCAAGCTAAAGAAGCTAAGAAATGCACACAGCAGGACAAATCCTTAGCCTATACAATAGAAGTATAAGATATGGCAAAAAAGTCCCAAAAGCTGATTCAGGGTTGTTTTCATCATAAAATTTCTTCCTGATTTTTTTTGTTTGTCTGTTTGTTTGTTTTCTTTATTTTAAAGCAAAGATATGATCTATGTGCTGCTCAGTGAAATGGAACACGCCAGTCTCTCTCAATAGTGTTGCTGGAGCCTGATACTTGACAGCTGAGCAACCGTCTATGCAGGTAAAGCCTTCAGCACAGTCAAAAGAGACTGTTATGCTTTCAGCTGGCTGTTATCAGGGCAAGGCAGTCTTTAAACTGCAGTGGGTTAAGCTGCATGTAATGACTGTGGTCAATGCTATACAAAAGAAGAAAACCAGTGCATAAACAGATTTTCTTTTTAATCTCTATTTGGAGAAAACTCAGACACTGCTTGTTCTTGGAGAAGTAGCTTTCCAGGAAATGAAGATTGTGACACTCCACTTTTGTTCAAGATTTCACTGTGGAATATTTATGCAAATGCCCCAGCAGTAGCACACCTGCATCTGTCTTGACATTAACTGGGATTCCATGAACATTTGAGCAGGGAAGGCAAGACTGTTTTCTTTCCTTCAGAGAGATTTTTCTGAAGTCCATAAATCTGCAGTGAGCTCTCACTTCTTGAACAGTTCAATAAATTGCAAAGTCACTGTAAAAATGGACTCCCAGACTTGCAGTTCACCAAAGACAAAAATATAGCAACATTTTGCCACTGTGGCAAATGATAACCAGTATGATCAATACCATGCTTACTTGTGCCCAGTAGGGTCGACTGCCATTTCACCTCCTTGCTGGTTCCAACCAGAGCAAAGCAAATCCATTTACTATTGAAGCTGGAACTCTGCTGTCAAAGGGATGGGGAACTGAACTATGCTCATTGGTCCTGCAGCATTGATAATACTGTATGCTTGAAGAGTACCTAACCAGATGATCCAAAGCTTGGGGTGCTTCAGATGAGCTATTTGCCATCACCCTATTCTCATCTTCTACCCATCATTTAGCACACTGTATTTTCTCACATACCACATGCATCTTTCTTCCAAAAATCAGCTGCTAAAAATTGAGGTGTACATAATAAGCAAGGAAATACAGTAAATCCAGTTTCTGTACCTTAAGCCTCCGTGTGGGGAAGGATGGGAGAGGGGGGGAAATGAAAGTAACACTACACAATAAGACTGCACATGTTCCTCAGAGCAGCACAAATAGAAGGCTGGGCTTCCTCACAGCTGCTGCTTACTTACTGGTATTTACCAGTATTTTCAGGGAAAGATCTTTTTTTTTTCTTTGTTCTGTCTTTCAAAAACAAGGTAAAGTTCCAAGTAACAATCCACAGAAAACAAGAAGTTATAGAATTTGGAAATGCAAAATGATGTGTCAAGAAAAAAAAACATTTTGATCATGGGATGAAAGGAAATAAATATTAATATCACAGATATTTGGAGTTGCCTGCCTTTATGGTTATTTTAAATGGTAAGTTAATGGAGAAGATGGAAAAGGCATAGGAGAGATCTGACAGAATCACTCACTGAATTTTTACCCAGGCACTTACGGTGCTGTCAAATAACCTTCCAAAAAACCAGCAGCGTACATGATGTTTTCATTGCTTATGGACTGACTACCATAGCCTGCTTTGATCTCTAGAATTCCCCATCCTGTTGATTGTATAGTGTCATTGTAAAAGCCATAGGCATCTCCTTTCCTGTCCAATATATCTTTGACCTGGAATATCTTCTGATCTTTCACCCAATATACAGTTGCATAACGGATTTCTGCAAGCAAAAACAAGCAAGAAAAAGTTAGAATGTTACATTATCTTAGTCTATTAGCAATTGGAAGTGTAGGAAACCCACTCCACTAAAATATACAGCGTTCTGATTTATAAATCAACCCTGCCTATAAGTTGAGCCTATATTATCAGTGTAAATTTTAGGAAACTAAAATAATAAAGCTGCTGAAAAAAATTCTGACTTTCAGTATTTTGGGGAATTCAATAAAAATACCAAGTAAAATAATTAAGACTGTTAGAGGGCCTGATTATGACAATCCTATGAATAGGTTAAGTTTGATTTCCTCCCCCCTTTGTTCAACTCACTGTTGTACAAAGATTTCTATAACTCTTTCTTTTCTGTTTTTTGGGGGTTCAAGATGGTAAACAGACATACTAAAAAATGCTAACTATTTAAACTACCTGTTCTCACTAAAGATATCCACTAAAGGAGAAAGTTAAAGTAAGACTCCTTGGTTGGCTGGAGTTGATAAAATATATATATATTGCCATTTAAGGTGAAGTTACATATGACACTTAGAGCATGCTAAATCTGTGCAATAGTAAGCAGTGTTAAAGTTAGTACGTACTATGAGCACCCAGATGAAACTGCCCCATGTGCCTCTACTTCCTAGAGATGTGTGGAGCTGGACCAAGCAGATACTGCAGCAGAGTGGGGTGTTCCTGCCTATATTAGTTAAGAGCATCCCCTCCTATCCCAGTCCAGCTCTGCCTGTGCCTCCTGGAAACAGGCATGTGGGGCAATTCTACCTGGCAGCAGAGGCAGCACAGCAGCCTGGAGATAAATTTTAAGCTGCTCTTCCTGCTATCTCAATGATGTCCTGGCTAGGGAGATATCCATGTGCTAGGGCTGGAGGTCAGGTTAGTGACCTGCAGCTGTCCTAGGGCAGCGCAGCACAGCACAGTTCAGCACAGCACAGCAGGGAGCTCCATGGGCAATAAAAACAACAGCATTCAGTGCAGGCAGTGAGTGGCCAGGGCTAAGGAAACCTAGGTTGCCTCCCTTCCTCTCACCATCTCATCCCAGTGCAGCAGCCTCAGCTGTTAGATTG
>JAGPOW010001296.1:59142014-59171427 GCA_030014935.1 Caiman crocodilus
CAATCTCAAAGGAATCTCTAGGAAGCCAGGCTCAGTGTAATTATGCTGCAAAAGGCATCTACTTATGTGTGTGCATGCAAGGGAAAGGAACTGTGCATATCTATGCAGAGGCATTGTAATAACTTATTTTTTGAAAAGGGGTGCCACTAAATTCTGGAAAGTTACTGAGGAGGCTTCGAGTCTAAGAAGGCAGAGAACCACTGACTTAAAATATCATCTTGTCTTTATGTGCAATGATGAAAAATTACAAGCTTATTTCCTTTTGCATTTTGAAAATTACCAAATACAATTAAAAGAGCAATCTTGCCTCCTGAGTCACCAAAACATGTTTCCTGGGCCAGAATATATTTTTTTCCTGGCTGAGGTTGGAACATTACATTCTGTCCTCAGGGGTTTCCTGCTGCCAGGGCGAGTACAATGTCCCCTTGCCCTGGCAGCAGGCAGCTCCTGGCCCTGGCTCCCCCGATCACAGGCAGGGGACTTGGAGAGTGACAGGTCCCAGTCCCCTACCCCAATCTGCTGGTGAGGCAGATAGCAGCTAGCTCATTGCTAGTTGTCTCATCCGCAGATTGGAAGCAGGAGCCTCGGACCTACCCCACTCCTACAGCTACAAGCCCCATGCCTCGATCATCCAATGGGGGCAGGGGGCTGGGACCTAACCTTGACCAGGGCAGTTCCCAGTCTCCAACTCCAGACACAGGGTGGAGGATAGGGATCCTGTTTCCCACTCAGCTCTGTGAGCATTGAGCTGGGTGGGGAACAGGTTGGTGAGTTTGTTCCCCAACCAGCTTCATGCTCGCGGAACTGAACAGGGAACAAGCTCCCCAGCCTATTTCCTGCCCAGCTCCACGCCCATGGAGCTGGGCGGAGATCAGGCTCCTCTGCCCTTGCCAGCAGGAAGCTCCCAGTGCCAGCTCCACACCAGAGGGCTGGTGCTGGAAGATCTTTATCTCCCAGCACCAGCTCCATGGTTGTGAGGCTGGTACTGGGAGACGCTTATCTTCCAGCACGGGCTCCGCAGCTGTGAGACCAGCACTGGGAGACCC
Organism: Caiman crocodilus; assembly: GCA_030014935.1. Taxonomy (NCBI): domain Eukaryota; kingdom Metazoa; phylum Chordata; order Crocodylia; family Alligatoridae; genus Caiman; species Caiman crocodilus. Next base: position 59,143,061 of record JAGPOW010001296.1, read on the forward strand.
TTATCTTCTGGTACCGGCTCCATGGTTGCAGAGCTAGTGATGGGAGAGGAGCATCTCCCAGCTCAGATTGCAATGACAGAGTGGGTACTGAGAAATAAGGATCTCCCAGCCCCCACTCCCCAACTGCAATCTCAGAGTGAGGGGCTTGGAGCTCCCTTCTGCCACACCAGAGGGATGTAGTCCCTACTCAGGCTTCAGTGGCAGAGCCCACCCTGGCAACAGGTAGCTCCTAGAAGCAGGGAACAATCTCCTACCTGCTTGTGGACAGCTGACCAGGAGCAGATTTGTCCCTGTCAGGCATCTACACAAGCACTACCACGCCATTACTAGAATTTACTAAAGTAAATTTGCTCTTTGCTTTTGCAGGTTACTCATGATTAGCAAGTTTACTGCATAGGAAGCATCTGTTGACACACACGCTTACTGCGCAGTAAACGATGCTGCTGCACAATTAATGTCTCATGTAGACATACCCAGCATAACTACCTTAATTAATTTTGCATCCCTATGTCTTTAAACATAGCAGAAAACGGACTCTAATACGAATGAATCTCACCATGGTTAGCATTCATGCTACAATAACTGGCACCATAAAAACAATTATAATGCATGTGTTAACAAAATATCTAATACTTTTAAGATAATTGTTTCATAGTTGGTAGGGTCGGAAGGGACCTGAACAGATCATCAAGTCCGAGCCCCTGCCATGGCAGGAAAGAACACTGGGGTCAAATGACCACTGCTAGGTGATTATCTAGCTTCTTTTTGAAGATGTAAGTGAAGGCAATAATGGTTAAGTACCTAGTTTGATTTCAGATAAAATATATACTTATTTTGCTTGGTACCCTAAAATACAACATTAAGAAGTGATTTTTACCACAAGCTATGAAATTTCGGAATTTAAAAAGTAAAACCATTTTTAAGCAAGCTATGCTGTTTCTTGAACTTAGCATTACTGACATGGGCAGTGTAGTATCTCAGTTGTTTTAAAGTAGTTTTCATCCTTTTTTTTAACTCAGGAATTCAATATTTTAAAAGTCTGTCTCTCTCTTCATGGACAGAAAGGTTCTATAGGCTAGTTTAGTGTTCTAGCAAGCAGACCAGCAGTTGTTTCTTATTGCATCAATATTTGTTATGCTCCATAAAAGATGTTGCTCTCTTATATCAAAATTTAAAATGTAGGCTTGGTTATCCCTTAGCACTGAATGATATTTTTCTTTTGTCCAAACTCCATTATAGGAGTTTTATAGATATTAGGTGACATGAGTTTTAAGCCATGAACACAATGCTTTTTATTTTCAGTGCTTCCTTGCAGTTGGCTGTTGGGACAATGTTTTAAATGGTGATGCTTGCTTTCTGTGGATTGAAGGATTTTAAAAGGTTCATTAAGACTCAACAGACATGGACACTTCTTCAGTAAGGTAGAATACAGCAGAAAGGTGAAGCCTTCTTAACTATATTCTTGAAATGCATATTGTCCCTTTCCTGCTCTAGATTTAGGAACAACTCAAATCACATTGTCATATCAGATTCACCCAGGCTGAGCAACCAGCAAAACAAAAGAGGTTTCATCAAGATTGATAAGGCATCACCATGCTAAGAATAGTCCTCCAAAGCTGAGGTTCATAAAAACAAACTATGGGGGGCATGAAACATAAAGAGTGAGAAAAGAGCAAGAATTGCTGAACAAGAATACAAGCCAGATTCACCTGAAATCAGGTGGTCAAAAAGTCAGTGGGCACCTCTACACAAGATGCTATGTTGCCCTCAGTATCGTGCGTTGCTATGGTGCCATAGCGGCAGAAAAAAAACATGCGCTGCCAGCACAACGCAATACGGGCTGTTACTGCTCCGTCATTTACAACTTCCAAAAGGAAGTCCTAAATGACAGCTCAGTAACAAAGGCTCCGTACAGATGCATGTAGATGCACCCAGAATGTAGTAGAACAAACCTCTCTACCAACACAGCTGAAACTTTCTAATTTCCTATCAAAAGTCTGGTGTTCGGGCCCTTTCGCAAAACAACTTACCCGAGAACTTAATGTTCTTATTATCATATCCCAGAACAATTTTAACCAAAGACTAAAAGCTCAGTAAGCTTTTCTGGCTTATCCTATTTTCAAAATAGCTTCTCCTTCAAACTCTGCAAGTATGCATGTATTTTGTTCTATGTGAGAAAGGAGTGGACTCTTTTAGGATCACAGCCATTTCTAGTTATTTTCTGTATCTTAGGCAAAATAAAATAGCCCTATCATGAGTTTTACATAAAAAGAAAATGAATACATTTTATAAAAACAAAATAAGTAAGTAAAAGCAGCTTGCAACTCTTTACCTGTATCACGCAGATATCAAATTTACATCTGATTAGTTACTGTGCAGTAATGAACATGTAGACACTTTCCTGCACAGTAACGTTGTGTCGGTGGATTGACTTGGGACTAACTTTGGGACTAACAGTGTTAATGCACTTTAACACTCATGTGTAGATACTGGCCTATTCCTACTTACTGCACAGTAACTTTAAACCAATTAAATGTACATGCAGACACACCCAAAGTGAATAAAAGTTTTCTGCCTCAATCTTCAATGATATCCACATGCCCCTAGACATAAAATTCTCTTTCCCTTCCAAATATACCCGCCTATGACATGATATAGTTTACAGAAGAGGAGAAATACATTTCTGTGCTCATAAGAACTGTGGAAGAAGCCTCTCCTCCCAGAGGCTCCATAAGCCAGACTGGTTTAAATTGTTCTGTTGCTTCTTTTAAAAAAGAAAAAAAAGCATTGAAGGAAGCTCCAGCAAAAAAACACTCTTTAAAAAAAAAAAGATAAATGCAGTACAAGTAGAGGTCAGCTGCCACCCAAAAATAACATGAAACTTTCTTTACACATTTTTAAAAACACAAGTGTGAGACTTCAGGAAAGAACACTCCTTACCACGGTATTAATCCTCTATAATTCACTCTCGTTCTACCTGACTTTAATGCATTCCACCTTAACTCTGTCTTGTTTTGCTTGTAAAGATGCATGTACATGTCCACATACATACTGTGAAAACAGAATCCTATGCAAAGGATATACTCCCCTATCCTGTAACACTAACTATATATTAATCGTTATGGAAAAATCAACACTAGCCTGTCTGAACATAGTCCAGTTAAGAGTTAAAGCAGCAAACTAGTTAAAATCTCTGTATTTATAGAAGCTTACACTGCAACCATATTAAGTAGTATTTGCATTAAAGTATGCAAATTGCTATTAAACATTTCAACCCTATCTTAATCTATACTGTTTTATGCTTCCAACCATTCATTTTTAAAGGAGGCAGCTAGGACAGAGGTATAGTAATGGACCTGGGCACCACAATCCTTCTGAAACCTCCATTTTATTAATTGATTTACTAGCCAATTGCTCGTCAAGAATGATGGGTGGGTAGGGAGCAGGCAGAGATGGAGCCCCAGGCCCCTCCCATCCAGGCCTGCTCCCCTCCCTCCGGCATTACCCGTAGGGAGTGGGCGGGGGGGGGGCAGGCCAGCCCAGCCCCCCCACCCTCACCCCCCCACTTCCTTCTGGTCTGTTGCTGCTGTCTCCAAGGAGAAGGGCTAGCCTCACCCCTTCCCCCTTCCATCCCCTGTGTCTCTACTATCATGGCAGCTGCCTTCTTTCAGAATGCTTCTTCGTGCTCTGATTGGCTGTTTGTCATCCAATCAGAGCGCAAATAAAGCACTACGGCCAGACAGCCAGACTTAGGTTTTTATAATATTCAAATTTTTAACCTTGTCTAAAGCCAACAAAAAACACAGGGCTTGGGAAAACCTTGTCTAGGGAGAGGAGGAGCCCTTCTCAAGGGAAGTACCATCAACTTGTGAAGAATCTAATCTTTTCTTTAAAGAAGGAAAGAAAGAAAGAGAACCAACAGTTTCTATCCCTATGGTTGCAAAAATAACCTTCTAAATATGCATGCATTGCTGCACTTGCATCATGAGTTCACAGGTCGTTCCCATGCCACTGCTGCTCAGAGATTTCCCAGGTTACAGCATAGTGACAACTGACCAGTTTCGTGGGGGGGGAGGGTTTGGTTTGTTTTTTTTCAGTTGGTTGGTTGGTTGGTTGGGGGTTTTCTGCACTACCCTCCAGAGGATTCTGAATGGCACCAATGGCACTGTCAATAACCAAGCAAGTTTTCACTGCACTACTGCTTGGGTAGATCTGTATAGCAAGCAGTGGCAGGTACTAGTCACTGAGATGGATGACTCAAAAACAAAAACCCCGAGGACAAGGCAAATTAGTGGAGATGCCCTCAGCCCATCACAAAAGCAGCCAGAAATTTGAAAGAGGCACGTTGAGAAAGATGCACGATTCTGCAGCAGCCAGGACACTGCAGGGCGTGAAAGGAAATGAAACAAAAATACTATAACAATGTGAATAAATTAAATAAACAAAGCAGTAATAATAACAATAATACTCCTTTCCCCTTTCAGCAGCCACTAGCAAGGGTTTTAAGATATGGCCCTTCAAATTAAGGAGATACTTATTGACTGGGATGAAACCTAGATCTCTCAAAGACAGGAAAATACAGCACTCTAGTAGGAATTTCAGAAAATTTTCCTTCTCCTGCAATCAGAGAAGAACTTGCTTCCCACCTAAAATGATAGCCCTGAGCAACAGGAGCAACCGTCCATCTTCTGGTCTGGTCTGTACCTGGCAGTGACTGGTCTTCTGTCTTCTAGGTGTCTGGAAGAATTTCCCAACCCTACATCTGCATGTGAAGCTGAATACAAAAGTCGTCATGAGAGAGATTAACATGTTAAAACCGAGTTTTGATCTTTTACTTAGAGGTGAAGAAAAAAGACAGGAAATTACATGGTAAAAGGCAGAGAGCACAATGAAGGAAAATAAAGAGAAAAATGACTGAGGGAAGAGTAAAGGAAAAGAAAAGACAGATACTGAAGATGACATCAAGAAAAAATAAAGCGTACAATATGGAAAAAGAATGGATAGAAAATCCAAACAACAAGCAATGTAATAAAGACAGATGGTCCAAAAATATTCAACTAATTTGCTGTTTAACAAATGTCACTCATTTGTAGCTATATAAATACTACCTGGTAAATATTTAAAAATACCAGGGATACTATTTGAGCACTACTAGATAGCTATTTCTTTTCCTCACTGCTCAAAACTGTCATAAATTAGACTTGAGTGTTCTTTTAACTTACTAAAAATGGAAGGACTTTACCTTGTAATTAAAAACAGTAAATCATGCTCCTGTTCTTTAAAAGTACAGGTGTTGCAACTTTTGAGGAGTGGCACACAAGTATTTTTGCCCTGTCTGGCAGACTTATTCCTCAGGCTAGTATATAAGTCTTGGGTATATTTTTCAAGCATTCTGTGTCTATGTCTACACAAGGTTTACTGCACAGTAGACTAGTTAGCTGCACGGTAAACACTGCACATCTACACATGCACTCCTTTGTAAATACAAGTACCATCCTGCACAAAATTTTGTTTTACTCTGAAACAGCACACGTGTAGACGCTACCCCAGCTGGCTGGGGCAAAAGGGTATTTCAGTGGGAGGCTTGCCTGTTAGCTAATCTCACACTGAAGCAACCTTGTACACACTGAGCTGAGGGAAGCAGCCCCAGGCTGGCAGGCTAACCCCTGGGGCCCTCTGCCAGCCAGGGCTGCTCCAATCCAGCAAAACATGCTGCAGTCCCAGGCACACTTGTAGATGTCCTGCCTGGGTGCAATAAACCCCCAGAGCAATATGCTCCAGAGTTGATTCATGCACATTAACATACAGGTGTAGACACACCCTGTATGTCTCCAACAACACACCTTTATGTAATGAAAAAAGCACTATGTTAAGGTAGGGTGAAGAACAGTATAGCAGTAGGGGGCACACTGAACCCTTAAGTATTAAATTCCAAACTTTTTAATGTTTGATTTGTTTTTTTAATAATGCTTAATTTTTATAGAGAAGAGAACATTGAGTTATAAACTAAATTCCATCTATTGACTTCTGGCCTTAGCTCTTGCTAGCAAATTGTCAAACTTTCTAACAATTCCATGCCTCCCATTTCACTGAGAACCACTACTGCACAGCCTGGCAACTAGCAAACAGAACTTCCACAAAGCCATATTCTTCTGTTTTTAGCCTCCAAGTTATACTGTTCTATAGTTGCATATTGATATTTCAGTTCAACCAAACTGAGGAAGTTCTGGTGTTTCTCTTCCTTTTTTAATATGCAAAGGAAACTTGGCTACTGCAACAGACTCATGTTTATTTCCCCCACCCTTAAAGAAAAAGTAAGATATTTCATCATACCTATAATCAAACCAGACTTGCCATTATCTGAAGCTAGTTACTTGATCTGGGTCACGGATGAAAACCAGGGAGGGCAGCAGTCAAATAAGTATGAATTTTGCATTACACTTTGAATCTTTCATTAAAAAAATAAATACAAGAACATTTTTCTTTGTCCAAATTTTTGTCAAAAACTGAGCCCAAAGAGTTTTGTCATTGAAGCTATACATAAGACACCTCATTTGAAATGGGCCTGATTGTCCTGGGGTTTGGCCCAGAGCAAAGCAGGAGTAACACGGTCTCATTTGCACATGTCTCCCTTCCAAACTACATTGCTGCCAGAAAGGAGCACACAGCCTGGCCAGAATGTCCTGAAGAAAACAGAGATAGCCTTTCAGGCACACAGCCATTTTCTGAGAAAAAGCATTAGCATATTTTATCCCACATACTTCAAAGGGAGTTGAAGCAGGACAGTAAACTTTCAGGTTCGTAGGATCCTGAGGCAAAAAGGCTTTCTTCCAGGACAAATGTGATGTCTATTTACAACTCCAAAATAAAAGCCATAACAACTAACTTTACCTGGTGGAGTTGTAACACATCAGGCGTACTAAAGAATGGAGAGTAGAGAGGCATCTTAGAGACTAATTTAGAGAAGTAGCTAATTCAGTGGGTGTATCTACATGTACAATTAATGCACATTAATAAAGTCCAGAGCATATTGCTCCAGAGTTTATTTGTGCACACCAAATGGAGCCAGGTCAAAGCAGCCCAGGCTGGCAGGGGACGCAGGGTGTCAGGCTGCCAAACCAGAGCTCCTCCAACTGGGCTCCATGTGCTGCAGAAAGGCTGGCTGGGGCATGAGGGTGCTTCAGCACAGGGCTAGCTGGCAGGCAGCCCCCACACTGAAGTAACATCATGCCCAGCCAGCCCCCCACAGTATATGGAGCCCCATCAGACTAGCCAGCCCAGGTCTGTTTCAGCAGGGTTTCACATGCCGCAGAAGAGCTTGCTGGGGCACAAAGGTGTCTCAAGTTGGGACTAGGCTGGCTGAGGCACAAGCAGCCCCTGCACTGAAGCACCCTCATGCTTCAACCAGCCTTCTGCTGCACCTGGAGCCCCGTGCTGCAGAGGGGCTGCCTGAAGCATGAGAATGCTTCAGTGCAAGGATTGCCTGCCAGCTAGCTCCATGCTGAAGCACCCATGTGCCCCAGCCAGCCATGTCACTGTCTACACATGTGCTGCAACACATGAAACAACACCACTGCAGGGTGGTACTTGTGTTTAGCTGAACTCCTGCAGAGGCATTTATTAGTCTACTGTGACCACTTAATAGAGTCACAAATGTTTTACTGCAGAGCTAATTAGTCAATTCCACAGTAAACATCTCATGTAGATGCACCCAGTTAGTCTCTAAGGTGCCACCCCATGCTGCCTTCTGCCTGTCTTCTGAGTAACATGACTACCTTCCTCTCTATATGCTCTAAAAACCAGCATGCAAACTTCAAGGTAAAATTTTACTCAAATTATTCAAAAATGATTATTGAATAATGAACAAATGTGTAAAAAAATATTCTATTTAGACACCTCAAGTGTTTTAGAAGGTCCAAAAACACTGTATAAATTGTTCAAGGAATAATTCAGCCACTTCTACTAGCATCTCATTAATCCAGCAACAACTGTCTACACTTCCACATAATTGAGTCAGTCAGGCATTGACTATAAGGCTTTCCATATCTTCAATTTTCCATAATTTGTCTTTCTATAATTTGAATGGTTGACACACTCTTTTGAACAGCATTAATGTTCAAATGCACTCTCTTGTCATGGCAATTTAGATGTGAAAAGCAGGTCTCTGAGATAAGGTAAGCCAGCTTCCCCTCTCCACCTATCCCCCCTTCCCAAAAACTGTACTTCTGTCTTAAAGTAAAACTTTTTTGGATATGTTCACTGTTCTGTGGACAGAAGTAAACTATTTTAGGACAATTCTACATATCTAGCAATAGCAACATGAGTGAGGTAAGCTTGGCTGGGATCCTGTCTCCACTCTTTTTATTGGTCTCTCTCTCATTCCTGGGTATCCGTTGGTGTCACATGGCTTTTTGTGAAACAGTAGAAACTCTGGACAATATTTTCTATCTGATTATCTACTTGCCAGAACGTTCTCATTCTCCTCTCCACCACAAAGCCTCCACTGCCAATGTCCCTCTCATTCCCTGATGCTGCTTTCCATCCCTCCTCTCCTTTTTGTTTCTTTCCACCTTGCATTCTTTCCTAGTTTCTCTTTTCCCCATCTTTCCAATTGCTGGAAAATCCTTGTTGTCATCACGAGGCTTCAGGCTTCCTTTTGAGATAAAAGTTATGGCCCCACATCCTGTGGATCATCTTGTCTATGCGCTAACAGATAGGAACAAATGCTTTAATACGTATCTGTAAGATCTCTCAGATAGAACAGGTGGAAACTTGAACTTTAAGCATCAAATCTATAGAAAATAATAGGATCACTAGAAATGTGCCATAAAGACATGTGAACAATTACATCTGAACTGCAGTTCTGAAGTCACAGAGGTGGGAGAATAAAGATCTAAATGCAGGAAGCAAAAACCCCACAGTAGACAAACATTAAGCTTGAAAGTGTTATAGTAGTCTCAGTCATAACTTTAACCTAATATTAACCTAATAAATTTGGCTGAAAATACCTCACTATGCAAATATAAAATGAAAAAGACCTGTCTTCGAGTGTTGCTTATAACAGGGAAAGGAAATGTATTTTATTAAATCTTAGCTAGTATGCTACCATTAATTACCAGAAAGGCACCAGGACGGCAATAAGTTTATCTACAGCAGTGATTCTCAACCAGGGTGTTGCCAGATTCAACAAAGCTGCCAGTAGGTGAGACAATAAGCAGCAAAAAGTGCAGGCTCAGGTATGCCTCTGGCTGGCCAATCCCCCACTCACAGTGCCAGATCCATCTTCAAGGAGGTGTGTACTGTAATATGTAAATTAGTTTTTGAAACTGGAGCCACACAATTCACAAAAGTTATAGAGGAAAGTCTTGAGTCTAACAAGGGGTGCCATGAGTCCAAAGAGGTTGGAACCGTTGCCCTACCGGCACATAACACCAGGTCATCTTTAACATCTGCTTCACTTCCGATACGAAAAGCATGGTGCCTATTATACACCCTTCTTATAAGAAAACTTTGTCTCCTCTTAAACTTACTATATGAAACCTGCTAAAAGCTCATACATTCAAAGTGAAATATTTATCCTTAACTATAATATTCCCTGTCTATTCCCTACTCTGTACTGTGCATAGCAGTTATAATTATTATTATAATGGCTCAATAATTATTATTATTATAGCTCAATATAATTTCCTTTCTGTCTGTATATTTTTAAACTGCAAGAGGCAAGGATTTTTGGGCAGTGATCTTGTATTGAACCAACTGCATGGTTGGAATAAAGTTAGAAATAGGTCACCGTATTAGTCTGAAGTCAAGTAAAAGGCAAGGTAGATTTGCACCTTATAGACTGACAGAAGTAGATGGCTAGCTAGCTAGCACAAGCTTGTGCCCTCTGTGTGTACATGTCTGTATGTGCATGTGTACACATGTATATACAGATTTGCATATATGTATATAAGAGATAAAATGTGTGTGTATGCCTATAAGATGTGGATGCCCAAAAACACTGCTGACCTCTGAGGTACGTTCTGTCTGTGTGTGTCTGTGTACGCATCTATACACCCCCCTTATATATATGTGAGTGTGTGTGTATACATATGTATGTGTATATACAAGGGGGGGGTGTGCAACACTGGATTTAGGCTAAAGCTACTTAAACTACAGTTTAGGGCTGCACAATATGAGGGGCCTCTAAATAAGGGGGAAAATGGACATTTTTGTTCTCAAATGACAAATATGTGGCTCCACAGTTATTATTCATACTGAGTTCATACATTTGTGCAGAAATAATAATGCATTTATTTAATGATTATTTTTACTGTATGGGGCCTCTTAAACTGGACATCGCTTAAGGCTTCAGCATGGCACTGTATGTATGTGTGTACAGACATCTCTGTAGGGGGTGTATGTGTTTCTTTGTGTGTACATGTGCATGGCCATGGGTTGCTAAGAACTGGCTGGACAAAGCCGTGGCTGGGATGTTGTGCCTGCGGCTGGTCCCGCTTTGCACTAGATGACCTCCCTGCTCCCTGGTTTTCTGTAAGTGTGTGTACACACGTGTGCGCGCGCCTGACAGAGTAACCGGGTCGGGCTAGACGCGCGCCGGCCGCACTGTGCGACGGGCCGCGACGAACCGCTCCGCACCGGCCCCGCGCCCGAGAGCAGCCCCCGCCCGGCCCGGCCCGGCCCCGCCGCCCGCTCTCACCTGCGCGGGTCCCCGCCGCCGCCGCCGCCGCCAGCACGAGCAGCAGCTGCCAGCAGCAGCCGCTGGCGCCGCCGCGCAGCCGGACCATTCCGCTCCTCTCCGCCTCTGCGGGGCGCTGGGAAGTTTCCCCGGCGCTCAGGGCAGGTCTCGCCCGGCCCGGACGGGCTCAGCTCACGCCCCTCCCGGCTCCCCGCTAAGGGAGGGAGGGACGGAGGGGGCGAGGGAGGGAGCGGGCGGCCCGCCGCCGGGGGGCCTGGCCGGCGCTGCCTGCCCATGTCACAATGGCCTCGCACCCCGGGGCTCCCTGCGTGGGGCCGAGGCGGGCTGGCCTCAGCCGCCCCCTGCCCTGGGACGCCCTAGCTGGGGCTGAGCTCTTGCACAGCGCACGGAGGACTCCGGAGGTGACTTGAGAGTCACATTCCCGCCCCCCCCGCCCCCCCCGGCAGGTCTTTCCTCGGGGGCGAGTAGAGTCGAGGCTGGGATTGCTCTCCTTTTCCTTCCTCCACTCCCTCTTCTGGGCTTGGGGATGCTTCCCCTCCAAACCGGCTGAAGTTGGGGGGCTGCTGGAGTTGGTTCAGCCGCCAGCTCTTGAGGGCTGCACCTGTTGTCTTGAGGTCTGTCGTCAGTTGTCCATGTAGGGCACTACAAGGGCTCAGGCTGTTGCTATGCCATTTTGTGGACAGGCACCATGGCGTCCTAGAAGAGAAGCAGAGCTGGCAGAGACCTCCAGAGGTCACGTCTAGTTCAAACCCCTGCCCGAGGCAGGACCATCTCTCTCCAAACCATCCTATACAATATAGCATCCAAACTCTTTGCCAAACCACTGTCACCACAGATACAAAACAGTGCCCTTGGGCATGACTTAACATTAGTCCCTTCTTGCCTCTCTGGCTGGGGAGGCTTTGGCTGGACCCCTGGTGACTGGGGCTATCTTCCTGCCTCTTATCTGTTCACATCTCCCAGCAGAATGTTACTGGGCAGCATCTGCTGGTTTCCTGGACTCATTCAAAGAGCAGTTGGTGCTGGCTGGTGTGCTCTGCTTGGTACCCACTCCCTTGAAGCACTTGTTATGAACCCCTGACCCTCACTCCTGTCTGTTTTTACATTAGTTGTCCCAAGACCTCTGTTGCTGCATACTTAGTAACCCTCTCTAATGACAGAGGGAACTAGCCATTTCTGTGTGGGCCCATGCCCACATTTCTTCAGATGCCAAATAGGCCTGTCTGTTTGGGTACCACTGCGCTCAGGACTGGGCATCTCCTGGTATTTACATCTGTTTGTCACTGAAAAAGAACTCTGTTAAACTTCAAACTTCTGTTTGCGTGGAGATAAAGTATCCTATACACCTACCTAATCTTTACTTTCAACACTTCTTTCACCATTCCTCTCAGTTTGTGGCACAAGAACTTAGTGGAACTCTATTAACAAGAAAAACATTTCAAATGTGAATCAATCCTTTGGGCTCCTGACTGTTCCCAGCTTCTCCATGGAAAGGTCCCACAGTGTTGGATTAGTTGCAGAATATATTGTTTGTTTCTTATCAGCAAGACACTGCATCTAAAAGGTCTCTGCACCACTGTGTTTTTTAAGATCTGTTCTTAAAAAACAATTAACTGTAGAGTTATGTAACACCAGAGCAGACTATCATTTACTATCCACGGAGATGTGTAATATCATACAGAGTATTTATGCCCAAAGTTGCACATGGCCAGGAATTGCAGTCACAGGCACAAAAGGATAAGGAACAGTGAAAAGCAGTGCTGAAGTGAGCAGGGAGTGTAGATGTACAAAAATTGTGAGAGAGAATGTAGCTGTCCAATAACCACAGATACAAGACTTGCTCTGATCAAAAACAACTCTGTGTTTGGAAAGATTTGCAACCAAAACTCCCTCCATTTGGAAGGCAAACCTACATCTTGCTCAGAATTTTTTAATACTGTATCTGGAACTTTGTATTTAAAACAAGCAGGAGACAGCTATAGTTGGAATATCATCAAGAGAGCTTTCTGACAGGAGATGCTGGTTTTATAAAGCAGACAAAGCTGAATAGGTACTTGGCTGGGGTTCTGTGACCCTGGCACTTGTTCCTGCCATTGGTGGGGGGTCAGACTAGATGGCCTGCTCTAGGCCCCTTCTGACACTAGATACTATGATACTATGAAAGCTATAATAAAATCCAATGGGTAGATTCTGGAGCTAGACAGAATGAAATTGGAAATAAGGTACAAATTTTAAGTGAAGGTTAATTAATATGAATTTGCCATGACATCTAGTGGAAGAGAAATGCACGTGACCAGATTTATGGATACAGGAGACATGCAGACTAATTTATTGCTGCTGGAGCTATTTAAATCAAAGGAGATCCTCAGAAATTAGTCCAATCCCAAGACTGCAGGGATGGAGAGATCTACTGAGACCTGCAGATTAAGATGGTAAATGTAATTAATTGTCAGGTACAGATAAGGGCTCTGCACTAAATTGAACATGAAACCAGGAAAGGAGCCCTGGTGTTCATCTCCAAAAGCAAAATACATTGCTATTGACGGAAGAAACTCTGTTCAGCAGAATATGACTATGCCACTCATCTGGCCCCATACTGATATACCAACTTTAAAATATGGCAACATATTACACCAGATTTGCCATGCTTCACTTCCTGAATGATTGGACATTCAGGGTGTGTGGATATGTGAGAATGCAGCGATGTGATGACAGAGATAGCAGATATGCTGAATTTATACATATTTTGTAAATGTCAAGTTCTAAAAAGACCCAATTCAAAAAGGAAAAATATTAATAATACACTAGTACACCAATGGGAGCATATCTCTTCACTCAGCCACTTAGGGCACTGATGGAAGTGACATTTGTCACGTGATCAACCCCTTGAAAGCACTCTATAGCCATTCCCTGACAGAAGAGCATGGCTGCAGAGCACTTAAAAAGTGCGCAATTGCACAACAAATTAACCTTCATTACATGAGGGTTCAGATGAAGACACTCCAAAGTGAAGCACCTTCATTAACTTCTGTCTGATCGGGGCTGGGCTGATGCAGCCATCCCTGTCCGCAGTGCTGGCAGCACAATGGGAAGGGGGAGAAGGGAGGGGATGGAGCTCTGGGCTGGGGTTTGCTCAACCTGTGCTTGGGAGGGGTGGGATGGATTGGAGGTCCCCCGTGAGCCAGGGGGGACCTCCAATCCACCTGTCCCCTCTCCAGTACAAGCTGGGCAAACCTTCCCTTCTCCCCCTCCCATCACACAGACAGCACCAGCCCTGGTAGTGCTGTAACTCATGTTGCTTTGTGTGAAGCACCAGGAGTTACAGCAGGGAGCTGTATTTTGGTCAGCATGCTTAGACTAACCTACCAAAAAGCAAAACAAAAGTGTAAAAGCAAAAGTTTCTCCCTCTTCCCGGCGCCCCCTGCACCACCTCCTAGCAAGTTGCAGATCACTTTTTGGGTGGAAACGGGTATCAACTGATGTCTCATGTCTGCTGCCATAAAACCTTTTATGGCAAGTTTGTTACCATACAGATGTCATTACCCTTTGTCATGCCACATCAAAGGAAAATCAGTGACACAACAAAAGCAAGTAATAGACTCTGCCACTTTTTGCAGTAGACACCTGTTAGCTCTGTGGTGGGACAGTAGGAGCAACCTGAGCTGCTGCTTCTCTCCACCCACCCCAGGCAAGTGCTCCAGAGAAGGTCAGACTGCCTATCCATAAGCGTAGAAAGTGGGGCGAACACCTCAGTCCTTGTCCTACACCATTAAGAGAGTGGGAACAAAAGGCAACACATTCCATCCCCTGAAGTGGACAGTGGAAATAGCACAGCTGATCCACGTAATTTAGCAATATTTCTAGCCGTCAGGGCAAACCATCTGTGAATTAATTGCCATGTTTTTTCATTATCACCAGAATCTAGCCTCTTCCAGTAGCAGCTCAACCATTATAACCCAGGGAGGAAAAGTCATTTTAAAATGTTAATCTGAGTCCAATATTAAATCACTTTAGTTGATCTGATACCTATAACTGATTGCTTACACACACCATGCTGTTCTATGCTCTTTACTTCCTGCTCCTAAGTGTAGGGACTTTATATAGGTTAAGCCATTTCCTTGATGCCTGCAGTCCCTACTGATTTTATACTTCTTTGAATCTTTGCACTTTAGCTCTGTTTTTTTTCAATTTTGGGGCTTCAGGGGTGGGGTTGAAAGCTTAGTTGGATTTTCCACAAAAAATATGTGATCAAGAAAAACACAAAGTTGAGCTGGAGACCAACTTCCCTTTTGGGAACGTTTGCTTAGGAAAAAATGCTGTTGGAAAATACTGGATTGTACAACAACTACTGCAGAAAGTTTGTTATCTGACTATAGTGCTGACTGGTTATTCACCAGTGAGAGAAGCAGCCCAATGGTCCACCTACAACTTGCTGTACATGAACTACAATTTGAAAGCCACTGCAGCGAAGAAAGGCATTCAGCAAAAATTTGCTTGCTAATAATTAATTTTTCAGTTAGATGCCAGTTTTCTTTTATTACTCTGTACTTTAGCTCCTTGTTAAAATGTATGATTAACTCAAAGTATTGACATTAGTGAAAGGTTAGGCCAACTTAGATACAATCTAAGCACTGTTCGGCTGTGAAAATTCACCCAGAAGTTAAAATAAAATTTACTGAGATTTATTAAATACATTTGAGGGGTTTTTTTTGCTTTGTTTTAACTTCTGCTTTGCTGCTGTTTTAACTTCTAGTTTTGTGGCCAAGGTGAAATGGATACATTTCCTGAAAGTCTATTCTTGCAGGCTCTCCAGCTTCATTTTATAAACACAAAAGATACAGACAAGCTTTAGAAACCATCCAAACTTTGGAATACCAGTAATCTCTCATGAGAACTAAAGTTTTTTCCTATTGCTTGAGCTAGGTTAATTAGACTTGATGCAAATTCTCATAAATATACCGTGAGGAAAATATAAAAGAAACATTTTGAAAACTAAGACTGTAGCTACATAAATATTAAAAATTATTTTCAAATGTATTAAAAACATTATTTCCAAATAAAAATTACAAATTAAACACCAAGTTTAAAACTGTGATAAATTAAGACTGAATTATAAAGACTTTAGGAAATAGGTTATCCAACAGATTATCACATTTTTAAAAAATGACAAAAATATCTTTCTCTTTCAAAAATGGTTATTTTCACTTCTCCCCAGTCACGATGGAGCTGTAGGATGATTGGGCTGATGCTGCTCAGATGGACACAGCTATATTTTAGCACCATGACAATAGGTGTGTCAGATTCACTAAAGAAAGGGCCAATGGTAGAGAACACACCCAGAGATCCCAATCTTTTCTTCTGCCAACTCACTCCAAAAAATGCAAATCTCCAGCACATATGTAAGGTCTTTCACCAGATTGCTGGATTTTTCTGAGTCATACTCATGGTCCAGTTTTACAGGTAGGTGCTGGAGTTTTCTGTGGTGGCCAGTTGCAGGTACTCTAGGGTGCCTTTTCGGTAGCTGGTTACACGTGCAGGCTCATGTGCTTGGAATCCTTCCTCTTGTCTTTGTAGACACTCTGTAATCATCTTTGCCAAGTCAGCTTGCAACCGCTGCTGATTCTCTCTAAAAATAGGAGGAGAAAGATTTCAATGACCCCTCCAACACAGCTGCTATAATCCTTGGCTCCAAAGCATTTTTCTGACAATTCTATTGCACTGTTTCCTGAAGCCATTGACATTACTGTTGTAGGGTGGGTCAGAATCAATTCTAGGTAGATATGGAAATACAATTCAGAATTTACTTTAGATTCTTCTCAATAATATGTAGTAGGGTTGGAGTGCTGTTATACGCATGAGGGTCCAAAGAAAGTATGAGAAGCCAGTGTTTACTGGTAATATCATTTATTGGACCAACTGTGTAATTGGGATAGCTTTTTCCCCACAAAAAACAAACCTTGCTTCCCAATAATATGAGCTAATGTCTCCTGTTCACAGAGCCTGTGAATTATCTTGGAATGGAAAAAAAGAGAAAAACCTTAACTGGGTGCATATCTAACTTAGATAAATGCTGATTTTATGTTAATTTCCAGTTTCAAGCATTTGCAATATTGAGCTACAGGAGGCCTTTAGTAATAGAGATATTGAACATCAGGGTTGCCACCCTTTTTTTTCCACAGAGGTTAAATATAGAAGTATATGTATACAAAATACAGAATTATAATAAACTGTATGTATATGCTATGCATCTAAATATGTATTACACCTATAACATATTTGTGTACTAAGGCAAAAACATTACAGATAGTAATACAATGGATCTGAGGGGTACCTTCAAAATACAACCCCCCTGGAAAAGCGCCCAAGCCTAATTCTGCCTCTCTCTAGTCTCTTTTTGCTACTGTATTTAGGTTTTAAAAGCACAGTAGTTAAAACAGAAACATTATAAAGAAGCTAGCAGTGTCTCTTGCTCAGCTCATAGGCAAATGGTAGAGAATCCATGGGATTCTTTGGTAGCCAGAAAACTCACTGGTCTCTGTTTTAGAGAAACCCCTTCAAGCATAAGTCCTTCCTGCTTGAGGTGGGTATGAATAGATGAGTGGAGAAAATGTAGTCTCTAAACCTTATATTTATTAAAGTAACCTTCTAAATGAGGATGAGATGTAACTAAAAGCCTACCTAACTCTACAAATCACCTGAAACAATAACTAAGACATGCAGACTTCAGCTGGGCGTTGACTGAAGCTTAGCCTTCCAAAGCACATTACACTTAAAACTTGATTAACAGATTAATCATGTTTTAAGTGATGACCTGGCCACACATGCAGTCATTAAACAGCATGTGATAAAACCAGGAATAAGTGACAAAGGTATTACGCAAAATATGTAAAATATGTAACTTTGTTGTTGGCTCCTATCATGCCTTTAAATGAATGTGTGGCCAGTGTTTCCAGCTTCCAGAGCCAGGGCTGAAAGAATGCATAGGCAAACTAGGCACATGCCAGGGCCTTAAGTGAAGAAGAGGTTCAGTATTGCTTATTTTACACATTATAATTTTTGAGTGACAAAAGTAATATAAATATACAGTATTAAATAGGGGCCCATGAGTTTGTTTGCCGAGGGCCCCCTAAAGAGTTAATCTGGCCCTGTCAGGAGCACACAACCATGTGTTCCAGAGACTGGGAGCACTGGTCAGCTGATCCAGAGTCCCAGCTGGAGGAGCACAGTGAGCCCTGATCAGCTGACAGAGCTCCCCACTGAAATGCAAGGTATCTCACCCCAGTTTGGAGCTCCAGCACTGTTCGGAGCTCCCAGCCATGAGGGTACACCCAGGGTCTCCCTACACTAGCATTATGATGTGATGCGATGTGATATGTGATCCCAACAATCATACATGTTCCCACAGATGTGTGGCATAGCAAAAGGTGTGCTTATTGGGATTGCATATCAGATCCTATCATGCATCGTGCTTTCTTTTTAACATCTGTCTGGGGCCTTAGCATTGTTGGGTTAAATGTTAGTGTTGTTAACTATTTCACAACAGATAAAATCATGCAGAAAAAAGGGAAAATCTGGACTTCCTATTGTAATTAGCATTTCCTTTTGGATCCAAAGTAGGTGGCAGGGGGGAAATATCTTTTTTCTTTTTTAACTGACCCTTGGTACACAATGAATCTCAACCCCTTTCCTCATGTGTCCTCAATGAATGTTTCATATCCAAGGCCCACATCCCATAAACAACTGGACCGTATACATCTCTAAATAGATGAGGAATCCCAGAATGAATCTTATCATGAGTATTTGCACGTGTCCATAAATCATTGCCAATCCGTGTCTATTATCTGCGCCCAAGTTATACCATGTAATATAATGAGCTAAAAGTATAAGGGGAATGGTGAAAAATACAGTGAAAAGGCTTCCTTTCTCCCCATATACTGTATAAAGAGGATCTTACACAGAAGGGGGAGTTGGAAGATTATACTTCCCATCTTCCACACCCGTCAGCCAATAGGTAATCTCCGTTCCTCTGCCCTAATATGAAAGAGAAGAGAAAAATAGTTTAAGGATCAGACTAGCACAGTTTAAGGATTTGATTGCTAATGTATGTGATTTAGTTATTTTATACCATACTTTATGACTGTTGTATTGTCTTTGCTTGCTTTAGGGAATGAGCACTCAGAGCATAGGGTGACGTCTACCAAGATTTATTAACTGAAATAAATATTTATATCAAAACAAAGATGAGCAAATGAATAACAGACTTGGCTTCTCTATCAACAGTCCTATTCATTGCTCTTTCACTGAAGAGGAATGTCTTCATTATCTCAGGGCTTGTGACTTCAGATAGGTCTCTCTTGCTCACTTCGCATTAGTCTAATAAGATAGGTAATGCTCTCAGAGATAAAATGCCTTTCAGGTAGGTTTTGTTTCTGTGTGGGTGTGGTTGGTTGTGGAGGAATGTATGAGGTGTTTGTTACCTTTAGATAAGTCTCTCCTCTCTCTTCATACTGGAACTGGCAGTCTGTCCTCTTCAAGATGGCAATAGTGGAACCACTTACGTGAATCCGTAAAGCTAGAAATAAACAAACAGCACATGCTCAGCTCAGAAGCTTAATGCAAAATCGTATACATCGCCTGCGTAAGCCTACACAAGGGCAGCAGCTTTTCTAATTGGTCCCGATGCCTTCAGACAAATTCTGTGGGTAAAATGATAAGAAACTTAATAGTCTATTTCTATACTAAAAATGCTATTAAACCATAGCAGTGTGATATCTGGGGATAGAGCAAAGCAATTAAATAAAAGTAAGTGAAAAAAAACAAAGGCCTAAAATAGAGATGATAAAAGTATTTTCAGAGTATAAACATCAAGAAGGGGAAAGGATTGTGGAGTATAACTAGCAATAATGAGGAGACACTGAGCAAAATGTAAAAAAGTGTAGGTTGGCTTTCAGAATTAAAGTTCTTAATGGTGAAGTTCAAATCATAGAGAAGTAGGGCTAGAAGAGACCTCCAAAGGTCATCTAGTCCAACCCCCTGCCTGAGGCAGTATCATCCCATGTAGTATCATTCCCCACTTGTAAATTAGTAGACTGTGAAATATTTATATATTCAAATTGAATAATAAAAGTAATGAAGTCAACTATGCACCCTGCTGTCATTAGAAATAAATGCACTTGCATAAATCTCATTTAACATAAAATGATTATTTTAATTAAATTAAAAGAATCCCCCAGGAACTCTTTGAGCAACCAGGCACTTATACCTTCCATCAATTAGAAAGCAGGTACAAGGAAGTCATACATTATCTAAAGCCAAGCTAAAAGAACAGACAGTATGAACTGATAGGTCTTTTCTATCTTTAAACTGCTATAATGTAATGATAAAATTCTTCTCAGCTGGAGAAGGAATGCTGACTGCGCAGTAGCCCAATACTATTGCGCAGTAGTGCTGTGTGGCAACAACTGTGATGTGCCGCTACTGTGCAGCAGCGTCACAAAAAAGATGTTCATCGGCACTTGGGTTACTGTACAGTCATTTAGTACTTGTTTATGTCTCTTGTAGATGTGGCCAAAGGCTCTCAGTACAAACCAGGCTACTGCTAAATTAGAGGTGAACTTCAGTTCTTACGTAAACCCGTAGATTCCATCCGTGAAGCTGTGTTCACTGTGTCTCCAAACAGACAGTAACGAGGCATCTTAATCCCAACCACACCAGCAGCACATGGACCTGAAAATGGGTGACAGGGAAGGGAAAGAAGGCAGAAAGACTGAAACCTGAAACTCAGGAACTAATGTGCTTCCATCCTCACAATGGAAGTTCTCTTAAGGTCACATCTCAGAGATGGCACTTCTTTCAGCAGAGCATGTCCAACACCATACTATGGCACTAGATTCAGTCCTGACTATGGGTACTACCTACATCACTTCTTACACCCAAGAACGGACCAAGCCTATCTCAATTCAGCTTGTTAGATACAATCTGAGCACAAAAAAGGCTGGTAGAGATGCACAGAATTAACTGTATTTAATACATTTCTGTACCAGTAAAAAAGCTTACCTAGTAAATATTAATTTTAGAAGTACGGGGAGAGAAAATTTATTTCATAATGGAGGGCATAGTGGTGATGTCCCTAAGGCCTTCTCTGTGTTTAGGTTAATTGAGTTGTTTTATCCCTTCCTTGGCCTATGGACCCTTAACAGATTACTGGTTTTCAAACCACCAAAAATATAAAAAAAAATTTTCCCAGATACTTAAGATCTTTAAGTTATCCACAGCCCCTCTTTGAGTCTAATCCATTTCAATCATTAATTAAAAATGCATTCCCAAATTAAGCTTGTTCAGAAGATTTGCCTCTAACAAAGTACTGAATATTAGCCTGTTCTACAGTGTTTGGACAAGTGTGTTTAAATGTGTCTAATTTTCCCTCTTGGAAGGAAGGGAGTATTTTCTAATAGCTCAGTTGAGTACAAAATGTCCCTGACTCAACCACATGAGGAACTACTGAGGTTCGGTTTACTTAACTCCATCCTAAACTGCAAAATGAGGTGATTGCACTATCTGAAAGCAAGCCAATGGTTTATTAAAGCTGGCTCCCCTCCTTCCAACAATGGTCTTCGCAGAAAGTCAGCCCACAACACACATAACCAGCTGTGCACCATGCTATCCCACAGTCCACAGAGACTATAATTTATGAAGCATGAGCACTAAAAACTCTTGTTCACTTTCTATCTAATTATATGCTACCACGCATTACCAGAGTGAATCCCAATACGAATCCAAACAGGCAAGCCTGGTAGGTGTCTCAATTCAAAGGTT
Organism: Caiman crocodilus; assembly: GCA_030014935.1. Classification (NCBI taxonomy): domain Eukaryota; kingdom Metazoa; phylum Chordata; order Crocodylia; family Alligatoridae; genus Caiman; species Caiman crocodilus. The sequence continues at coordinate 59,164,575 of JAGPOW010001296.1, forward strand.
CCCATGAAGCTAAGGATATCCAGTGCCATCATGGAGATGTCCACTGCATGGCGATTGCCATTCCTCTTTGGTAAGCCACTCACCACCATGTAGGCATCGCCAATAGTCTCTACCTGTGGAAACAGAGTTGGAAGTCATTGTTACCAATCATTGTAAGACTCAGGTAAATCAGAGATGGAAAAGATTTGGTAAATCAGAGATAGGTCATCCTGTAAATGTCTTCTCTGGCTATTTCTCCCCAAACTGCAGATCTTATTGGTACCAATATGTTCATAACTGTGCACAGTGTTCTAGGTAGCACATCTTTGACTACTTGGGCAAGTGTACACAAGACACTGTATAGTAGTCAAATAATACTGTACAGTAGCACATCACAACACTAACAGTGCTAATACACTACTGTGCAGTATTATTAGGCTACTGTGCAGTAGCATCACTTAAAAGACATTTGCCAGAGCTACTACACAGTAACTCCAGTTACTGTGTATTTATTTAGAACTTGATTATACAAGTACTAAAAATATACACAGGAATCACTGCAGTAGTGTCTCATGTAGACTCACCCCTTGTTACAGAAAACTAATTATGGAAAGCTACGTAAAACACACTAGGGAGAAGTAATCTTGGCCTCCATTTCTCCCCTTTGCCTTTACTTAGAGAACTGGTGATGAGACTTCTTGCCAAGCCCCTAACCCTATCATGCTGTCTGTGACTGCTGTGTTCCCTGATGTTTATTTAAATTAAAGAGGCTCTTCCCACCTTATAAACATCATGATGATCAAGAATGTGGTCAAAGTTCTTGTAGATATCATTCAGCATATCTACCACCTCCATAGGGGTGCTGTATTTACACAGAGTTGTGAAGCCGACAATGTCACTGAAGTAGATAGTGACTTCTTCAAACAGTTCTGGCTCTACTCCACCAGTCTCCTTCAAAGATTTTACCACTGGCCTATGTGACAGGGAGAGGGGAAACACAGATAAATATGCCTTTTGCTTGAGAGGATTTTTTTCACACAAACACTAACAGCATCACTGCTTAGTGGAGACGATATGCCAAATGATTCACTGAAAATGAGTACAGTATAATAATTTATATTTCTAAAATTACTTTTATCCAGGGACCTTGAAGCACTCAACCAATATTAGTTCATTACATTAATTAAAGAAATCTTACCAAAGCTATGTGAATTAGTGAAGAACAAAGGCACATCACAGGCCATAGAGAGGAAGATGGTGTCATAATTAAAATTAGTATTCAGGAGTTTGATTCCCAGTTCTGTGCTCAAGCCTTTAGCCACACTTTTTTTCTCAATGAATTAAGAACATGGTATCTTTTTATTTCTTCCAATGGAAAAATTAATTGTAGCCTGATATGAATATTTTCTCACTATGATTGTTAGAAGTAATATCACTATGTTCTGAGTATCATGAAAGGAAGATTAGTTATCATGACACCTGATATTTATTCAAAGGAATTAATTTCTTCTTTATGAAGACTATAGGACAGGAGAGACATAGGGTTAATCAGGCCTTCTGGGGATGAAAAGGACCCAGAAAATTCAATAGCTGCAAGATGAGCTGCTCCTTGTCTTCTGAGACAATCAGAGATTTATAGACCACCATAGCCAAAAGGAACCACTACGCTCATCTTTTCTGACTTCCTGTAAATACAGGTACAGAATTTTTCCTAAAAGCTCAGTTATGAACCAGTTCCCCATCACTGATCACTTTTAAAACAAATTTTAATTTGGATAAAACATAAAACCAATATCCTGACCACTTAGATGCATGAAGGTCCAGACTTCAAAATGGACTTTTTCTGACAAACATTGAAAATATAAACTCCATATTTTCAAAAATATATCTTCAAAACTTGGGAAAGAAACCATACATGTTGTTTTTCCTATATGGTACACACAAAAGTGGTCCACACACTTTTTATGCCAACAAAAGGAAGCATCTTTAATCAGGGAGATAAAGCCCAACCTATTTGCATTGGCAAATGAGAAAAGGAAGGAAAGGGGAGACATGTAGGCTGCAAATACCTAGAACTGCAGCATCAAACTTGTCTGGCCCTATGGGCCAGATGAGTGGTGTGGAATTGGTCCCCAGGATAAATGAGTGGTGCAGGACCAGCCTCTTGGGCCAGACTGAGCCCATGGACACCCTCCCCCCACCCCCACCTTTTCCAGTCTGGATCCTGGAGGGAAGAACTTCAGCATCTAAGACACTTAGCTGCCACAGTGGGAACAAATCACACTAACAAACCAGACTTCTTCCCACAGTGCTATAGGGTCTGCAGTGCACCGCTCTCACCCAGGCACTTGGCTACAGCCACAGGAAGGTCCCCCCATCAAGGCTGCTAGTTGGAAGATGCAGCTCTGTGGGCCACATCCAGCCTGTGAACCACATATCTGACACCCCTGACCAAGAATGGGACAAAAAAAACACATCAGTGGACAAGTAAGCAAACCAAGATTTTGGTAACAGTCCAAAAACGTGATAAGTCATCTTCCAGCTCAGTAAGGCAGCCTTAGGGAAAATGGCACTCTAGGTGAATTTGTATTTTGGTGCCTTTGCTTTGTATTTTGGCATACTTTTCTTGGAGAGCTTGTAGACTCCCATGATGCACCTTTACCTGAACTTTGATCCCAGCTCTTGTTCCCTTTTCCTGAGCTCTTAGTATTCATTCTGGCTTCTAAGCCTTGGCTTGATCCTGACTGTGGCTCTCAGGCCTTATTTTGGCATGATCTGTAGCTTCCTGATTCAGGTTCTCAAACCTAAAATAGCTTTCTGTTGTTTGATTCTGGCTTTCTGACCTTGGCTTGTTCCTGACCTGCTCTGGCTTCCTAACGCTGGTCTACCATATCTTTAATATCTGAGCTAAGGCTCAGCCACAATCTTCAGACTCTGGCTATGACCCTGGGTTCCCAGCCCTGGCACTGCACCCACCCTTCTTGCAATACGAGGGCACTTGGAGTGTCATATGCATTATATCCCTGATACCAGCATGTCTGGCTTTAAGATCCATTGAGGTTTTTGTAGTGATCATTGGATTTAATAAATGCAGGCATACAATGAATGAGAAGAGCTAAACAACACATTTTAATTGTGAAGCAGTAGGCATCCCCTGCAAACTCTTTCTCTCTCTCTACCTACCTTAATTGAGGAACCATCTCCCAATATGCAATTTCTGTAGTCTTCTAAGTAAGGGATTGTCTCTAAAATGTAACTTCTGTCACTAGAATTCTGAGCTCTCATTTAGATCTTAACCTCTTTGGGATGAAAATGCTGGACTTCTTAAATCACTTGTATCACTTAGGCCACCCTATCCATAACTGAGAAAAATTAAAGACAATGCTGGATTCAAGAAGTCAGCCTCCTCAAAAGACTGCCATGTAAGGCTTGGGAGTCATGTGCATTGATGAGGAAAAGATTCGTTTTCCTCAGTTTATGTCCAGTCTGCCTATGCACTTGACAGAACCCAGTTTTCAGTGCTCTTTGCACATGCACACACATACATGAACATGTACACTTTCTCCAAATATCTTACTTTGGATAGGAGGTGTTTGGCCTGGTTATGGAGCAATTAAACTAATTATATTTTGCCTCCTTTAATTGTTTTCCTTTTTCAATTAGCAATGATCTTCTGGCATTGCCCATTTCCTAATGGGTATATATGCTGTTAAAACTGCTGCTGTATGCTACTACAGCGGTAGTCACACTTCTGGGGAAGATGAACTGATTCCTATAGCTATCCTTTGTAAAATGTATTAGATGTAAATGTAAAAAGATCCTAAGAGATGGAAAAGCTAAAAAGTTATAAAACACAAAGTCAAATGGGCTGTTCTCCTGCTTGTGTCAGGGAACTGAATATCTGAAAAAATAGGCACAAAAGTAAATATTATTTCTGTTTGTGAAACATTTTCTCCCTCTTCTCCCATAGACTTTATTCCAGAAAGCTAGCTTTAAATCCGTCTATCCATCAGGGGCATCACCATCCTCTTCCTGGTAGAAGGGGGCTGAGGTGGGCTAGACAACAAATTGGTGGGGGGCGGGTCTGCACTATACATCTTCTGGCCAATTTTACTTATTTGGCTTTTTTAACAATACCCACTGAGACGTGTTTTATCTATGTTATCTACAAAAGAAGAATAACAATATATACTGTATACAAGCAGATTGAGCTGTGCTGGGTCAGGAGCACTGTGCCTCTGCAAGCTGTGGGTAGGAGCAGGGCAGGCTCAGCTGCATGGGGTGGGTGCAGCTTTAAATATAGATCAACTTAGTCTTAACCTCCTGTCTGTATTTCCTAGTCAAGACTGATTTAGCAGGTTGCCTTCAGTTTAATTTTAACCATGTGCTTAAGTGCTCTGCCTAACTGAATCTTACAACCTGTATGGTGGATCAAAGCAACTCCTGGGCAGCTGACAAACTGCTGAAAGTCTGAGAATCATTTTGTATAAAGAATCCATTTCTCTCTATGTTATCCACTGTTCTCAAATGTCCAGCAGTCAAAAGAGGTATAGAGGGTCTGGGAATCCCCTACATTTGCCTTTGCTTGAGCAGGATAAATGAAAGAATTAATAAAGAGAGGGGGTGGAAGTAGGCTTTAATCTTCTCATACAAAGAAAGATAGGGCAATCATTTTGTATTTTTCTAGAGCTATTCATCCTGAAGGATCCCAAAGTACTTCATGAACTGTTAATCTCAGGATAACTTTCTCTGCTATTTAAATGATTTCTATTCTTGATCAGGATACAGCAGCTGTTTTAACAACATCTATTACATACACTGAGGCTGGGACCCTATTTGCATGAACAGTGCTGTTTAGTTATGTTTACATAGTTACTTTAATTTATAAATTTAATATCACCAGACCCACATTCAAAGCCCTGGGAGCCCTCATGAAAAATCAAAACTTAGTGTTTTGAAGACCATTTTTACTTATATTTAAATTAATTGTTCTGAAGATAACAGGGGCATGAACCTGAGTAGCAAGGTCTACTTGCAGCTAAAAGTAATTATGCCATTCATCTCACCAGGATGAGCTTTGCCTAAGACTAAAGCCTCTGCATCCAGGAACAGGCTTCAGTCCAAAAAACCCACAAAAGTACAAACGTGGCCTTCCCTCCATCTGACAATTGGAAATAATCTTTGCAAATGCTTTTGATAGCTTCCCTCAACCCACTAACTTAACCTCAATCTTATTTTATCTATGCAAAGCACAGGCAACTAGAATTCAGCCACACCCCAGCTTCCAACAGGCAAATCTTACTGTTCCTCCTACTTTGCCAGCCACAAAACTGTAAGACTCCTTAATGTCACAATCAATCTAATTCATCACACAACTTCCTCCATAAGTGGGGGAGCAGTCAGTAACCCCACTTGCTTAATCTCTTGCAAGTCATCTACAAACCACAGTGGTCTAATAAGAAGAGGAAATTGCAGAAAAATGCTTAGGCAATACAGTCCTAACAGCTGTGAATAAAAAAAAGTCCAAATGAACAAAGTTTCACTTGGCCATTAATGTTATGTCTACGGGAAAAACATCATTCAACTAGTCATTTATAACAAAAACCCTGAAGGGACAAAAGTGTCCCAACTAAGAAAATTGCCAGTAACTATAAAGACATGGGATCTCTAATTAGCAGAAAGGTCCATGGCCTGAATTTTATGGCATGTCTGAAAAGTGAAAACATAAATCATAGGTAATGAAAAAATGAAAAGGGCTAAATTATACCCTTATTCACCTGCTTATCAATGACAGAATAAGTTGATCCATTGTCTCTGACTTGACTCTTTGGAGGCAAATGCTGTGAAGTGTTATCATTTAGTCTATGAAACAAGTGCTATTCGTGCCTTGATAGTCTGTGAGTGTCAAGCCTCCTACAATGAGTAAGATCCATAACCGGGCCTCACAATTAACGTTCAGAAGGGCTGGGCAAAGCTTTGGTCCCTGATTTGATTCGGCAGAGATTTGGCCTGATTCGGTGGCTGAATCTCTGAATCCGAATTGAATCAAAGTACCCTTTAATCGCTCCGAATCGAATTGGAACCCTCTGAGTCAAATCAGACAGATTTGGAAAGAATCGGCAATTTGCACATAGATACAGCTTTAAATGATTTTTCTACATACCTCTAGGTAGCAGGTGGCTCATGAACACTGCGATGCTGGGGCTCATGGAGTGTCCCACAGAATTACAAGGGAGGTCTCCAGGGCATTCAGCAGCAGACCCAGAAGTGGACCAGAAGCACTTCTAGCCCATCAGCATCCGTCCCCCTGCACCCCCCTAGCTAGATGACTGGTACCTCCTGGGTCTGAGGGGGGCACCCAAGGTCCCCCCACAGCCAATCTCTGAGCTGGAGGATGTAAGGGGCCCCCCTGTGCATTCCCAAGCAGACCCGGGAGTGGACCAGAAGTACTTCCAGTCCACTTCTGGGTTTGCCACCCAGCACATGGAGGGTCCCCGCACTCCTGTGCGATGCTCCATATGCCCCAGCATCACAGCATTCATAAGCCGTGCTGGTACCTCAAGATATGTAGAAAAAACTTTTAAAGCTGTGTCTATGTCCAAATCACTGATTCTCTGAATCAACATCAAATCTTCAGTTCAAATTCAGCCAAATCATCATCATAGTATCATCATAGTATCTAGGGTCAGAAGCGGCCTAGAGCAGGCCATCTAGTCTGATCGCCCACCAATGGCAGGAACGAGTGCCAGGGTCACAGGACCTCAGCCAAGTACCTATCTAATCTACTCTTAAAGATGTCCAAGGAAGGAGCAAGAACAACTTCCCTAGGAAGCTGGTTCCACATCCTAGCCACCCTAACTGTGAAGTAGTGTTT
>JAGPOW010001296.1:59171527-59259845 GCA_030014935.1 Caiman crocodilus
TCTACTCCTGCCTTGGCCTTCCTAATAGCCCTCCTACACTCCCGAGCACAAGAGGAGTACTCCTCTTTGGAGACTGCTCCTCTCTTCCAAAGATAGTATCCCTCCCGCTTAGCCCTCAGGGTCCCCCGAATATCCCTATTAAGCCATGGGGGCTTCTGGGCACTTTTGCCCATCATGCATCGATCAGGAATGGTCACCCCTTGGGCTCGGAGAATCGTCTCCTTAAGGAACATCCACCCTTCATGGACGCTCATGTCCTCAACTCTACAGTCCTGCAGCGCCTCCTCAACTAGCCTCCTGAGCTCTCAAATCAGGGACAGTGATCCAAATCAACAAATCAAATGATTGTCCCTGATTTAGGCCAAATCCAGATCTAGTAGGGCCTGCTTCACACACCCATAATATTTAGTATCTACCCCTGGTCAGCACTCACCCTGGGAGCAGCATGAAGTTAAGCTTATCTGCTCTATCCCGCTCTGCCTTGTATAGCTCTGTTCTCTCCTCCACCAAGTGCTCCAGGTTCCGGGAGTATAGCTGTAGGCGTCGGATTAAAGTATCCATGTAGCTTTCATTGGTCTGGCTATGGTAGTTACTGAAAACAGTGGAGGGGAAAAGATGGAGATAAAGACAAAAATAAATAATAGAAGATTATTTCAGCATCTAGTTCCCAAAGTCTCCCAATGCTTACTAGTAAAGAGTTTGTGTTCAGTCTTGAAGGCCTGTGGCCCATATTGGTCCCCCACATTTGTAATTTCCCAGCACCCCCAAATGACTTGATCTTGCTAATGTATTCAATTCCAGGTTACCCAAAATAACCTGCAACACAAATGTATGCTGGGAAAGAGTAACTCAACTAGCCAGATTCCTAAGACGGAGGGACAGCTGATAGAAGGCAGCAATTAGATATATTTGATATTGACTATAAAATCAAAAATGCCAGAACAATTTGCAAATGTTTGATGGCATCAACAAAGCAGTAACAAGGCCCTGGGTCAGATTCATTCACTGGATTCCACAGGTACAACCAAACCTGAAGCCTCCTATCAGATGAATGTCAGCCAGGAGCAGAGGTACAGTAGCACAAAGCAGTGATAGCTCTGTTTCACTGCTGGCTGAGTAGATAGGCTCAGACTGTCTGAAAGATTCTGGCATTCAGCTTCTTAAAAGAGATCTGGCTAGATTTTACAGTTGTCTTTCTTCCATCAAAACCTCTATTTATAATGACAGTGAAACCACCTCTGGCCTTCCTCAGGATGACCTCCCCTTTGGTAAAGCTGCCTCCAATTGCAGAATAGGTGATCTCTGCTCCCCCATGTCTGTGGAGGTGAATGTAGTTCTCCTTCTACACTGCTCTAGTTTGACCTCATCTGGAACATTGTGCTCCACTTCAGATACCACATTATCGGAAAAAATAAAGCTGGAGGTGGGCAGCAGAAATTGATCAGGGAGCAAATGGATTTGTAGGAAGAAGAATAAAAAGAGGATAGCAGTTTACCATGGGAAGTGTCTGAAAGCCCACTTTTTATTTAATTTACCTTTTTAAATGCCGCAAAACACTAAAAAGTGTACCAGTTAGGAACAACCCTACACTCGCCAGGTAAAAGGGCAGAATGTTCAAGTAGGATTGTTTATATTACCAAATTTAATGATTTATAAACTCATGTAAGCTGAATCTTCTAACTGCAAATAGAAAGTAGGATAGATTTGCATCTCATATACTAACCAGTGTATGTGTGTGTGTGTGTGCGCGCATTCAAAATCCTCCCATAGATCCTTTTCAAAATCCTAGATCTGCCCATGGTTTTCCAGGTAAAAAGAAATTAGAAGCTTTATTAATATGCTACGGGCCTAGGTCTGTATTATTTAGTTTATGATCAAAGCAAAAACAAATACAGTTTTATTTGAACATGTATTAACTTGCCATATCATATATTATGTATTAAAAACACAACAAACTAAGCAAAAATAATCAAAAGATGTTTTTTCATTAGTTCTGTAGTCATTAAAGGTACGTCTTTCAAATTCATAAAACAAAATCAAGCCTTCTTGAGCATCCAGACAGTGCATCCAATGCTTTGCTGGACATTTTTTGCACACCGGAGTTAATGTTTTTAGCTGGAATTAAAAACAGTCTGCAGGGCTATGAAATAGGAGCTATATTACCAGGAGCAGATAACAAACAGCATAATTACAGAAGAAAGAATAGCTTGATTAGTGAAACATTAAAACTATTAAAAATGGGAGAGTTGTTAGCACATGTTGAACCAGGAGCTTAGAAGGAATCGGGTATATTATAATGAGTCAAAGTCACATGGCACCTCACTGCTGCCTAACTAGAAATACTGCTGCCACTGCCAGGAAGTTAATTTTAAACTTCAGCTAGACAAAGAATGAAATAGGGATACAACTGCACCTTCCCTAGATCCCCGCTATATGTGTACACACACACACACACACACACACTTTGCATAGCTTACAAAGTATAACTCTACCCTGCCTTCTACTTGTTTTCAGACTAACATGGCTAACTATGTACCTATAACTACCTAAACCTTTGGTAACCTGACCCTTTCAATAACCTCAGTTTGGTGTTATCTATACCCATATCACTTATCAGCTCAAGCCACCTAAATCTGTCATCATCTCATGCTCAGATCCATTCACTTGAGCATCATGAGCCATTATCTGACCCTTAAGTAGTCTCACCATTTAATTATTTTGATGATGTGAGTCTCTAAAGCTAGGGACAGACATTACACACTGGTTTAAGTGATCAGAAACTGGTTTAAACCTGTGACAAACAGATGTTCAGTGCACATAAACTAGTTTGAAAATGGCTGAAACCAGTTTGAGATAAACCTGATTGAATGTACATCAGACTTACATCAACATCAGACTTAAATACTTTGGGTCAAATCAGTTTATGCAATGTCTGTCCCAAACTCCTTCCTGGTTTAAGTTAAATCAAAGTCCTCCAACATCCCAGATGCTTTACAACTTTGGGCAGGGCTCTGCTTTCTGCTCCAGCCCAGCAGGGCTGACCCCACCTCTCTGCTCCCTAGCTGGAGCTCCATCTACCTGGTTTCCTCCTGCTCCCCTGCCCCTCACCTCTCCCTGATGAAGCAGGGATTCCCCCCTTGCCCCTGCCTTACACAGACACCTCTCAGCATTAGCTAGCATACCACATGCTGGCTAGGGTCTGTGCTGTGGGAGATGGGGCAAAGACAGACAGGACAGTGTTGGTTTAGGGCTTTTTGGAGCTGATCAACAGGTAGCTGGTAATGCCCCTCCATTCCTTCCTTGGAAAAAGTTGTTAATGAAGAGCGTGAACTAATGAGAGAGGCTGTTGTTTTGTTTGATGTGTTGATAAATGCTAACAACTCCCTGTTTAACTCCCTGCTGTGCAACTCAATGCTCTGTTATCAACAACAAGGGGGAGGGAACCCCTTCCTAACCAGAAGGTCCTTCCAGGGAGCAAGCCATGCCCCTGCTCCAGTCAGTATGTGGAAGGGAACAGAGGGCTGCTCTAGCACTCCCCCCAGCTTTTAGCCTCATGTACGTGCCTGCATTCTTCAGTCCAGAGGGGATGTATTCACAATTACAAACCATTTTAGCCTAGCCAGGTTAGACTAACCTCAAAGATTGAATCAATTCAGGCTTAGGCTTTTTGAATGTCTGTCCCGAGCCTAATTAACTGGTATGGCACTTTCAAAAGTTGGGTTCTCATGATCATCTCTCTGGCTCACTTGAGTGTGTTCCCTCTCTCTCACACACACACATATACGCACTCCTTTTTCTCAAAGGATGAGAGTTCCAGTAAAAAAAAATAATATTTCCACTGACTAAGCCATTCTGGCATTTACAGACATACTGTATTTATAAACATCAAGTTTCCAGGTGCTGTGAGTCCAGGACATTTTACAGAACAGAGACTGTGGTGCTTACCTGAATATTTTAGCCAGACTGCTCTCAATTTTCTTGAAGTCAGGCCTTTTCTCTGAGTCTTCATCCCAGCAACTTTTTACAAGCATATATACCTGAGAATGTATGGTTCAAGGGAAACTCATATAAGCAATTGGCAGAAACGGTAATGGCAATGAACAGCAAAAGCAACAATCTGTTCATGAGTCAATACAGGATTCCTTTCCCATCTCTTTTGTCCAGTAACCCATTAGCATATGTGACTGATTATTCTTAGTCAGTGACTAAGACTTTCATTACTCGTATCTTATAGCAACAGTCATTTCATGTTTGCCAGTGATCAGTGGACAGCTAGTACTGATGTTCAGATAATACTGATGCTTAGTACTAACAAGCAGCATAAGCTAAATTTGAAATTAATGTCTGTAAAAGAAAGGGAAGCAAAAGATCCCAAGCCTCCAATGGGTGATGAATTGTAATTATGTATTGGCTATTTATCTTGGGGGGCAGTAATCAATTTTCTGATTATCAAAAGACGTGCCACTACAGATAGACAATGCTGCTGTTTACAAACATTGTCAAAAGCAAATGGTGGCTTTTTCCAAATTGCTGAGTATCCTTTCAACATTACTTGACTTACAAATAGGATTTGCCACTCTGTACCAGTTGCTTGATCCATCCAATCCAGTGGTAATCACCACATAGGATCACACTATTAATCCACTCAGCTCAATTACACCACCTACAGAAATAACTTTTGGCTGTCATTTCAGACAAAAAAAATACCCTTCCCATGATGCAACTGACTATTTTAAGGGGTCTCTTTTGTGCCATACAGCCCATAAAAAATTTAAACTTTCTAAAAATTCTGAAAAACAGAAAAAATATCTTATTTGCTTGATCTTTTTTTAAGGATCAGTAAATGCCTGTTACTCCATAAAGAACCACCCTGTAATTCATGGGTTAGGTGGTAAAAGTCACCAGATGCAGAATAAAGAGACACTGTGCCGTGTGAATGAGAGAATTGCATTGAATTACATTTTGTTCCACTGATATTTACGAAATATCTTTCCTTCCCATGAGGCCAGGGCATTGGATCATAACATGTGTTCAGCTTTCATCCTCCCATTCTGGCTTGGCTGGAAATTTTGCCTCTCTACAGTAAAGTATTTTCCTTTACTTTACACTTACTTCTAGCTCCCTTTCTCCGGCTGTTTCTAGGAATAGGTCTGGTCGGAAGGGTTGCCTTCCTTTGCCGCTCTCCACTCTGTAAAGTTTCTCTAATGCAGAAAAAAATACATATTTAAACAATAAAGCATAAGAGCAAGTGCATTTCAGGGTGGATACAGTAGGCTTAGATAGTGATATAAACAGAAAAAAGGCCTGAAGCTAGAGCCTGGATCAGGACAAACACTCACAAAAGATAATGGTGGTCTTCCTTTGAGATGGATCTGAACTTTAGGGTATTTCTAATTATAAGGCACACAGCTAAAACAGAGGAACTTGAAGGTAACTGGGAAATGAATGGAACAGAAATGGATAGGTGTATTTATTCATAATGATAGACATCAATGTGACATCATCGCATGTGAATGTTAGGCATTATTTAGTGCCTTTCTTGGCATGTGGTATAACCATGGTAAAAAGAGTATGAAAGCCCATTAGGATATTATATGTTGATTTGCAGAAGTACAGAGCACTCACAAATTACCATAAAATCAATAGGAGCTACAGATGCTCAGTCCCATTAAAAATCAGACTTTTAACATATATATATATATGTTATGGATATATATATATATATATCCATAATTTTAAAATATAGTAATTTCTTGGCTCATCACCCATAATCATGAATATACTGCCTCACCTATCAGAGTGCTCTGTCCTCTGAACATGTCAGAATTCAAGCCATATTTGCCAAACTCAGTTATATTGTGCCATTGACATGTCTCCTCCCTGACAAAAATTACGCTAATGCCAGCCTACCCATGAAAAGGCCTTCTGCAGGAAACATCATATATAATTCTGTGCATAAAACAGGGATTTTTTGCCTGCTATTAGTAAAACTATACATCAATCTTCTTTCACTGTTTCTCAGATATTTAGAGTACCAGTCATCATGATATCTAGTTGCTATAGTTCACAGGCAGATGGTGCCTCAAGCATAATTCAAAATTTCTTAAATAAGTTAGATTTGCCCTCTTTCTTTCATCATAACTAATGAGTTAGTCCAAGTAAACAAAAAGCAACTAATGGCCTTTAAAGCCTTCCTAATGGTAAAATAGAGCCTGCTGATTACAGAACTATACTATAGAAGAATGGTGTCCAACTTTTTGGACCTGTGGGCCAAATAAGTGGGTCAGGGGTGGCACATAGGCTGGATCCTATGTGGGGTCTGTGTGTGGGGTCAATCCACAGGTACCATGCAGCACACCTGGATTCAGATGCATGTACTGGCCCAACCACACACTGGTCACATTATTTGGCAGGAGGAGAGTGGCAATCGACACTGCCACTTGTCCCCCATTGCCAAATTTCCAGACTTGTGGAGAGCCTCACAGGTCAGACCTGGTCTGCAAGCTGCAGGTTGAACAGCATTGCTGTAGAAACCTAGCCCCTTGGTTGCCTATATGTAGGCCAGAATTATTAAACCAAATTGTGAAATCAGGAACAATAACAAAACCAGTAAACCTACCAGTATAACCTGAACATACTTTGTGTTGACTAGTAAAAGTTCCATGGAATGTACATGCAGTCACTGTACTGGAGGGAAGATGTGTCATTATACTTAAAGGATGACCAGAAGATTAAAAGTGTCACTTGGTGAACCTAGAATAAGCAAACAGGCTACAGACCCAATAGTATTAGAAGGATACTAAGTATATTGTCATCTATGTCAGCTTCAGAAGATGACACAGAGTACATCCCTTGATGCTAAAAAAGCTTTTATTTGGTTGGGCTTAGCCTGCACAATGGAAATACTGAAGATATTTGGAACACGCAAAATGTGTCTAAAGTGGTGAGATGTAATATTAAAACCCAGATCCAAGTGAAACTAAAGGGCCAGATTATTAAATCTGCCCCAGTGATTGAGTGGGTGACAGTGAGAAGGCCACTGCCCATCAGAAGCAGTCAAAAATACTGTGCCTGCAGTCTGTTTATTGACCCGAGCAAAACAATGGGAGAATGTGGTTAATGAATGACTATTTGAAAGGGACCATTGTGTTAGTTCATTCGTACGGGACAAGGTCTGTCAGCTAACTGATGCCAAGAGGATCATGGGCTCCCTCTCCATCCATTTTGGAGATTTTTTTTTTGCCAGTAGTGATATTACACATGCAAATTACTTCCAACTACTGAAACTATAACTGCTCCCTGCACAAGGTAAAGAAGGGAGGTTATTTGTTCCCCCTCTGTCCCCATCACATGCTCACAGAGAGCTGGGCACTGTCTGTCACAGTATACTTTTGCAAGGAAAGTATACTGCTATAAAGATGATCATTACGCTAAAAACAGTACGTTTAGCAAATGATCTGTTTTCTTCTAATTAAGTAGAACTCTGTAAATGTGTGAGAACTGGAGATGATTTGTTGGTTTGATTTTAGGGAAACAGAAACCCCAAACTAAATCTGACATGTTTTCCTTCCACGTGAGCCTTTTCAGATCTCTGTTTGTATTAATAAGCTGGCAACCAGATGGGATGGATAAACATACATTTTAGCTACTTTCAAATTGGAGGGAGCTATTATGCTGTCACTCCTACATCTGCATAATACTGTAGCAATACAAGTAAGATAAATTACCCTAACTTTGCAGCTGTATGAAGCAGAATTAAAAAGTTGGGAGAGCAAGAATCACGCAGATGCAAGAGTTGCGAAGTAACAGCTTGTATTAGTATCCTTTGATAGCAATATAATTGTTATGCCTGTTTATATCATGAGAGGCTATGTTTTCCATTCTTGGAATACCACAGGGTTGGCAATGTACAGTGCCAATTTACCCTAGAAGTTCTTCGGAAATGCTAAGAGAAGGAAAAAGCTAGAAGGCAGTCTGTTGCATTGCATGCTAAAACAAACACAGGGAGGGGGTGGCAGAATGACTCAGAGGAAAAAGAGGTGCCTGCACTTGTAGGTAACCTGTAATTAGGAAAATCCCATACTCTAACATGCTGGTGGCAATCCTAATTTGTGATGATGGGTGGATTCTGGCATCACAGCATTACTAGATTTATATCACCTGAACAAAATGTGTTCATTTCCAGAACCGCAAAACAATCCTGGTTTCC
Source organism: Caiman crocodilus (assembly GCA_030014935.1). Lineage (NCBI taxonomy): Eukaryota > Metazoa > Chordata > Crocodylia > Alligatoridae > Caiman > Caiman crocodilus. The sequence continues at coordinate 59,179,737 of JAGPOW010001296.1, forward strand.
CAGTAAAAGAAACTTTTTAATACTTGGCACCACGGGTAGGTTTTTAGGGAAAGAAGGCTTCATTGATTAAAGACCAATAATGAACCAACTTAATACAGTTATTGTATTTAACTAAAAGCTCCAAGTAGTCTTTTATAAACCAGGCAGTCAGAGACTAATGACCCATGTTCATAAGATAAGGCAGAAATAAACTGTTCAAAAATCAGAAGAAAACTGGACTACAAGGTAAATTTTTCAGGAACAGCAAAGTGACTTAGGAATCTAAATCCCATTTATACTCAGTGGAATTTAGACTCCTAAGTCCTTTAGGCATTTGAAATTTTCACTCTAAATTTGTAATGCTTTTGAAATCCCAGAAGAATTTATGGCAATCCATGTTAATTAGTTTCACAGACCTAGCACTTGTATGCATATTCAAATAGAGTTCTACTTGCTTCACTAACACACAGTTTCAAAAGGTTTAATCATACCCACATGGTCTGGAACTGAACATCTTCCAGATAATCAGACTCTATAACTTCTTGCTTGCTTCACTAGTTAGACAAGGTATGGATCCAACTCACAAGTCATAAGGAAACATTCACCCAGGAACCCTGAAACTTCACTGAACAAACTTCCTAAAATTTCACAAAAGCTAATGTTGAGTTTGTCCCTGTAAGGCACAGTTTCACCCTCTAAAACAGTGAGCAATTTTGTTCAAATGTATTTAATCTTGTTCTTGAAGTATGGGGGAAAAACCTCTGAGATATCCGATTATATTTCTGATCCAAGGAAACTAGGATCTAACAGTCTGTCTATGACTGGAACAATACCACAAAACATGAATCTCTGTACAAAAAATGTGAAGGAGGATTAGCAGAGGAGAACACTTTTTTATCCTGCAGCACCAGAAGTTAGAGTTATGAATTTCCAAAGGGAATAAGCCTGACTAGCCCAACACACTCCTCTATCATGCTGCTGGGTTTCCTTTGCTGTTTCATGACAGTGTTGTTTTTGGTTTTGATGTTTGCTATTACTATATTATGATACTCTACACAAATCCCAGACAAGGATAGGCCTTTCTGGGCTTTTCACTGATAAACATTAAGTCTATAAAGTATTATAGAGCATTGGCTCGTGTAATGCTGCAAGGAGGAAAAATGGAAATTTGATACAATCTTAATTTTTAAAAATGGTAGCAATAGCTCTTACAAGATGTTACTTCTATTTGGCGGATCATTCATTGCCCAGCAAGAGAAGAAGCAGATGAAGCATCAAATGTAAACAATGGTTTCACTAAAAGGTGTAGAAAAAACAACAATTACTGTCACTGTATCCTCATGTGAATGGTTACAGTGAAAGGCAGGCCTGGGTTTTTAGTCTCTCACCTTTAAAGTCCTGGCAGTAGCCAGTGTAGAATGTTTCCCTGCGCAGGATAATCTCTTGTGCAATGATTCCATAGCTGTACACATCACCTTTCTGAGACACATCAGCTTTGCGGAGGTGTTCAGGAGCTGTCCACAGATCTGAGCAGCCAAATGATGAAGACACCAAGAGAAGGAGTATGACAAGAAACAGATTACATGACCTTCTTTGGAACCACATCTGCCCCAATAGTATCCTGGTTTTCCCTTGTACTCTTTCATCTCTCAGCCCCACCTTGACATTTTTTTGTTATTTCGTTAGCTGTTATCCAGAAGGGCTGACTTCAATACACCTCTTTTTACTTCTGAAAGAGGTGCTCTACTTCAGTCACAGGTTTGGGAGCTAGATACAGAGTGACATTGTGTGGTCTGCTTTATGTATGAGGTCATTATAACCTCATTGCTGGCCTTCAAATCTATTAAACTATAAAAATAATCCCCAAATGTTTTGAAGTTGACATAATAGTATTTTGTTATACACTTAACAATCCATATGTGTCTCTTGCAAACTGATCACCATTGTATCTAGACCTAGTGATGTTGTGAACTTGTAGTACCTTGTCATGGCACACCTCAATAAAGGAGAATCCACACTTCTCCACATTGTAAAGGAGAATCATAACATGCAGCAACATTGGAGTCAGAATGCAATCATCATAAACACACAGGCACAGGACTAGAAGGGCCTTTCTAGGTCACTGAATCCAGTCCCCTGCTATCATAATTACAATATGTAATCCAGTAATCCACCTTCACAAGTTTATTGCTCTTGAGATGCACTAGCTTTGCCTCTAAGAATGAAGTCCAAAGCCCAACAATTCTCAGTCTGCTTCAACAGCATTTACTCTTGAGCAACTAAAGAAGATAAATGTACTACTAAGATAAAAATTAAAATAAATAGAAATAAGACATATGTAGAATAAGGAAACCCTAAGAGGAATGAGTAAAATCTTTACCCTTTCAATACCCTTTTCCTAGCCACTTATTTTCCATTGCTATTACTGGAGATGTTTGTGTCTGAACATAACAATTTTCTCTCCCCATTCTAGCCCCATGTTTTCCTCAACATACATATCTCAGGGATGACACTGTGTGTGTTTATGTCATCTCAGTGGCTTACTATATGAATGATTCAGATATCTCAACTTCACTCCATGTTCAATTTGGAGGAAAAAAATAGATGAGAGAGAAATGCTTATATATACCAAATTTTTTCTTGGGCATTGACAGACACAGGGGGGAAAAACAATTATCATAATCTGATTAATGCTAGGAGAACAAAAAATGCTGCAATTCTACTTAAGGACTAGAATGGCTATGGATAGTTCTTGCTAGAAAATTTTTAAGGACTGTGAAGGGTCATGTGTTAATGTTTAAATTATATCATGGTAAATGGCAGGATAGGATACTATGAAAATTCATGCAATCACACCAATTAGGATCAATGATAATATCATGATGTACCTATAGTCCTCTCTGTCTCTCCTACAGGAGAGAGTGAAAGCCTCTTATTTACAGCTCCTATCATCTAAACAACCTTCCTGCAGTTCGCCCTCCTTTGGACTTTTTCTGTCTTTTCAAATATCAGTTTAAAACATACTTTTCTTTCCTCTCTTGCTTATATTACTTAATTCCTTTCTCTGTCTACTGTTACTTGTCTTTGCGATTACATTATTTAGCTTAGTGTAGTGTTTTCAAATACATTTTGTATGGAAGTTACTATACAAAATAAAGTTATACTGAATGTCATGAATTGACTACTCTGTACTCCATATACCTTATGCATAATAGATCACAGGATATCATGTGGCTTTTCAGAGTAAACATTAACAAGGCTCAGCAGACTAAAAAATGTAACTTTCTATAACATTACTATATTAGAGAGCCAATTAATTTGTATAGAAGAATTCTGTGGCTGGGAGGACCAAGAAGAGGTGTCATTTTCAATACTAGTTTTGCATACCTTTTTTTGGAGGCAGAATGGAATTGCAGCCAAAATCAGTGATCTTTACCACCATGCGGCTGTCCACTACACAGTTGGTTGACTTAAGACGGCCATGAACCTCAGTTTTGCTTGAATGTAGATAGGACATTCCCTGTTATTGATGAGCAAAAGGGGTAAGAGGAGGGAAAGAAGAAAACTGTAATGACTGCTGCTAGAATTAGTAGGCATTTGAAAGTTCAACACAAGATCCAGTTATTTAAGTCTTTCAAAAGCCTTCATTAGCATAGTCTCTCCACACATCAAAATGATCAATCTATTTTACCCTCACAATTCCAGTCCAGGAGTAATAATAATAATTCCAGGAGTATTATTCCAGGAGTATTATTTATCATCATCATCATCATCGTTATTGTTATTGTTATTAGAATAATTCCAAGAGTATTATTTTCCAAAGTCCTACTAACTGTCAGTTGGAACTTGGCAACCAAACTAGGGCTCTAAAATTCCAGCACAGTTCCAGCTTCTTTAGAGTTAATCAAAGGATTGTTTTTCCTCTGGATTAACTTTCTATGATGCTGCCATGTGCTTCTTGGTAGTTTCCCACCAATGATTAGGAGAGTTTAGAAACTTGTTTCCGTTCAGGGAAGTTTAGTTCATTTGCAATTTGCAACCACTGTTTTTATGATGTTTTTAGAGAAGTGACAGTTTATATGAATATTTCACAACCTTGAAAAATACATTCCATATGTTTATTTATTTATTTAGAATGCATGAGGTTGCCTTTGCTAAAGGAAAAATCTGTCTAGGAAATCTGTATCCTTTTTGCAGACATCCACTTGCTAGAATGCCCCACAGTCAAAAACACCTAAGCAGGTCTGTTTCTGCACAGAAAAGAGCGGGCAAATGTCAATACCAAGATTACTGGCTGCCATTCTATCACCTTCATTATTCAGAAGGCCAGTTTACATGATGAAAAGATGGCCTTTCTAACCTTGATATTTATGAATCTCTCTATACTAGTCAATGCTTTGTACCTGAAGGTCCAGCTCCCTTGCCATGCAGGCTATGTTCAGAGCCAGTTGAACTGTTTTATACTTGGGCTCTCTCTGCTCACTATGTTTCACACACAAAGCCTATAATTTGCACTCTCTTACTCATCACTTCTGAATCTGGCCCACTTAGCCTGAAACAAGTCAAATAAGTCATAACTTTTATGTCAAAGCGCCGGAAGAAAGTAGTGTAACAGGAAAAGCAGCTACTAGCTAGCAAAAGTTAAAATAGTGGGTGGAGGACTTTAACTTATACCTACTTACATGCTCCTGTCAGTTGTTTATGCTGCTGCACCTCTCTCTTCTGATATCTTGGTATGCAAAGTGCTGAAAATATGTACACCGAAGAGGCCAGAAGAAAGGGTGCATTATACCAGTTTAGATTCCCGGCTGAATGTGGCCCCTTTTCCCTAAGCACACATATTCAAATGTCATCCTCTCAAGGGCCAGATGATAATTAAACTATGGTGGATTACAGAGGTTGTATGATTATGATCACTGCATGTAATATGTTGTCTTTTGTGGAGAAACCTGCCAGGAACAGTGTGAGAGAGCTAAGATAAGTTGGGTTTGAGGCAGAGCAGAGATAGGGTTGAACCCCAAGGACTTTCTGAGGGACTTAAGCATCCCCAGAAAATGGTTGGATCTGGTTACATGTATGTGTATGTACCATACTCAAATCTCTGGAGACTCAGCTCATACCACCAAAAGTAAAAAGCCTACTAAAACACGCCTAGTTTGCCACCTTCAGGACCTTCTTCCTACTACTGTCCTCTCATCCCCCTGTTGACACCAAACAAGGGGTGAATCCACTAAGACAGAAACCCTCCCTCAACTACTGGCTCCTGTAAAATGAGTCTGTGGTACTCTAGTCTACTTGTGTCTGAGTCCCCTTGTCTATACCCTGAGAAGACTGAGTCTTACTGTTGTATCTAAGAAGGCTCACTCTCCCTTCAGTTATTGGGGACCTATGCTTGGAAGTGAGGGGTCTGTCAAGAGCCCTAAATGGGATTTCACAACTGCCCAAGTGAGTTAGGAATACAAGTCCCATTGACTTTTGGCTAGGTTTGTGCTCCTAAATTACTAATTCACAAAGCACATACTTCAGCTTTGACACTGAAAAAGCCCTTTCAACAGAGACATTTTTCTGATATAATACAAGTATATTTCATTCACTTGTACAATTTCCTGCAGTTGCTCTCTTATTTGAGAAACATCAACCTTGCAACAGCAACAATGCCCTCATGACCAGAAGGCTCAATTGCTGTAATTCCTTCTTTGCATGGCTTGCTTGTGTCACACACAGCTGGTTCTACGTTGCTCCAGGTGGCACCCACCAGACTTATCATAAGAAAGCAAGACCAGTGGGAAGCAGATGGTTCTGGCTCAGAGAGCCCTCTAGGCCTGCCTTGCCTCCTCCTTTTGAGCAGCAGTCAGAGGTACTGAAGTTGAGGTGACAGGATCTAGAGACAGACAGTAGGATTACAGGGAATGAGTGCTGGGTTACTCAACTGCAAGGAGAAGGAATTGGGTCTGAGGAGTGTTGAGAACTAGGAGTTGATTATTGGGGTAGAGGGGAATGGGAGGTGGAAGGCAGGGAACTTAGAGGTAAATACTGAGCAGGAGCTCTTCTGATATAAGGAAAGGACTGTAGTGGAGGTACTTGACAGACAGTAATGATAGAAGTTTGTATAGTACTCACTAAGCCATGCAGCCTCCTTATGCCAAATTCCAATAATTACAAATCACTATATATTCTTGATTTTAGAACACTCCTCATAAAAAGCTTGTCTGAATCATCTCTGTTAATATGGTTAAAATAATCTGAGATGCTATTTCACAGAAAGGGTCCTTGGAACCTTTCTTTCTGGGATTCATGTAATGTTTACAGATGGAACAATGTCTGCCAATCATTTGTGAAATCTTTGTTCAACTCAGTGGGAATTCTATAAGCATTTCACTTTGTTCATTTATGTATAATCTCATTAGATTGGGTACTGTATGCAGGGCCAACCTTTAGCCAGTTGATCGGTATCTGTGAGGCAGACCTGTGAAGCTCAACTGGAAAGTGTTAAAAAAACTTTATTAGAGCCTTTAAGAAGAAGGAGGAGGAGTTCACAACTGTTGTTTCAAACAGCACTTCATGCTGAATGTTAACTGAATGTGAAATTCTCATTAACCTGGCCACCAAACTGTAACAATTTGGATTAAGGAGATTTTAATAAAGAGTGATATTTTCAGTATCTCATTGAAACAGACACAGAAGAATCATTCATCACAAAGACCAGGTCTGAACTGAGGCATGTAGGGAAATGGAAGAACTAGCAAAAAGAAACACCAGGAATGGGAGCAGGAAATCAATGGAGCACAAGGGAAGGGGAAGGCATGGATTATCTAATTGTGTGTGTGAAATTCTTGGGTCTGTTTTTGTTTCAAACTAAACCCAGGCACATTACATTTAAACCAAAACTTGCCTTGCCCCCCCATCTTCATCCTTCCCCCTTCAAAATGGAAATGCATATTAAACATTACTTAAAATCTCAGGCAGTTCCTGTGAAAAATGAATTTCCCATTCTAAACCTTCACTGCCTTAAATGGGTATCCCCACTGAGTGAGTTTTACTATTCTTTCAAATGTTAACTAAACTATTCATTACAAAAAAATCTTAAAGGTTCTTTGGTACAAGAATGTGTGATTCCATCATTCAGAAAAAAAACTTGGGTTTTCCTATTCAGAGTCACAGTGTGCTAAATTAGCAGCAGAACTCAAAATGGAACCTAAGACTCCAGTCTCCCAGGGCCTAGCAGCCACTAAGCAACACCTGGTCAAGAAAATACATCCTAGGAGTCATGACTTGTCACTATCCACTATATAAGATTACATAAGTTTAATATAAAGACAAACTTACTACTGCTTCAGTATCACCAAACCACTTACCTTGGCAATGTCATACATGACAGAGATTTTGAACTCCCAGTCCATGAAAGTGCCATCTGGGTAGGAGATCTTATCATTTAAAACATCCTGAGATGAAAAGGATACATAAGAGATTAGTCCACAAAATGGGAAGATCAGGTACGGGCATCCCTCCCCATTATTAATACAGTTCTGAATAGTGGCACCCCTCTGTTTTACCTAAGAACTATATACACTAGGACAGAAACTAAGTGATTTGGAGGATAGAGAATGGAACATACTTTAGCTTACACAGAGCTACAAACAAGTGAAAACCCTATGTGCAGCTACAGTGATTCCTAGTGACAGAATTGAAACTCTGAATATATTTTGCCCCTGTGAACACTCTCCAGATCCATCCAAGAATATGTGGCAATCCTGTCACCACGCCCTTTCTCCTTTCTCTGGCTGCATGGCAACCCAGAGCCTAAAAAAATGAATGATGTTCTTCCACTGACTCAGGAACTATGTCCACTTATATCTGCTAAGGATTTTATTCTATAATTTCTTGCTGAATAGCACTGAAGTACAGCAGACTCAGTTAATTTGCCACTCCAAGATAAATGCAAATAATGCTGAATTATCCTGTAGCGATCAATAATCAGGAGTTGACAATAGGGAGATGAGGCACGATGCTGGTAAGGAATCAGAACAGCAGCAAAGTAAACCATAGAGGTGAATTATGCCTGAGAGTGGTTCCCAGCCTTTTTAGACTCAAGGCACCCCTGGATAGGCTTGAGGCAGCCCTCAGAAAATGCCAGATCTTTGTTTTCACTCTTTTTTGGCTACAGAAAAATAATAGAGGCTGTTTTTCTGTTCCAGAAAGACCACAACTATGGATTTCTATTTGAAATCTCTGGGATTATCGTGTTAAACATCTTTGTAAACCTAACAGTGGTAACATTGTCTGGCATGCATCCCATAGCAATTTTGGAAGCATCTCAAGGCATCTTGTTGAGAACCACTGTTCTAGAGGCATATTAATGATAGTTTACTATAATATTATTGACTTCCCTTTTGCTCCTTTTTCCTACCTTAGGAACTTGTCATGTGGCAAATTAGCATCTCTTTTTGCAATCTAGTGAAAGGGGTAGCCTGTAAAATTATTTACCCGCAGTGAGCCTCTCTCACAGTACTCAATCACACCAAAGATCATCGCATCTATCTTCACAGTGCCGTAGAATTTGGTCAGGTTATAGTAGTCAATCTGGAGGAGCTGGACCAAAAACAGCATACACAGTAAACATGAAACCAATTGTCAGTGTAGGAACAGTGTAGGCTATGGATGCTTGCGTGAAGGGTTGCTTAACCTCAGACCCTGAGCTCTCTGTATGTCAATGTGGAACAAGAGGGTGAGCAACTACTGCCAAGCAGCTGTTATTCCAGAGCCTTTTGGTCTTGAGAGATAAGGAGGGAGGTTAACTGTTGCTGGCTGCTGTAGGTCAATTCCAGATCATGCTGTGGAGTTTCCACTATTGTCCCTTCAGTAGAACCTCACAATGTCAGAGTATTGACTGGGATATTTATTATAAGTGACTGAATGTTGAAAATTGAGTATATGAAAAAACTATAAAAATGCAGTAATTCTTCATGACAGCACATATTTGGTGTATTTACTTGGACAAATTCAGTTTAGTTTTAAGTTTTTATAGCAATTCACAATGTATCTACATATAAATGCAAAAAAAATTATTTAGCAAATGTATTTTTAAGAGGTGAAGTATCAAAGCCAAATTCTGCCCTATTGCTCAAGTATAACTCTAAGAAAGTCAGAAGAGATATATCTATATTGTCCAGAGCCATGTTTACCTCTTAATAATACACTTAATAGAATGTTTCACTATCAAATAAATAGAATGAAGTGAAAAAAACAATGCACCTTATTTTTAAAATATGGGTTAGCAAGGATCTATTACAGTTCATTTCAATCATCTTTAACTTACAGGCCTGAAATTCAGAATCTGAACATTTGGTGAGACCCTTTAACACAAAAATATGGACACTCATGTTTAGGGAGCTATTGAATTAATGGCAGAAGTAGGCTGCGTGGCAGATCCTTTAAACTTTCAGGTTTCCTTGCACACACACATCCTCCTTGTTGCTGATCGGCTGAGAGATCTGGGTGCCCCTGCTGCTTGCTGCTGAGTGGCCAGGAAGCAAAAACAGTGCCATATTTAAAACTGTGGTTTTTGCCTCCTTGTCAATTAGGAGCAAGTGGCAGGGCCCCTCTGCCATTGGGCAGGGAAGGAAGGGGGACGCACGGGGGAACCTGCAAGGTTAAAGGAGCTGCCTTGCAGCCAGCTTCCACTGTGAATTCAGTAGGTCCCTGCTCATGTTGCAGTATCTTGTGGAGTGTACACATATATACACACATGCACAAATGAATCTGGCTGCTGCACTTGTCAGGGAATTACTTCACTAATTGGTTTCATCCATTCAATAGCGTAGAGTGTCCACGTGCAAGAGTTACCTTGTTTAGTTCAATCTTTTGTTTCTCTGTGAAATTCCCATCATTATATTTGAAATCCTTCAAGATAACTACCTGGAAAGAGAGAAATGATGGAAGGAAATCATGGATGTAACACACCAACAATCTATCTTCCCCAGCCTAGGAGCTTCATACCGTATGTTACATTTCAGAAATAAACTGCTTACTACTTTTGCCCTTTGTTCATATCTTTATCAACTAATAATGAATGCAGTTATGCTACTTTTACTTACATTATGTTACCAAGATTTACTAAGTAGACAGTAAATGCTGTACTAGGCCTGACTTGGAAAGCCTTTACTCACATGTGTAGATTTAATTTGGGCAAATATTTTAATAGTTCCATTGAAATCCATAGAACTTCTCACAGAAATATGTCTTCCCTTGTCCATCTAGTCCATTTATCTACCTCTTGTCACATCAAACACTGTCTATCTGGACCAGATTAGTGATTCACCAAGTCCAAGATTCTTCCTTTGGCAGTTGCCACTGCTAAGAGCCTGAAAAGAAAATTACCTCCTCAAGTTTTTCATAAACTCAGACAATTTTGCAAAGCTGAATGGGAATTGGGAGGTAGAAGGGGGGAATTGTTTCCTGACCTCTAAAGAAAGGTGACTGCCTTTTAGAGACCTGTCTCCTTAGAGAAGGTAAGGGGAGTACATACATTGTGGACATCTTACTTTCTTGTCATATTTGCCTTGGCGCAGTCTCTGGGCTGTGTCACGCCGTCTATCTTCATCAATCTGGGAGTAAAGACGGATCATTAGCCAGTAGTTATAACATACATCCCTAGCAAACACCAGTCTGCAGAGAGAAAAAGTGATCCCAATGACACTGTCTACGAAGGCATTTCTCTCTGTATAGCAGCTGTGAAACTCCACAGCAGCTGTGAAACTCCATAGCATGCAGTCACTGTTCATGACAATCCCAAATGCCACCCAGGCCTCATCCTCTGAGCAGCACTACTGATGTGCCCATCGGTGTTTCATAAACAGAACAAGGATCAGCATCTTTCTGGAAAGGGACATCATTTGTATTAGTAGTGATGCAGGTGCTACAGGAAAGAAACTAGAAACCAATCTTTTAGCTAATTCATAGTCATATAAGGCCTTAATGTTTGGAAAAGGACTGGTCTTACTTTATTAAATTTTGATGTTATTGGGGATTATGCTTTCTTCTCTTCTATACTTTCCATGAAAGTCTCAGGAGTCAGGACAGCAAGCAGGCTTTGGCCCCCAACTGGCCCTGACTACCAGAGCAGGCCTGGTGTCATTAGGCCCCAGTTGCCTGCATGGAAATGGCTGCATGGCTGTAAGCAGCTGACCTCTCAGTATTCCTGAAGACTATGCAAAGGGACAGATATCTCTTTCTAGCCCTGGGCTCCTAATTCCTAGTTTTCTGACTCCTGTCAGCACCCAACTCCAGACTAGGTCCTGCTTTCTGACTGCTGAATCTTTGCTCCTGTCTCCAGCCTGGACTTGCTTCTGTTCTTGATCCCCTGGTTTGTGCCTCTCATTCAGGCCCTTGACTTCTGAACTTACCTTCTCCTGACTCCCTAAATCAAGATTCTCTAGTGTCAGTCCCCAATCAGCCACATCAGTCATCCTCTCACAGGAAAGTGAAAAGACAATGAAACAATTCTAACAGATACTGCTACCACCCTTCTTAGCAGAGTGGTCATTTGTTTGTCCAGCATAAAATTTTTTCGGTGAAGAGAATCAGACTATCCACTCAGAACACCAAGTCCCTCCTACCTTCAGGCTGACAGGGCTTGTCTCATTGGTCTCCAGAGGCATGATCTTGTCAGGTGGTATGTGGAACCACTTCTTCTGTCGCAGCTCATTATCTCTCCTGTACTTCCTGTGAAACAAGCACACCTATTCAGAACATCTTACCAAACGATGGGCACTCACTACTGAAGATTGTGAAGGGGAATCTTGGAGTGCTAGAAAGTTCAAACTCCCATTTTTACTTCCTCATTCATCCAAAAAGAGGATGCTGGCCCTACAGCACCCAGCTGTGAGGCCATTGCCTGCTCCCCTTTCCCCTGGCTTGGGAGAAGTCTGAACTATCTGGCTTTAGGGTCAGAGATTTGAAAGTTGGCACAGAAAAGGAATGACTAACAAGGTTGCTGCCTCATTTTTTCACTCCTCAAACCCAGACTTGAGAATTATGAGTGAGTCTGCAGTATATAACACAGTTTTTCTCCTCTGTGTTTCTAAACATGCTCTGCTGAAGTTACAAGAGACAGATGTAGGTCAGAGGATCTGTTGGAAAGAAGCTGGTGGCACAAATGAGTTGTGTTAACCAGCAGAAGCAAGAAGCCGGGGGTGGGGGGTATAATACAGAAATAAGATGCTTGTGAATGGTCCTTGTCTCTTGCAGATTTCTTGCTAATAGCAGGGAAACAATTCTGGAAATTGGAAGATGAAATATACTGTTCCTTCCACAGGAATAGGAAGGAAATCCTGTCCCTCCCAAAAAAAGAATTGCAAGGAAACTGTGAAACTCACTGGAATTTCCACTGCTCTGTGCAGGTCATTGCTGGGTTAGAGAATCTGGGATTCCCAAAACAGTTAGAGGGAAAGCTGAAGAATCCTGTACACAGATTAGCTGCTGGAGAATGCTTTGGACACTGGAGAATCCTGACATACATATTTCATTTTGCTAACACAGTTTAAGTGCCTCACTGCTAAATGGAATGGAAGGAAATGACCATTTTCTACAGTCCAGTTTTTTTCTGAGTCATTTGGAAAATGGGGTTACCACTGTCCCATCATAATGTGTCAGGAGGAGCATCAGTCAAAATGCTAGAAAGCTATGATACCACAGGATCTAGGACTCATGCTGTGTCCCCTGAATTCCCACAATCAAAAAGGAACTTACCTCATGATGATTAGGAAAACCTGAAGTTGTGGAAAACTCCTGTTTCCTAAGTTTAATAGACTACCCGGTGAGCCAGCAATAAACAAATTAATCCAAGGAGAAAAGAAAAATCAACTCTACTTGCTTGTAACTAAGCACATATTGGACTGGACTGATATCTTCAATGTCTAAAATTGGTTTTGTATTTTTGAGAATTCTGATTTTATTCCTACACAGAAGTCAGAACTACCCAGGGTAGTGCACAAACGTTACAAATTCTATAAATGGGGTGATATGTTAGAAATCATGGAAGACTGTTCATTTTCTCCCTAGGAATGCTGTTACCATTTTTCAAGTGAGTAGCTTAGTTGAGCAGGAAATGATTGCAAAATCAAATCTAGGTGCTGGAAATCTCACTTTCAGCTTGCCAAGATTAAATTTGGAATCTGTGAGACTCCCAAGGTTAGCTCACAACCAGTGTCTGCCCCAGCTAGACCTAATGAGAACTTATCGCCACAACTGTACCCTGGGTAACCACTGATTTGGTACAACGAACTGCTTCCAGGTAGGTAGGGGTTCGACTGGCTGTAGGACTCAGGGGGTACATCTACATGAGATGTTTACTGTGCAGTTGGTTAATTAGCTGTGCAGTACATGTTGCACATTTACATGTGCACCCCTGTTGGGCCAGAGTAAACTAATTTACTCTGCAGCAGGACAGCACTTGTAAATACAAGTAATATTCTGCTGCAAAGTAAAAAACTCCACAGCACCATACATGTAGATACTGCCCCAGCTGGCTGGGGCACCAGGATCCTTCAGTGCAGGGCTGCCTGCTGGCTAGCCCCATGCTGAAGCACCGTCGTGCCACAGCCAACCCCTTCACAGCACGTTGAGCCAGGGGGAACAGTCCCAGGGTGGCAGGCCAACCTCTTGGAACTCCTGATGTTTGGCTCATCTCTCTTTTCCTGTTGTTCCTGACATCTGGCCATGTCCCTAGTCCCTGCTCCTGGCCTTTGACTTCCCTCCTAGCTTCCAGGCCATCTACATCCTAAGCTGTTATAAATGGCCCTCAAACTAGCTTTCCCTCCAGCCCTGGCCCTTGCCTCAGTCCTAGCCCCAGATTGTCTCCGTAAGTGGTAGGCTTTACCTCCCATGTCCCAGCTACCATATTATCAAGTGTAAACAGGATATTAACTGACTGATGAATACAAATGTATAATCTCTCTTCTTCCCTGATAATCAAAGTATGATCCTCTTCAAACTTTGACTAAGCTGTTTGGGAGCTTCCCCCCAAATAAAGGGTAAATTCCCTAGAAATAGCAAAAACACCAGAGTTGATATGAAGGAATCTGCAGGAATTTCTTCCATATTAGAAGTCTTCAGACCCCAGGCCATATGTGTGGCAGAACAGAACAGTCACCAGAGGGATAACACTGCTCTTGGCAGCCAACCAAAGAAGTCTAGAAATAGGCCTTGTCAAAGTCCTGCTATCTCTTCAATGGCTCCTCCAAATAAAGACAGATTAACATTATTAATCTGTTTGCAAGTTTGGCCTTAGATTTAGCAACAAAAAAACTTTCTTGTTTCTGTGTACTGTTGGCCATACATTCTGTGTACTGCTGGGTTAGACTTTGTTTCAGCTTGGATTCAAGCATATGAAGAGTGTTAGCTAACCCAGAAAGCTGGTCTAATCAAAATGGAAAGCTATTTAATGCCTGTTCCTAATCAGGTTTTCAGGTAACCTGATTTTCTCACTGCCTCTAAAATCCTTTGATCTGTGGAAAAAGTATTTTTTGAGCTAGTAGAGGTAGAAAGTCAGTGTTTCTGAAACCTCCAAAATGGATGACCTTGAATCTTGTGAACATAAGAAATAGATACAGTGGAAATGGGTTGAAATTTTCTTGTCTAAGAATGGATGTTTATAATAGATTTCTATCTCTGATTTTTTCACCATGATAGAAGTTGTACTGAAATCTAATCAGAAAATGTAATTATAAAAAGAGAGCATAAGCCAGCTCTAAGCAGCAAATTCACTGTGGGAAAACAATGAGAGGCAAAGTAGGGCCTCGAGACTCTGACACCACAACTTTCAGGTATTTTGATTTGTATGATGATACAAGACTGAAGCAGCAGAAGGAGGGGAGAAGAAGAAATTGGTACCTCAGCACCAGTAGAGCGATGACCGTAATCAGTATTATAGCCCCTGTGAGTGTAAAGACAGCAATAGTCAGGATGTTTGGGCCTGTAGAGGAGAGAAATGGGAAAGTAAACAATCTTAAAGAACCGTGAGAAAAACCATTGTATTAAAACACACACACAAATTAGAGCTATAAGTGTAACTGGGTGGCAACTCATCTTAGAATTACTGACAAAATCCAGAAAAAACCTTACAGTTGACATGGTGCCTGTCCCCTTCCACCAGCAAAGGGGAGTGCAAGCCTGAACAGTGCTGTCCCATGTCACCAGGCAAGGAGTGTGCTTTTATTTGCGACACAGGTCCATGTGAATATAGCAGCAGTAGGTTTCTGTTCCAACTAGAAGCAGCTTCCAGATGTCCTCATCATTAAAGAGAAATGGCCAAGCAATCTAGGATCACAACCTAATATTTCCTAATAACTATGTTTTAAAAAACAAAGGGGCCAAAGTTGGTGGAAGCTAAGCAGGGGTTTGATGATAGCAATTTGGAACTTATGTCCTAGCTTAGATATGTAGATCTAGGCACACAACCCCTTTCATAGATCTAGGCTATAACTTCTTGGCCTTGGTTTTGTTTTGTGTGTCAAATCCCCCAGCCCTCCACTTCTTCATTCAGGAATCAATATCCTTGCTCATAAATACCCCTTTAATAATAAGCTACAGTGGAAAATGTTCAGCAGGACAGCACTTGCCTCCATCTAAAAGGCAAAATATCAGCCCTCCAATAAATAAATCTGTCAAGTGACTACATATGAAGTATAAAAAGGCACTTCTCTGCTGTTCCCCTGAAACTTGAATTTAGTTTGTAATAATGCACATGCTTCCAAACTTCCTTTAAAAAAAGAAAAGAGACTGGCTGATATTTGAAATGGGAATATCACTGTTGTGCCAATCTTTTTCCCTGGGATCTGCTACCATCTGGTGTCCACTGGCATTATAGCATGCAAAAAGGAACTACAATAAAAATTAACAGTGTGCATTTAGTAAGTTCTTACAGAACAAGAAAAAAATGTTTATGTTGAAATATATACCCTATCTAGGTATTAGCAGGATGGCATTACTACTCTCTGAGTAATAGAAAGATCACAAATAAAAGCCCTAATTTCAAAGGATGTTAGCAGGGAGGATGGCAACATTGAGTTGGTTGTTGTATATTATCTACCAAAGAAGTGCTATGCACCAGTAATTGAGTGTCATTATCTCTATAAAAGAAAAAGTAGTGTTAACTGGAAAAGTTTTGCCAAGAAACTTTGGTGGTTAATGGTAGCTTCTTTAACTTTGTCTATACTGAGCCATCCTTTGTTTAAAAGGATGTTTAAAAAACAAAGGAGCCAAAGTTAGTGGAAGCTAAGCAGGGGTTTAGGAATCAGACTGAAAAAGGCATTTTTGAACACCTGAATACAGCAAATATTTTGTTTTGTTTGACTAGGCTGCAGAAAATTTGGGTACCTCAGAGGTTAGACTTGTAAACATTGACTGTCTTCTTTACTGTGACTTATCTCACTATAGTAATCTGAAAATAGTGGTATATCCTTAATCTTGAACTAAGCCTACCCTTTTTTCTATGCATTTCAGACTTCTAAATGGTTCAAGACTCTATTTGTGGTGCTAAAACACAAGATGTAATGTTTCTATTATGGAGAAAATGAAATTCTGTTTAAAAGGTCAGGTCTCTTATTTCATCTCCTTCAGCCTTTTTTTAGCACTTTAGAGGTAGTAGGAAAATGTGAACATAAATGTTGCTGCAATCTTTGTACTGTACCCTCTTACTGAAAATGGACTCATGACTAGCAAGGGGATGAGTCACTTGTACCATAGCTGAGTTATGCCTGGCTTGTAACATTCCCTAACATTAGGCATGCAGGGTGGTCACCTAGTAGCAGGCTTTAGATTAATGTGTTGGTTACCATTATGCTGAACAGTCAGGCTACTTCTTTGTTCTTGCTGAAACCAGGGAGCCACTGTCTTCCACAAAAGATTCTAAGGAGGAGCAGTGGGTGAATGCCTGCAGTTTAGATTTAAAGTTTCTATAGGGACAAAAGGAAACTGGATGCCTGGTCATCCTATTGTAAAGAAGCCTGTTCTTCTACATCCTGTTTAGCACTATGGTGGGGTTTTGGGTGTAGCTGTGTTGGTCTAAGGACATAGGCAGGCAAGGTTCTTTGAGTAGATGTGATATCTTTTATTAGCCCAACTGAGAAGTTGGAAAAAAGTTCTTGGCAAGCTTTCAGGCAGTCACCCTTCTTCAGGCATAGAGAATCTTTGTGTTCTGAGATTCTCTATGCCTGAAGAAGGATGACTGTGCCCAAAAGCTTGCAAAAACATTTTTCCAACTACTCAGTTGATCTAATAAAAGATATCACATCTACTCAAAGAACCTTGCCTGCCTGTTTAGCACTAGACATAGACAAGTGTCCATCTAGCAAGTGAATCACCATAAAAGAAATTGTTAGTCCAAATTAACAGAATTGTGTTTTAATTAAAGAGAAGAAGTCACCATCTTAACCAAACTAAAAGGCAAATACTGAGAACATAAAATGTATGTGTGTGGCGCGGGAGGGTGGGAAGGGAGGATGCAGAAAGGGGAAAGGAGATGATTAAGACACACACCAAACATAATAATGGAAGCTAAAGTGGAATTTCCAAAGGTTTGTACTAGTCAGAGGAATCTCCTCTTCCCTGAGTACTGGAGCATTTCTTGGTTCTATAGCCAAGACTTGACCTGGGATACTCATTGGATCTCTGTAAAATTATTAAGAGAACTGAAAAGGCCTGGGCCAACTCCATGAAAACTAGGCTGAGCTGGCCTGGATTAGCCTGAGTGATACCAAGGTCCTGTCCACCAGAAGCTGCTTTTATTCACCTTGCAGCAACTTACTTAAGAAACTTTCTTAATGTAGAGCTAAGTTTTGTGGCATTCCACAGTGCACTGTGAGTTTTCTGACTTTCCACACCAGGACAGTTCAGATCCTAATGTTGGAAAAACAGGAAATGAGCAGTTCAGTATCCAGGATAAAAGAGATACTGTTACAAGGAGAAAGAAACTACAAACTTGTAAATCCAGGAAATGCAGTGTTAAAATGATGCTAGCCATGCAACCTTAACTCTGCCCCTTGGCCTCTTTTCTGAGCAGTCCCTCAAGCACATCACAGTACCCTATCACTTCAATAAATCTATTATTTTTCAAGATAGGCTCATCTTACAAGCAGTACATACTCTCTAGGTCAGTGGTGTTGCCCAGGGTACAGTGTATAAATATAGGTTCTGATCTGGATTTGTGCTGGGTGTGCAGAAAATGGTAGGTCTACTTAAGGTAGGGTAAAGTGCTGATATACTCTCAGCTCTTATTGTCATTCCTATAAGAGCAGAATTAAGGTGGAACAGTGGTATTGTAAAGCAAGTGCCACTTGAACCCTGCAAGACCATCTTAGAACAGCAAACAGTTTCAGTGGGTATCTCACCAGTGCCTGGAATATCACTAGGTAGTTTGTGGTTCCTCCAGGTGAAAAATGGATTGTCCGTCTTCACTTCTGTCTTATTCCGATGAGTGTCAAACTGCAGGAGGATCTTGAACTGTGGGTGTGAAGAAAAGCCCTGTTAGTGTTTCATATTCTCTAACCCCTGCTTCAAGCTTCCCCATAAATGTACTTTGTAAACTTAAAAAAACAAAGGCCTGTTTCCCTTTGATGCAGTGTTTCTTCTCTGGACCAGTTCATACATCTGTCTGCCCTATTGCCCTAATTCTGCTTCAGTCCTTTCAGAATAGTAATAAGGTTGTCCCACACAGTCTCTTCTGTGCTGTATTGTCCATCTATCAAGTTATCAGGTTGAACTCTTTCCTTAAACAGAAAACTCTGATATGCCACCATTTCAGCTCTGGCTCCCCTTCATCCTCTTGACATGCTAGCTCAAGGCTTCTTGCTTTTTCTTTCACACTTCACCATAGAGCACTCCTTTCATGGATATACATACTTCCCTTGTATCCATTGATGTGTACATTAACGTCAAGTTAACATCAAGATCTCCAAATTCATCCACAATCACAGGACCATGTGCACCTGTGGACACAAGGAACTGGTCAATGAAGGACTCTACCTGAGCACTTCCCCCAGGAGCATGAACATGTAGCAGAAAGAGTGAGGTAAATGAAAAGGCCTCTGAGATTTGAGATTTTCTCCTTTCCTTTCTTTCCACACATACACATCTGAGCACTCTTTTAAGCATCCAGTTAGGCTATATCTATAACACCCCTGTGCTGCTTTAACTATGGCAGGAGAACTAAGCTGTCTGGGCCCCATAGCTCTGAGGGCAGGAGGAATTGGTACTGCTACCAGAGATCCACCATTTGATGGAAGCTTTGCTGCTTTGCTGCCAGAGCTGAAGCCACATCAAAGGTTTTGCTGGGAAAGCTGTGTATACTGTGACCCTTTTTTTCGCACCACTAGGTAACACAACTCTTCCAGAAGGACCTTGTAATATATACAAGGGCTTGTTTGACCTCTGCTTCCCTCCCCGCACAGCCCTACCTTAAAATGCTGTATTTTTATCTTTAAATTGTGAAGTTGATGCTGGTGAAAGGAGTTGAACTGACAGCACTGAGGAGTGAAAACCTTCCTCACTACAAAAAATATATATTTGCATAAAAACAGGTCAGCTTTTCTTCAATACATTAACCCTGCCAATGCGCCTCAAATTACCATCTCTAAAGGTATTTCCTGACTCCATCCTTGGGCTCAGTCTGTCAGTAAGGAAGAAAATAGGGACATCGTTTATGTTCCTTTCAACTGGCCTCACTTAGACTAGTTTTCCATTTTTTTGAGGGACACCTATTTAGCACTAATAGCTTCCTGTAACTTACCATTCTGACTGTACCTATTCTTGCCCTCCTGCTTGCTTGTGTTGGGGACATCTACATTCTGTAACTCTGGATATGCCTCAAGTGCAATCTAAATAATTCAAGGGGAAATTGGAGGTGACTTACCTCTGTTCTCAGACATTAGTCAAAAACAGTGGCTTCAGTGTTTTTGAAAGTCACAGCTTTCTTGATTTCAGGGTCTATTTGACCCAACTTGTTTCTTGGAATCCTCACCTTAAAATTCTCCTTTATAAAGTTCAGTGTTCTGGTTTTTGGATGGGTCCTCCCCCTTTCCATGCGAGCAAATTAAGAGGGGTATGTTCTTGATCAATGTTACAAATGGCTACGTGTTATTGACAGCCCATACTTTCTCTCAACCAGGGCATTATTCAGGATAATGAAGAATGAAATGCTCACTAATATTTCCACTGCTTTGCATTTCCAGACTGTTCATATTTAACCTAAGTGTGTAATTGTGAACCATAGTTCCAGAATAATTTTTATTTGTCCTAAACGAACCTAGAATTGCGACATATTTTAAGAATGTACTCAAGAGCTGACAGGTGAATTCTGATATTCAAATCAGGAGTCGAGATAAGAAGCTCATCAAACCAGTTAAGACAATTTGGGAAAGGCCTAGAAACTTCCACAAGTTTGTTGAAACCAGATACAATATAAATAGACACATGAACAACACATGCCCCTGGCGGCTGGGGATGCACAGCAGCAGTGGGAGCCCGGCAGCACTGGCGGGAGGGTGGCAGCAGTAAACGGGAGCTCCTGCAGACACTGCCAGCACTGTCAGCTGTGGGGGTGGGGGATGGCAACCACCTACTAGGGGTCAGCGACCACCCACAAATGCTGCTGCCAGTGTCAGCAGCAGCTATCATGGACCGTCTGCAGACACCACCAGCAGTGTTGGTGGTGGGATGGCAAGCGGCAAGTGCATGTGTACCCACATGCACCCCCTACGCATCGCCCCTGAACAGACACCTCTTGAGCAGCCCTTTTGATTCCTGCTCAACCCAAAGTTTAAAACCAACTGCCTGGGAGGGGCGGTGGCATTTCTATTCAAACAGTGCTGGGGGAGTCAATTTACTTCATGTCTCTTTCTGTCTGATTCCTGCAGATTGCTCATTCTCCACAAGTGTCAATGGCCCTCTTTCCTTTTGAATTGTCTTGATAATCCATTTGTCAAGTTATCCTTTCTTCTGAAAATGTTGCTGTCTGTTTGCTATTCCTGGTAATATCTTTTCTAGTTCACAGTTTTCTAGTTTTAGCTAAAAACATAAACTCAGATATGGTGATATTAACTCAGATGAATGTTAATTTAGGTGTGGCAATTACTGACAGTGAAGTGTTGGATGTACCGGTTTCCCTCAACTTATGAGCGTTCTTTATATGTGAATTTGCTCTTATGCGATGAGCATACTTAGACCCATAGTTTGTTATATGCAAGGTAAAATCACTCTTATGTGATAAGCATAGACCCTCCCCCACTCCCATCCAATCAGATAAGTCTGTGGGGGAGGGGAAAGGGCCATGGCCCCACTCACCCCAGTCCTGGCTGCAGCGGGTCTGGGAGCAGCTGGAGCCAGCTGCCTGCAGCCACTGGGATGCACTGTGCTCTGGCTGTCCTCTCTGTGCCTGGGCTCCACTTGTCCGCACTCACCTCTGCTCCTGGGCTGTGCCGTGCCATGCCATGAGACAGCTGGTGTTGGCTGCTCCCGGGGCCATGCCAACACAGACTGGGATGCACGCGGACAAGCAGACTCCTAGGCAGCATGGGTGCAGCACTCACCTCAGCCCCAGCTGCAGCAGCCCTGGGAGCGGCCAACACCAACTGCCTGTAGCCTCCGGACTGCACCATGCCCTGAATCCTCTGGGGCTCTGCCTGTCCTCACTCACCCCAGTTCCTGCTGCAGCAGCCCTGGGAGCAGCCGATGCCAGCTGCCTGCAGCCACTGGGCTGAGCTGTGCCCTGGTGCAGGCAGCTGGTGTCATCTGTTCCCAGGGCCACTGCAGCCAGGGCTAGGGTGAGTGCCATGCCCCATGCTGCCCGGAGCTCCGCTTGTCCACACTCACCCCAGCCCATGCTGGAGTGGCCATGGGAGCAGCCAACACCAGCTGCCTGCACCAGGGCATGGTGCTGACCAGCAGCTACAGGCAGCTGGCATCAGCCAGTCCTGGGGCTGCTGCAGCAGGGATTGGGGTGAGTGGGGACAGGCAGAGTCCCAGGGGGTTTGAGGCATGATGCAGTCCAGCAGCTACAGGCAGATGGTGGTGGCTGCTCCAAGGGCCAGGGTGAGTGCCGCGCTCCATGATGCCCAGGGCTCCACTTGTCCGCACTCACCCCAGCCCATGCTGGAGTGGCCCCAGGAGCGGCTGACACCAGCTGCCTGCACCAGGGCATGGCGCAGCCCAGGAGCAAAGGTGAGTGTGGACAAGTGGAGCCCAGGTGCAAAGGGACAGGCAGAGCACTCTGTAGCCCAGCAGCTGCAGGCAGCTGGCACCCGTCACTCTCAGGGCCACTGCAGCTGGGGGTGGGGTTAGTGCTGCTTGTTCCCTCGGCTTTGCCCCCTTGTGCAGCCCTGGGAGCAGCACCCCTCCCCCACCCCTTTCCTAGTCCCAGACTCTCTCCCTCCTTCCTTCCCTCCCTCCCTCACCACCATGGGAACCTACCCCTATTTGTTATGTTGTAAAGTGGGTTTGTTTATGCAAACTGGATTTATGCACCATTCTCTGAGAATCCGTGTACCACATATATCGAGAGAAACCTGTACTGTTAAGATGCTGAAGGCTAGATTTTGTTTTATGAATCTGAGTAAGAGATGTACATTATGATTACAGGAGTAATAACAATCTTTTAACTATTTTTGCCTAGTATTTTATATATTTTAAACATGGTATATAACCTAGCAAATCAGTGTACATTCTAGTAAAGTTGTTTTTACTTTAATTTTAATATGATGTACTAGCATATTAGTAAAACTTCTAGTTTCTCTTTAACTGGAGAAAAATAAATGTTGTGTTATATGTGATGGTGCATCACACCATCTGTACCTCTCTTTTCAAAATCCTAGATCTGCCCAGGCCTTTAAGCATTTCTTTTGACAGCAACAAAGAGGTAACCACTGTAACTCTACTCTCCAAAGAGATAATATACCTTCTTGGCATAAGTTCTATCTCTGTCTTTTACTAATGAGCTAGCTGGTTGAGTGTAGCTATCTGGAATTTTGACTATTTTCAGTATTGAACCCAAATATATTAATACATATTGGTCATAGGTCATGGCTACATATTTGGGGATCAAGCTTAGACATGGATCTGCATATATTTCACCACTATGCAGCCTGTATACAGCCCAAATTCATATCTGGATGGCTGTCATGATACAGGGGAGAGTTTCATGGATGCTGCAATCCACCTGCATGACCCTTACTACACCTTCTCCTGGTGCACTCAGGCAACAGCCACATATAGAGAACTTGGTTTGATATGTGTACACATGAGACAGCATCAAATAAGATGAAATAATGATAATCCATGCTGGTTTAGGAGGCTAATCCCTAGCATCCACAGAGTGCTGCTCTCCACCTATGCAAGTGTGTTTCCTGTAGCCTTTCCCCATATCCTCGATAAGTCACAGAAAGAAGTTGAAGCTTCAGTGTAATTGCTAAAACATTTTTGTGGTTTTCCGCCTCTTACTTTATATACCCCATATACTGTGAGGTTTCTGCATGTGGATATTACTTAAAGTTTCTCTTTAGCTCTGAACATTATCATATATTTGGAAGAAAAGAGAGGGAAAACAATTAATTGCAGAAGAGTTTGCGTTAGTTCAGTATTGAAGGGACTCTTCCTGACACCTCCTGGAAAGTTAACTCCCTTCCCCACCGGTCCATTCAATGATCTCTTCCTAACAATTGTACTTGATTAGTGATTACCTTCAAAAGTAATGTTTCGAAACTCCTTGATGAAATTGACAGGTAAAACTGGCTGGTTGGCCAAGATAAATTTCTTTAGGACATGTCCAAAGAGCAAGACTCCATTCAAATAGCCAATAACAAAGTCATTTTTCTGCTGAAATCAGAGGAAGAAGAGAAGTGGCATCTCAGTAACCTGTTTGTATATCCATAGAAAATTGCAGTAAAATGGACAGATGGTCTGTGCTTAGCAATAACTCCAAAAATGGAACATATGGGGAAGCTGGAAGTCAAGAACAAGGTGCACAGGCAGAGCTGTTTTGGGGCTCAAGATTGGAAAAATGGAATGCTGAAAGATGGACTTCAGTTGCTTGAGCAGAGTGGGGTGAGAATGTTCTAGGATTGTAAAAAGCCCTAGGCATTTCCAGCTTTCCAGCCATGATATTTCCACCTAGAAGCACTACATCAGGGATATCAAACTCATTTGACCTTGTGGACCAGATGAGTGATGCAGGGCCAGTCTGTGGACTAGACCAGATTCACACTTCAGCTCCACATTCCAGCATGTACCCTAGAATGGCCAGAGTGGGCACTGCATGCAGCCCAGTCCTGTGTTGGCCGTTCCATGGCTTCCCTGAATGTCCCCAGAGCCGCCATCACATGTAGCATGGCCTTGGAGCCACCATCGCATGCAGCAGCTCTGGGGTTGTGCTCTTTGTTCTTGCTACCCCTCTACTCCGGAATGTGAGCTGGAGCAGGCATTGTGTGTGGCAAGTGGGGTCATCCGGCACACCCCACATGCTGCCTGTGGGTTACTGGAGGCTGATGGGCAGCAGGAGGACCAGATAATATGGCTCTGCAAGCCAAATTCAATCTGCAGGCCATATCTTTGACACCTCTGCTCTACATAATGGACTGTGGTATAGTCTGTGTAGTAGGATTCAAGGGATCAGGAAACTGAGGTAGGTTAGCAGGCAGATTACTCCAGGGCTATGCAGCCAAGAGTCCAGTTGTCCACATCCCAGAGGCAGGCAGCCATGCTTCCAGATTATTTGCTGCAGGGGCCAATCCAGGTGTGGTGTGGTTGCTGGGAGTGCCACACGAGCTCAAAGCTCTCTAAGCCCACTGCTGGTCCACATGGACTTTGTCTACCATCCCCATTTTCAGGCAGCTCTAGACTGCCTGTTGCTCCTTACTCTTCCCCTCTAACTCTACTGAATTCAGCAATGGGAGAAATGAGGGGAGAAGCAGCCAGCAATGCCCAGCCCTTGCCTGTTGCCTTTATGCAGCTCTGGAGGCTCCAAGCTGACACTGATCTCCAATCTTCTCTTTTTCCTGATGCTGAATTCAGGAGGGGAGGGGAGGAGAAAAGGGAAGAGTGAAAAGCAGCCAGCTCTGGAGCTGCTTAAAGCAGACCCTGAGCAGACCCTGCACCAGTAAGCTCAGAGCTCACAGCACATGCAGGGCTCCAGCAGGAGCTGCTAAGAGCTCACTGACATCAGGGATCACAGTGAGGGGCTCCAGTCACAGCCCCTTCAACAGTATGGCACATACGCAGGGAGCATTCTTC
Source organism: Caiman crocodilus (assembly GCA_030014935.1). Taxonomy (NCBI): domain Eukaryota; kingdom Metazoa; phylum Chordata; order Crocodylia; family Alligatoridae; genus Caiman; species Caiman crocodilus. The sequence continues at coordinate 59,204,991 of JAGPOW010001296.1, forward strand.
ACAGCACCTGTGCCCCAGCCCCAAATGGGGTGTGGCTACAGCCCTATTAGCACAGTCCTGGATCCATCCATAGTCTGCTACCAGGTCAGGACCCTGAAAGCCCTTGGAGTCTTGGCTGTACCTGTCACTCAGCTTCAGTGCTTCCAGGCTTCCTGCTGTGAGCTAAGCTTCAGAGCCTGCAAGTCCTGGGCCAGGGCAGGATTTGTTTCACTACAGAATATGTAATGGCTCCCATGACTTTTCTAGAAACCTGGAAAAGAGAATCAGTCAAGTCCTAAAAACTATGGACTTGACTGATTTTTTTGCTGTTGTTGATGGAATTCAAGTCTCAGAAAGCCAACCCAGGAGAGAAGTGCAATGGCATAAGCGCCAAATAATCCTGGGTAGAACATGATCCAGCACAACACCATGACTTTAATATGTAAATGTCACAGTATGACAGTCCTAGAGGTAGCCTACAGTCAGTGCTGGCCTTTTTTGCCCCAGGGATATTGTTGTATTGAAATGATCAGATATAAATTAATACAATTACCATGGTATCTGTGATATTCAGGCTGAAATTGGAGGGTGCCAGCGTCAGGACAAGTACATGCCGCATGTATTTGGGTGACGTGGTGTTCTGGAAATAGGTGTTACTGCAAATAAATACATTAATAAATAAATAAAACACAAGTGTTCCAGGGACAAGGAAAAGGAAGTGGAGTGAAAACACCTCAGCTCTCCACACCAGAGAATGCCCTTCACCTCACCCCTAGGGGAACTGATGATTAACAGATGAACAGAAAAGTTCTCAACCTTTTTCTCATTGTGGATCCATCCCCTTCCATTTTCACTGTCCCTGTAGCAGCTGTAGTGCTTAGCTACACAAAGGCAATATTAGGAAAGGGATAAGGTAAAAACAAACTCATGAGTTCAAATAAATTCTTCTTTCATTTCTATTATTGTGTTATACTCTCCTGTTTTGTTTCTGTCTTCTCCCTGACCAAGATCATGGGGGAAGTTTATGGTACAGCATGGCTTAACCAAGAACATAATATTTTGCTTCTCAGTCCGTTGCCTAGAATTGAGGGGCAGATCTGGGGCAGGGTATGCAGTGTCATGGTTGCACCCTCCCTTTCAGGTGACTGGGCCTGGGAGAAGCAGCCAGGGACTCTTTTCTTAAGTCCAGGAAGCAAATAAGAATTTCTCCAGCCTTTCCCTCCCTGGCCAGCAGCGCTTCTCCCAAGCCCAGTATGAACTGGATATAACTTTGTTACTTCTGCTTGGAGGGAAGGAGGAGTGAGTGAGCTCTACTGGAATTTTACCTTATGGTTTTAAGAAGTTTTTGAGACTAAAGTTTGAATCATTATACTTAGAGTCTAATACGCCTGACCCATAACTGTGAAGGCCAGTTGTAGTTCACACTCCATAGTTTTTGAGGTTCTTATGTCCTCTGAGGATACCACAAATAGAGCAAGTTAATATAAATGGTGAAAATACTGATCCTCCTTTCACATAGAATGATACACTAGTAAAGTTTCACTTCCCAGTCCTAGTCTGGGCCTTCTAGTTTCCGTGGACCCCATCTGTGGCCTGGACCAGGTTGGGATTGTTGGCTTGCATTCATACAGTATATTTAGAATGCCATGAAGAGTGCCCAGTTTTGTGCTATTTTCGATTAATTGTATGTCATTCCAACATCTACAGAAAATATTTTTCCAATGCATGTTATTAAAGAAACAGTCAGTACATTACTATCTGTTTTTCATCACAATGATATATGGCTTGAGTCAGAGCTTAATAAATTTCAGAGGGAGGTGTGCTAGAGTAACCTAAAAAATACAACATTTGTATCAGTAGCAGCAGACTTATCTTACACATTTCTGTTCTTCCTTTGTTATTATTGTAGATATTTGTGGTTGAATGAGAGCCTCCAGCTTTTCCCCCTTCATCCTGCCATGAGGTCCTAATCTATTGGAGGAAGTCCATTGAGAATGTTGCTATGCCAGTCATTACAATAACCAATAATCTCTCTATATTCATAGAGATTACCTGTAAGATCCTACCTAGGATGTTTCACTGGTTCTAGTAACCACAGTATGAGAAAGATGCCTGATAAACTGGTTGGAGATCAGAAACTATTCTGATTTCAGAAAATATTTTGGGAAAATAATCATGAGACTAAAGGAAATGATACATGAAGGAAGATCTCAGTAACAACACATAATTTGACCAAATAAACTAAGGATATGATAAATAACTGCAGTTCAGTGGAGGGCATAAACAATAAGATCTGATTTTCAAAGAATGTCTAAAGGTGCACTTAAGTGCCTACTGGGGTTTTTAAAAATGCCTTAGCAGGTAAAGGTGACTTACTCCCTGTGATGTCAACAATATTTAGCTACCTGACTTCAACACTTTTTGCAATCTCATCATGCACCTCTTTGTTTTTAGGCACTGAAAATACCTTTAGAAACCCTAAGACAGCAATTTTCATAGGATTTTAAGGTAGGTAGTTAGAAATTCACATTGAATTTCTCAGGTTATTTAAGACTAAACCAAAGCCATGGGGAATATCCTCCAGGGTAGATTTCTACATTGTCTAGTTGGATAAAATAAGAAACAAGAGATAATCCAATATCTGTTCTGACTTTGATTTCTATCATTCTATAATTTCATCTTGCAATGAGGTCATAATACTATGATTATGACATCACTACCTATAGGTAGGTGGTTTAAGAAAATCAAGTATGAGTTAGATTAAATTTGGGGGAGAAAATGCCTTAGTTCAAACAACAGAGTTTTTGATAAATGGCAAAAGGCAGGCTAGCACAACCATTAAAAAAGTGTTTTGTGGGAAAATGCTTTTGTACCATGACAGTTCAATTTGTAATATTTCCATTATCTCCATCCTGCAGGAAATCAGGGAGAGAAGAGAAAAAATATAGGTGATACTTTACTTGTGGATATCCAACAAAATGAAGACTATGTCTTCATCCAGTTCCTCTTCCCCTATGGCTGCATCAACGTCAGTTTGGGAACCGCACATGATGATCACTATAGACCAGGCAAAGGCAGATGGAGAGAAGGTGAGAGATGCAAATAAGTAGAGAACAGCAAGTAACTTTTGTTTATTGCTCTTAGAATATAAACTCTAGAGTTGCAGGGACTACAACAGACCCATGCTGAGGTGCTTTGACAGAACTATAGATGATCATGGGAATAAGACAATAGATGCTGTCAGAACAGAAATACGTTACCTCTGCCCACATTATTCCAGGCTGTAACCAACATTATCATCACCTCATTTTCACGAATGTAAAAATCCCACATACACAGGAGCCAAAAAACTACTATCAGTAATGTGATTTGGAACTAAGGCAAATCACATTAGAAAAATAAACTATTAGGCTTTCATGGACTTCTGTATCATTTTCAGACCCCCCACAAGGGATGCCAGGAGTTAGGATTACTCCAAGCCCTTGGTAGCCATGCAGAGGCCTCACCTTGAGACCTAGGATTGGTAATTTCTACAATCCTGGAAGTGAGCCCCTTTGCTGCATGAAAGGGACGTGTATGGGTGTAAAGCAGAAGACAGGGTGAGGAAAGTCAAACATTCCTGTAACAAATTATGCCAAAGGGCCGCTAGGTGATGAATTTGTAGTAAACCCCCCAGCTTGTTTGTTTTTTATTTATTTTAAAATGCATTCCCTCCCCTTTCCTCAACTATTTCTGACTATTTCTTTCCCTCTCTATTGCCTATAGATAAATGAGCTCAGACTTAGGATAAGCTTTAAACATTTTTATTGTGGTAGCAAGTTTTTGGTTTTGGATATCCACTGTTTTATATTGTATAATTATTAGGTTTGTATTGATTTTTACTGTTATATATTGTGCTATTATTATTTTTGTATTGATTTTTGTTGTTTCATATGGATATTGTATGGTTTAGGCCTGTGTTTGTAAGTGAACCAAAGTCATGTCAAGTTTCCATTTTATATATTAAGCCTCCATCTTCTGTCCTCTGCCTGGGCATTCCATGTTGCAACTGTATGAGTCACGTACCCCTCCCATGTAAATTGGTTCCCCGATGAGTGTGACTGGAAATGATTGAAATACAATGGTAGCAGGCCTCTACTGAATGGCCTGTAATGACTGGGCCATCATCTCACACTGATTCACCCAGGAACCACGGACCTCATCCAGGAACAGAGACAAGACCAGCATTTGAAAGACAAAGGACCCTGCAAAACCAGTAACTCTCACCATTACAGACACCCAAAACTTCACATCCCTGCATGGAACACACATGCTCAGTACACCAGGGGCATGCCTCCTGTCACTAGGGTCACATAAGGTCTGCCCCTATAAAAAGGGGCAGTGAAGACAGACCCAGTGGGATGCCCTCTCCACCCAGACCAGCACCATGACACACCACCTATCCACCCAGAGGCCCTGCCAGCAACCCCCCTCTGGACAGCACCTACTAGACAAGGACCCCTTTCTATCCTGGATAGGTAGATATTATCTGCACACTTCCTCCTACAATTTGGACTCTCTCTGTCTGTCTGTCTCTCCTCCTGGACTTCAGTGGACTTCAGCCCCATGCACCAACCCTCTTTAACCCCTGCTGCCATTGTGTGTGTGTGGGTGGGTGGGTGCAAGGGAACCAGTTTGACATTGTGTCATCATCTCCCCTGTTTAATACAACCACTGTCATTTGCAACCTTGAGTTGGGACATATTTTACTGAATCCCTGTCCCTTCCCTATCTTAAATTTCAGCCTCATTCTCTCTCTCTCAGCTCCAGTCCCCACCATCTCTGCTAGTTTCCCAATCTCCCCCCAATTCCATCTCCCCTTTTCTGCCACCTCTCTGCCTCTCCTTGGTTTCCTGCTGTCCCTGCTGTTTTTCCTGTGATTTTCTGCTGTCCATCTCTCTGTTGTCAGGCTTCCCCCCACACCTGTAATTCTCTCCCCCTGCAGCTTCTCAGCTCCTCTTAGCTGTCCTTGAGATTTCTCCAACTTCCAGCATCTACTGCTGCTCCCTGCAACTTCTCTAGCTGTCCTGGAGCCATCCTCTGGCTCCCCACACCCAGAGCACCTCTTTAACACCCACATTTTCCCTTAGTTCCATTTTCCCTGTCCCCATCTACCTTTTCAGCTCCCCTGTAGCTCTGGCTCCAGTCCCAGACTGTGCAGGCATGCTTCCCTGTTCTGCAGGCTTTGGGTGTTGTCTTTTAATCAGTTAAGATCAATTAACCTAAAGTTACCCCCGTGCCTCAGTTCTTCAGCTCAGGACCCTCTAGTCTACTGGTTCTAATCCCAGTCCTGGTGACTTTAATTTCTAGCAACTTTAACTCCTTACACTTCTACTTTTTTACCTTAACCTTTCCCCAAGTATCCCAAATACACCAAGCACATACATACATACATATATACATATCACAATATCCAGCTTAGGAACTCACTTGTGTGTATGTGTAGGTGAGTGGTATGTGTGTAAATTAGTGAATACACATATACATATATACATATATAGATACGATTGTGTGTGTGGTATATGAATTAGTAATCCACGTATGTGTATTGGATTGGAGATGTTGGTAACTGGTAACTGATTCTGTCTAAATTTGGTGTGTGTAGCATGTACGGGGTTAAACTGGTGATAGGTGTGCATGAACCTAGACTGGTTATTTTGAAAGTGTGTGTATCTGAGTTGTTAGTGTGTGTGTATAGATAGATAGATAGATATGGCATTGTATGCGTGATAAACGAATTAGAGATCTGTGTCTAACTTTTGAGGTGTATAGTGTATGTGCTTGAATTGGTGATAAGTATGCATGTACCTCGGCTGGTTTGGATGTGTATGTGCCTGAGCTGGTAGTGTGTGTGTGTATGCACCTGATTGATTTGTGTGTGTTTTGTATGTGTGCAATTGTGTCACACCCTCCTGACTAACAGTGCAATACTGAGATCCTGAGAGTTGGCCTGACCCCCCAGGGCAACAAATTCTTTACAAGACAGGCCTTGTAGGAAGATGTTATCACGTCTACAAAGGAAAACCCACCCCAGAAGTCCTTCTCAAGCCAAATATTCTGACATATCTTGTCTGTGAAGTGAGGGAAGCAAGAGTTCTGTGTTCTCTTTCCACACTTACTGACATTGAAGTCAGACAGAAGGTAGGGCAAGATGGTACAATTAACTGATTCATACACTAAGACCCCCAGCAGATGTTAATTTAAAGTTACCATGGTTATCTGAGCCCTGATCCCAACAACTGCACCTCTTACCATGTTGAACATGTACGGCAAATGTAATTTTGGGATGGTGGATCCAATCCAAATCACAGTGTTTCTACTTGCCAGTGCTGGGGAAGCCCTGGATCATGATCACAGACTCTGTCTGCACCAGCAAGTTAAAAGCCAGGTGCCCACAGCCTGGCAAGAACCAAAGCAGACCTGGGGCCAGGACCTAAAATCAACTGGACAACTAGACAATCCTGGACATGCCAGATGTTCAATTTAAGGCACCATACCAAACCAGCCATAAAATTTTCCACATATAATGTAGTACCCTGCCCATGTATGCCACAATTAACCCTTAATTGTGTTATATACGTGTAACACACAGAAGGGCCCTAAGTCCCATCTTGCCCAACCTTCTGCCTGGCTTTAGTCTAACTTAGCTAACTTACCTCTCTAAAACAGAAGTGTGTACATTCTGTTTGTGATATACATAGGGGAATTTTCCCTGAGACATAAACCAAGATAATTTCTTCAAAACATAACCCAGAACATAACTTTCGCCGCCTCTTACCATTGCTTTTCCGATTTGGATTTTTCATCATTTTCCTTAACTGATCCGGGCTCCTTAAAATTTCTTGGAATTTGAGTTTTTCAGAGAAGTGTGTGATTCTAGACTCCAGTGCATTCATGTACCTAACACAGGGCAAGGAGCACAGATTGTAGATCAGCTGAAGGAATATTCATATCATAGTATCATATCATAGTACCTAGGGTCAGAAGGGGCCTAGAGCAGGCCATCTAGTCTGACCCCCCTTTAATATTGTTAAAGCTTTACATGTAAATTGTAACTTTTTCTCCTTTAGAATCTTAAAATGCTTGGTAGACAATAGTCTATAGTAGTTACAGATCATTTCATCAATGACAGAAATATTGCCACTACTGGGTCAGAATATAGCAGCTGTTCTGCATCAGTCAATTTAAATAACAACTTTGAGGAAAGAAACCAATATAAACCAGATAGAATAAATGGAAAAGTTGGAAACTGACCACGAGCTATTTGAATCTGATTTTATAAAAATTGGGTTCACAGAATCCATTTATATAATAAGATATTAAATTCAGAGGCAGAATTTTTTAAAGAAATTATGTGAATAATGAATAGGGTGAAATGGGAGACTGTACTCAAACTTCCTAATAGGAAGAAAGGAAGGAAGGAAGGAAGACCAACCAATCTGTTATGGAAATGGAAGAGGCAGTTGCATAATAAGCAAGGTTGGCATCCAGTGCAAACCCTGTGGGAGAGTTGGGGTGAATGGACATGCAGTTCTGAGAGCGTGGGAAGCACAGGTTCTGATAGTGGGAGTGAACAGTGGGCTGCAGTCTTACCCATGCTAGGAATTCCTACACAGTCTGGACTGTTTTGGAGTTCCTGGCATGGACATGTTGCCAGAGTGTGGACTCTGTGGGGACAAAAGGTGATTCTGGTGCCCCTCCTAACTTGGCACCCAGAGCAGGTACCCCTCTCACCCATCTCTAGTTACACTACTGGGAGGAAGAAGGAAACAGGAAGAAAAGAATATACATAGTTGGTTAAGCCTTCCTGAGACAAAATTAGGACATCAAAAGGCAGAATGAATAAAAGCATGAGGAATGTTATCAATTTATAACTCTTATTGCTGTCTAAAAATGTTGATCCACTGTAATTACAAATGAGACCTCAGATAACAATATCTAAAAGACATAAATAAAAAAGGGAAAAAAATATTTTCCCTCTTTTCCATTTTCTGACCTAACTGCCCATCTTTCCAGCTGCTAAGCACATTTTACTCCCATCGTCTTCAGCTGAGGGAAAGGGTGCTCAATCTTTTCCAGGAGTGTATTCACATTGCGTAAAAGTCCAAACTTGGATACACTCCGGTATCACTGAAGATACTCATGTGCCTAAGTATATACAAGGAGAAAATAAGCTGGCTAATCAACTGAAGGAATGCTTTATCAAAAACTAGATTTTCTAAGTTAGTCAATTTAGAATGCTCCACATTGACAGCTCCCCTTAAATCTGAAGGAAATATCATTTTACAACTATACTAGAAGGAAAATAACCACTACAAAGTTATTAGGTTCCTTCATGAATTAAGAGAAGATTCAACTGATGACAACTAAAAAATGTCAGAGATATGATATTCCTTTAAAATGAAACTTCTTTCCTTAATATAGTAATTTAAAAACAGGTTGCTTGAACAGTTTAGAAATTAGGAGGACCCAGAAAATAACTTTTGATAAATTGCCAGTAATAAAGTATAACTCAACATAATCAGCCACTCTAGGTGGTATGATACTCAAAGGAATTTAACTAATGAATTTAAGGTGCCATTGACAATTATTCAGAAAATCACGGAAAACTGGAGACATAATGGCAAACTGGTTACTAAATATCTACAAAGTAATTAATCTAATCTTAGGTTTTAGCCTCTCATAAAATCATAGAATCATAGAAAATTAGGGCTGGAAGGGAGCTCAGAAGGTCATCTAGTCCAACCCCCTGCTCAAAGCAGGACCAGCTCCAACTAGATCATCCTAACCAAGGCTTTGTCTACCCAGGTCTTAAGAACCTCCAAAAATGGACTTTCTACAACCTCCCTGGGTAATCTGTTCCACTGTTTTACTACCCTCCTAGTGAGAAAGTTTTTCCTAACATCTAACCTAAACTTCCCTTGCTGCAACTTGAAATCATGGATCCTTGTCCTGTCATCTGCCACCACTGAGAACAGTCTTGCTCCATCCTCTTTGGAACCCCACTTCAGGTAGTTGAAGGCTGCTATCAAACCCTGCCTAGGTCTTCTCTGCTTTAGACTAAATAAGCCCAGTTCCCTCAGCCTGTCCTCATAAGTCGTGTGTCCCAGTCCCCAAGCCATTTTCATTGCCCTCTGCTGGACTCTCTCCAATTTCCTTTCTATTGTGGGGATCCCAGACTTGGAAACAATACTCCAGATGTGGGGCCTCACCAGTGCCAAACTGAAGGGAAGAATCACTTCCCTCGATCTGCTGGTAATGTTCCTACTAATACAGCCCAGCATGCCATTAGTTTTCTTTTCAACAAGGGTGCACTACTGGCTCATATTCAACTTACTGTCCGCTATAACTCCCTGGTCCCTTTTTGCACAGTGGCTGCTAAGCTGGTCAGCCCTCAGCCTGTACCAGTGCATGGGATTGTTCCATCCTAAGTACAGGACTTTGCATTTGTCCTTAATTAATCTCATGAGATTTCTGTTGGTTAAATCCTCCAGTTCATTGAGGTCTCTCTGAATCTTAGCCCTATCCTCCAGCATATCTACTACTCCCCCCCAGCTTGGTGTCATCTGCAAACTTACTGATGGTGCACTTCATCCCGTCTTCCAGATCACTGAAGATATTGAACAAAACTAGCCCCAGGAATGACCCCTGGGGAACTCCACTTGATATTGACTGCCAACTAGACAGCAAGCTATTGATTACTACCCTTTAAATAAAACAATTCAGCCAATTTTCCATCCACCTTATAGTCCATTCATCTGGCCCATACTTTCTTAGCTTGCTTGCAAGAATGTTTTGGGAGACCATACCATAAGCCTTCCTAAATTCAAGGTATATCAGGTCCACTGCTCTCCCCACATCTCCAGAGCTAGTCATCTCATCATAGAAGCTAGTCAGGTTGGTCAGGCATGAACCCACGCTGACTGTTCCTAATCACCACCTTTTCCTCCAAGTGCTTAGAAATGGATTCCTTGAGGATCTGGTCCATGATTTTTTCTACAGACTGAGGTAAGACTGACCAATCTGTAGTTCCTTGGATCCACCTTCTTCCCTATCTTAAATATGAGCACCATATTTGCCCTTCGCCAATTGTCTGGGACTTCTTCCCAATCACCACAAGTTTTCAAAGATAATGGTCAGTTGCTCTGCAATCACATCAGCCAATTCCATCAGCGCACTTGGGTACATTGCACCCAGCCCCATGGACTTGTACACATCCAGCTTTTCTAAATAGGTCCTAACCTGTTCTTTCACCACAGTTGGCTGTTTACCTCCTCCCCAAACTGTGCTGCCAACTACACTAGTCAAGAGGTGACCTTGCCTGTAAAAACTGAGGTAAGAAATTCATTGAGTATTTCAGCCTTTTCTGCATCATCTGTCACTAGGTTGCCTCCATTTAGTAAAGGACCCACACTTTCCCTGATCTTCCTCTTGCTGCTGACATATTTATAGAAATCCTTCTATTTATCCTTCACATCCCTTACTAGCTGCAACCCCAGTTGCATTTTGGCCTTCTTGATTTCACCCCTGCATGCCTGAGTATTACTCTTATACTCCTCCTTAGTCATTTGTCCAAGTTGCCACTTCTTGTAAACTTCTTTTTTGTGTTTTAACTCACTGAAAAGTTCCTTGCTAAGCCAAGCTTGTCTTCTGCCATACTTGCTAGTCTTCCTGCACATTGCAATGGTTCATTTTTGCACCCTCAGTAAAGTTTCTTTAAAATACAACCAAATCTCCTGGACTCCTTTTCCCCTTATATTATATTCAACAAAGTATATAAGTACATGCTTAAGTCACAATGGAGTCAGTAGAGTTCAAGCTTGTGCTTAAAATTTAGCAAGTGTTCATATGCTCTGCTAAGCTATTGCCATAAAGAAATAAACTTTTCTACATAAACATGATTGTCTGCTGTGATATAATTACATTTCAGAGAAAATGGCATGTACAAAATATAATATGTTCGGATATTAGTCAGGGAATGAAATTTTTTCTCTCTTAGTCTTGCCTCAAAAAACTGTTCAGATTAGCATTGGATATAAATTGAATTTCCTAAACTGAAAATTGACTGAATCATCACAAACGAAAGCTAAGCTATGATAAATACAATGATATTGAACTGGGGAATCCATTGTATCCCACTGGGCGCATCTACACGTGATGCTATGTCGCTGAAGCAACGTGCTACAGTGACGTAGTGATGGTAGGCACAAACTATGATGCCTTCCCTCATTATAGTGCATTGCTACAGTGACATATGGGCTAAAAATAACCATGAACTGCCAGCCTGGTGTAGTATGGGCTGTTACTGAGCCATCATTTAGTACTTCCATATGCAATGTTAGCACTATTAGGTATGTGAACATGATTTGCAAGATAAACCCACACATTGTGGATGCATCAGGGAGGCACAGGGGGGCACTTGTGTCCCCAGATTTAATGTTCATCAATTTTACCAATAAACATTGATGAACACTGACATTTATAGAAAGGGAGGAAGGGAGGCAAAGGGAAAAAAAGTCTGGACTGCAAGGCAGGGGTTGCCATATGCATGTGCATGCATGCACACACACACATGCCCAGCAGTATAGGCAGGGTGGTGGGAGCAGCTGCAGCCGCTGCACCTTCCATTCTACCTGAGGCAGGACTAAAAGAGCTGCATTTGCAGGTGCACGGCTATGGGACACGGCGTGGGTTGGAGGCCAGGGCTTAGGGACCATCCCTGAGCCATTGAGGTTGGGAGCTGAGCTCTGGCAAGCCCAAACTGGCCCTGTACCACTGGGGGCCTCCTGATGGCACAGGGGCAGTCCAGGGATGGCAGAACTTGGCACACGGTCCTGATGGCATGGGGTAGATCTGGGTATGCCAGAGCCTGGCACATGGCCCCAGTGGTCCAGGGCTGATCTGGGCACACCAGGGTACCTGCCTTGAACCCAGCTACATACAACCAGAAGCTTTGTATTGTGTCATCTCCCTCCCCCCACAAAAGTCACCAGTCACCTATGAGCCCAAAGATTTCAAAAATGAATCCACAGTGTTAAAAACATTATGACCTGTGGTGGTCTTTCTGAGTTCTTTCAAAGAGAAGAATTACTCTGTTATTTTTATGTATTCAAGAAGTGAATGAAAGGTAAGAACTGACATTCTTGAGTCAGTTCTTACTTGAGTATTCAGGGGTGTCTTGAGTCTAATGAGAAGTTCTTTCAGTCTAAAAGGTTAAGAACCACTGTATTAGATAGTAAAATACTTTCCCAGGGGATGTGGAAGAAGTCCATAACCTGGGAGTACATAGAAGTAAACTGAACGTAATACTAGGAAACGTGATGTAGTAATATACCAGTTTTGGCAAGGATGGTGGCACAATTTGTCTTTTCCATGTCCTATTTCCATGAAAGCCATTCAGAGAGTGAGAAAGAGGAGGAAATCCAAAGGCATCCTGGAAGAAGTAAGCCATAGCTGAGGTTGACATTGTTAGGACAGCAGCAAGGAGCAATACAGGAATGGTTCTTACCAGAAGCAGTCTTCAGTGTTCAAATTCTTCTTATAGAGGTAAGCAGTTTCCCAGGTGCTGGTTTTAAATGGCAATTCAAATTCACGCCAGAAATGAAGAAGGAAATAGGTCAACTTCCTGGCTGGGGTCAAGATTCGAGTTAGGTTGGCTTTGTAGTCACATGAGAGCCCAAAGCTCCCTGCTGAAATCAGAGGAAGGCTCAATATTGTGTCGACTCTAAGGGGAAAGAGGAGAGGACATGTCCTCAGTATGTTTGCCAAGTGAATTGGTATCATGTCAGGATAGCTACTGTTGGATTCATCTTGCAAGCCCTTTTTTACTTTGTGTCCTAACTTTGTTTTACAACAAGCTAAATCTGAAAGAAGAACACGATAAATGTTCAGTTAAATATTAATATTCCTAACCTGAGCTGGACTACTAACCCTGGAACAGGAAGTTTTTTATAATTATTCAAGATTAGACAAAAATATATGCCTCCCCACACAGAAACCTTTCATCTGCAGCACCCCAACCTGTAGGGGAGATTTTCAGCGCCTTTGACAAACCTTATCCCTATAAATTCATGAAGTAACCCTTTTCAGACCATCAGGATGGACCCAATATATATATCATTGAAAATACTACGTTATGAACCATTTGGGGTTGGAATAGTGGATTGACTCGACACCTTCCTACATGAAAATCCTGGTGGTACCAAGAATGCTGTGTTCAGGAGTAGAAATAGAGCTGCTTTCTTGTAATAGTTTTATGTGTCTTCACCAATTTTATCAAGTTTACCACATCGTTTACTACTAGGGAACTCAAGTGGAATAACCACTTTCTTCATGTTAAAGCCTTGTTCCATCCACTTTATCCATTGTGAAATGTTGAGTGTCCCTTATGAAACATAAAGGTTTTCATTATATTACTAATTAGCATCCTGCCATTGTGAATTATTTTTATCATGCCAATCTTATTTATGAATTCATGCTATGATGGAAAGGACTACTCATGAACTGATGTACCTGCTGACCAAAACACTTGATGTTTAATATCAATTGCAAATAATTGGGTGGAGGAGGAAAATCAGGCAAAGATTATACTTACACTTTTAATCTGAATAAAATATTTATTCCATCAATGCATGACTAAGGGACCTGGACCTCTTCAGCCTCCACAAGAAAAGGCTAAGAGGTGATCTTGTGGCTGCCTACAAATTCATTAGGGGGGCACAGCAAGGAATCAGAGATGCTCTGTTCACCAGGGCACCTCTTAGGGTAACAAAGAACAGAAGTTACAAACTGACAGAGAACAGATTTAAGCTAGACATCAGGAGAACTTCTTCACGTTAAAGGTTGCCAGAATTTGGAACAGGCTTCCAAGGGAGGTGGTCCTCTCCCCTTCCTTGGGGGTCTTTAAGAGAAGGCTGGATAGGCATCTGGCTTGGGTCATCTGACCCCAGCACTCTTTCCTTCCCAGACAGGGGATCAGACTCGATGATCTGTTGAGGTCCCTTCCAACCCCAACATCTATGAATCTATGAACCATGGAAAGGCTTGTATTTCTACCACATTTTATTTTGAGGAAAGGAAAATAGCAATGTTGATAGAGGTTTGCCATGTTTTGTCTCTACCTGAGTGAATTTATGAAACTTAGCTATTTTTTCTGTATGGAGCGGTTGCAATGGATAGATGCACTTTCTCTTAGGTTACACTCCTGCTACACTACACTTGAAAATCCTGGCAGCTCATTTAGTGGGATGTTTTACACATCATAGAAACCTTTGCAATGACAAACAGGGCAGTTAGAATTCTTGGAATTGCTATGATAGTGAGTAATACAGGACTTTATCTCCAGATAAAGACAATTATTATTGTTTTAAAGATAAGTAGTTTATTGTTGATATAGTGTAAAGGAATGAAAAAGTAAAGGCATTTAAAGAGCTGGGGAGACATTGATCCAATAAGTTCAGAAAATTTGTAATCACTAAATTAGAAATTTACTAAGGCTGGCTTAATATGGTGCTAGGTAAAGAATCTGGTTTTAATTCCCAAATCTGTTCTGTTGCACGTAAGGCCAACCAGTTGTATAATGGCTAGTGTTCTTCAGTGCTGTGGGGAAACTTCCACTATTCATGTACTTTTACTGTGTTCTGAATTAACTTTACCGACAAAGGAGTACAGGACCTAAAATTGAGTAACAGCTCAGTGTTTCTGTTCAGTATGCACCAGAGGTCAGAAAAGCAAATAAAATATGAGGTTGAATAAGGAACAAGTTGCAACCCAGTGTAGAAAACAATATAACATTGCTATATAAAAAGTAGGTATCATAATTTTGTATTGCTTGGGCATACTGTGTTCAATTCCAATCACTCCGCTACAAAAAGAAGAAACAGAAGATGGTAAGAGATGAGCGAGTCAATGAGAATTATTAAGGCCTTGGAAAAACTGTTGGGTTAGAGAGACTGAAAAAATTGGGACACTTTACCTTAGAGTGTAAGAAACTGTGGGTGAGATTACTAAAACATACAGAATAGTGACTGGTAAACAGGAGGTAGACCAGACATTATGTTCACCCTGTTTCCCGGTAAAAGAACACATGGGTGTTTAATAGAATTGGAAGATAATAAATTCAAAACTGATTAAAAGAAACATTTTTTTCATACACTGAACAAATAGACTGGCATTTATTGTGAGAAGATATCACTGTGACCAAGAGTTTAGGAAAATTGAAACTGGATCAGTGAGGATCAAGAGCCCTTAAAATTTTGATACGGAGAATAATATTTGCAATTGTATATCTACATAGAAAATGCACTAAATAAACAAGTTTTGTAAGGGCTATAAAGTGTCAAGCTTCAGGAAGTGAGCCACTCTCTAAATTTTGGAGGGATAAGGAGGAAAATTCCCCTGGGCATACCAGAACTGCCTATTGCAATTTCCTCTGCAATATCTAGTATTGGCCACTGTCAGTGACAGGATGCTCACTGAAATGGATGACCAATTTGACTGAGAACAACGATTCCTATGTTTCTCAAGTTAATAGCTCTGTCTCCCTCCAGGAATGCTGAAGAGGTAGTCTGCAGAACTCTTGGGTTTTCAGACTGATTTTTATTTATTATCACCACTCCTCTCCTGCCTACTAAAGGAATTTTACCTATTAACTTTTCAGGGGAGTTCTGTCCTCTTTGAAAGACAAAGGGCAGGGTCTTGTTATAAACCCTAACCAAGTCAAGCAACAGGTGTGACCCACAAACAGCTAAGGGCTATGCGGGTCTGTTAAACAGAAAGTAAAGTTATTCAATATTTGATCTCCATGCAAGGCAGTAATATTTTTTCTAATACTTACGAGACCATCTGGTATGTGGCATAAGTGCAAGTCGGTCCCAGGACAGTGCAGCCAAGTGTGCCAGTATTCTGCAAAAGATCAAGCAAGATTAGCAATAGTAAAGGTGGACAACAATCAAGGAGAGTGTAAATTTGAAGAAAGGGGCTAACATGAGATGTGTAGAATGAGGACTGAAATGCACATGACCAGTTCAAGGTGGGGACACTATGGCATGTGAGAAGCCAGAACCTTCAGCCCTCATGTTGATGAACCATGAGAAATAGCAGTGCCACAGACTGAAGGCAGAGTATCATAAAGCAAGCATGAAGTGAAAAAAGGAGCTGTGAAATGAAGGAAGGGGTAGAGGATATATTGAGCAAGGACCATATAGAGATGACAGAACAAGAAAAGGCAAATGGCAGAATGGTATCTGGAAAAGTATAGCCTGCAGAGTGGCCTCTGTTGAGGCCTGGAACAGCAGAAGAGACTACATGCACCACCAGACCTGGGCACTACAGCTGTATGGGGGATTTAAATGTCTCACCAAATCAGTGCTGATATATGTAGGCAGGCAACAGGATTGGTATTCAGGGCTGATCTAAATTGGAAATGGCGTGCCAGTGAGAGAGGGAGAGAGAGAGAGAGAGAGAGAGTGTGTGTGTGTGTGTGTGTGTGTGTGTAAAGTCTGTACTTTGCCAGCTCGCATTCTAGTTGATACCAGCCAGCACCCTCATCCCCACTTCGATTAACTACGAGAAATATCAATGCGTTAAGAAAACAACCTGGTACTTACATAGAGTTGCTTGACAATCTCCACGCCCTCACAAGTGCTGGTAGGGCAGCCTCGTGACACATACAGTGATGTGTTAAAGCCATTATAAGTGGCATTAAGAGTCACAGGTTTTCCTATAGAATAATGTAGAGGAAATAGGAAATGTTATCATAAAACTCAAAAAAACATTCATCACCTCACAAATCTCAAAAGGGCTTTCACACAACAAGGACACTTGCAGTCTTGGCTGCAGGTTTTTCTGAAGTCTTGTCTGCTTTCTTAAAGAAAGCATCCAAGGAAGTTTGGACAGATATTCTCCAGGGAGATGAGCGATGCAGTGAACTTGTTCACTGGCATGGCATTGCATTGGATCAAGTGTTGTTAAGTCGAAAATGGAGTTGTAAAGTTGCAACAGGGTGTCAATTTATAAATGTTGTAAGTACGAAACATTGTAACTCGAAACATTGTAAGTTGAGGACTGCCTGTATCAAAAAAGGGCACCAGTGGAGGGGAGGAGGGAGAAGGGTAAGGAGAGGGGGAGGAGGTCTATGGTTGTGGGGCAAGGAAGGAATAGAACATTGGGTTCTAATACACATGACTAACCTCTTCTGCTGGGATATCAAGTACTGGTCATAATTAGAGACACATTTTTAAAGATACTTGAAAAAAGACTTCAAGATCTTTGACAAAAATAGTCAAAAGGAGGAAAATGAGATTTTTTTCTTAAGCCTTTTTGTCACAGGCTACTATGGATGCAGGTGATTAAATTTTATTAAAAAGAGTATTGGAATGAATTAAGAGTACCATCTATAATGATGGTAATTATGATGAAAATTTAAAGGGTTCTTGATCCTCACACATCAGGGCATAAGGTAACCAGCAGCTAGGACAGTGGTTCTCAACTTTTTGAGAATCAAGGCACCCCCTAGTGGACTGGAGGCACCCCTCCATAATTTTTTGTGAAATGAGCAGCACCCCATTTCAAAAACTTACTTATTTATTACCATGCTTATCTCCCTCAGTGGGACTGGGCAGTAGGGGCAGGGAAATAGGAAGGCAGGGACAAGTCTGAGCCTGTGCTTATCTGCTTATCTCCTCACACTTGGTTTATCTCCTCACACCCCATGGCATCCTCCAAAGGACCTTGCAGCATCTCAGGGGGCCCTGGTACCCTGGTTAACAATCTCTGAGCTAGAATCAGGTGATGTTTCTTTTTTGGTATAGTGCAGTGGTTCTCAAACTTTTTAGACTCAAGGCACCGCTCAGAAAATGCTAGCTCTTAGCTTTCACTCTTTTTTTTAACTATGAAAAAGTAATAGAACAATTCTGTGTTGCCAAGATCTCAAGAAATACTGCAAATGTTTGTGGTCAAATGTTTCTAACACTATGGGTTCCTATTTTAAATCTCTAGGTTTACCTTATGAATCATGTAAAAGTATTTCCATACCTAACAATGCTATTATTGTACACCATCCATGCAGTACACTTAAAAGGATTTCACAAGGGGCCATGGGACTTTACTTGAGAATCATTGGTATAATGTTACAAATCTGCCTGCATTATTAGAGAGAGGTGGGTATCATCTTCATGTGGTATATCTGTCATTATCAATGATCTTCAATATTTTACTTCCTTGAATGCAGTAATGAGACCAAACTATATGAACCAGTGCAGAATTCTGTTATAAGAGTCAAGTTACAGAACTAAATGTACCATTGGGCTGGTGTGATCTGGTTCAAGCAATTCCCAATCTCAGTCTCATTTCTGTTGAGAAATTAACCCAGGAAGCAGAGGGAAAATGGAGCCCTGGGGAAATCTGTATTTTGACACCCTTCCCTCTCACATTGTCTCCACCTCTGGTGCCCCACCACTGGTGCCCTCCTCCCCTCTTTTCCTCCCATCAAGCCAGCAGCACTGCTCCCAGCAGGGGCAGGCAGTAGCACAGGGTGCACGCAGTCCACCAGGAAGGCAGAGAGACATATTGCACCAGGCAGGCAAGTGGGCAAGCACCACTGCTGCCACCCACACTGCCCAGCCCAGCTCCTCCTGAGCAGCAGCTGGAGGCAGAGGGTAGGCTGAGCCGGGCATCACTCCTCCTGCCTGGGGTAGAGATCAGCTGGGGTGGGCCGGGGGGAGAGTGCTGCTTTGTGCATGGGCTACTCGTGTGTGTGTGTGTGTTCTCTGAGTGGTCGCCCATTTTGCCCACCCCTAAGACCAGTTCTGCCAGGAAGGGTTTTTTGTCCTCTCAAAATTATGGTACAGATTTTCCACCAGGGCTCTGTTGTTCTCAAAGAGAATTGTTTTTGTTCAATCCATGTGGTAAAAACAAACAGCTTGAGAGCAGACCTGAGGGTCAGTTTGCATAAGCACAGCCTGATACGACACCAAGGCCTGAAGTCTGATCCAGATACCCTAAAGAGGGAAGGAAACCCACAGCATTGCCTTACCTGCCTTCTGCAGCTCTTCTTCTATCACACGCAATCCCCATTCCACAGCTGGTTGTACATTTTCAAAGATCCATGGATATTGTGCATCGTTCAGCAGCATCACATTGATCACATAGTTGCCCTTGTCGCACTTGCTTACTCCAGGCGGCCACAGCAATTGGAGACACAAGAGCAATAGCCAGCAGGCTGGACTCAACATTTGTTGCCTTTTTATTCTTTTCAGTTTATACCCATCCCTCTCCTACAGCTATATTGCTGTTATTTCTGAAACGGGTTCCTGCAGTACGTCCAGTGATCAGCTGCCCTGTATCTCCCTTATCTACTTCCCTTTGTCAGCTTTTCAGCCCTCAGCTCTGCCCCACCTCTATCTGCCCCTGCTGGCACTTCTGCTTGTGAACAATTAACAGCAGCAGAACTCAGAAAAGGAGAGAGGCCAAAGGTTGCTTTGTGTGTTTGCTCGTGGAAAGGTTGGAGCTATAAAACTGAGATATTACCTGCTTGCCTAATAAGGACATTACTTTTTCATCTGAATGATGGACAGAGAAGAGAGAGGAGGAGAAGCTAACTGGGTTGTAAAAGGAGCCTATTTAAAATGGAAATAAAATGAAAGATCCATTAAAGCCACAGAGGAACATAGTTTCATGTCACACCACCTCTCTGACTGTGCCCTTCACTCTGTGCTCTTCACATAGTAACATCTCAGTTTATAATGTTACTATGTGCAACTTCCATGCCTTTTTAGTTATTTAGTGTTTTCCCATCAACATGATTTTAGGGAAGGCAAAGGATGGCTGACTGATGGCCCTAGAGACAGGAACCCTCCACTTGTATCCACAGAACAGGAAGAGCATAGGTGGAAGGCAGGATAGAGATGCATCTTATAGACAGAACCTGTCTAATACATCACACAAATATCCATCCTAGACAGGGTGCCCCAAATCTGCTAAGGCACTGCCTTTAGAGCGTACAGTTTACGTGGCCCATTAAGAACTAGTCTACTAAGATAGACAAGAAAGGGCCAGCCATTTTCTTTTGTAATATGTCTCCTAGACTCCACTCCTAAAGATCACAGGATTGCCTTGGGGAACCAAAGGCAGGTATCAAATAGTATATCTGACACTCACAGATATTGAGGCAATGTTTCTGGGTGGATTCGCTGGACTCTCTCAAATATACTTCCTGGAAATATTTTCAAACTGTGGAAGAGCAAATAAAGGGAAAAAAATAAAATCCCAGCCATCCTCTACCTATACCAACAAGAGAGAGAAGGAAAGGGGAAAAGGCACTAGAAGGAGCTAACAGCCCTCAAGGCAGATGAATATTGAATCTATACCTTATCAGTGATAAATCTTGAATTTTGGGATTCACACACTGTCCTACAAGCTACTGCTTGTCCACTGGGACCTGGACTGAAGCCACCAAAGAATAAATAAAATCACTTTTATTACTTCACAGGATGATTCTAAAACAAACAAAACAATAAAACTGAACACCAACTGTGCAAATAACAGTGGTTTTGGTATAAACAGCCAAACTGAATTTTCTTGGTTTATTTCATTTTGAAAGCCTGCATTTAGAAGGAGACCTGGATATATTTCTATACCTGTTGCTAGTCACTAATAACTTTTGGGAATGTATAATTGTACTGCTATTTATGTATTTTTTATTTTTTTATTTTTTTTATTCAACTTTAACTGCAGCTTGAAATTACCCTCTAACAATACAATATGAAATAGCAGTTACAGCAAATCCCCAGCTGTTTTGCTTAATGCGTGATGCTGGTGTTATGAATATTTTGAGGGCAATGCAAATGGTCCTATTCTCCCAAGGCCCATGCAAGACAGGAATGAACAGATGGACATAGATCCATGGACTCCAAGGCCAAAAAAGACACCAAAAACATCCAGCCTGACATCCATCTTCCTCTTTCCTCTCTCCCCCACCTTTTCCCCCTCCCCCTCTCCCTCCATCTTCTCATAGTATCATAGTCATAGTATCATAGTATTTAGGGTCAGAAGGGGCCTAATATAGGCCATCTAGTCTGATCCCCTGCCAATGGCAGGAACGAGTGCCAGGGTCACAGAACCCCAGCCAAGTACCTGGGCTGGGCAAGGAATCTCTCCTAAAAACTGGATCTAAGCATCTTATATACTAAAGGGCTTAGTCCGTCTGCCTGTCTGTAATGCTCTTGGAGCACTCTGACTGGTTACTGAAACAACCAACCAGAGTGTGTTGTGCCACCATGATGGCAGGGATGGAGGAGACGGGGGGGATGAGGCCAGTGGCACTGGAAGTGGCAGCAGTGCAGGGTGCTGGTGGAGGGGGGACGGAGGGGATGGTGGGGCAAGCTTCCCACCCCCAAGGCTCCTGAGAGGTGGCGGTGGCATGGGGTGGTTGGTGGCAACACTTCGTCCCCACCCTTCACCCCTCCCCAGGTTTCTTGACAGGCAATCAGCTAGTATCTTTTATAAAACATCAAGCACTAGTGAACCCACCAGCTCCTGTGGTAAGTGATTTCAATATTTAATCACCTGCACGGCTACAAGGTTGTATCCAATTTTCACGTTGAATTTTTCTCACTTTGACTTCCAGCCATCAGTTCTTGTTATTCCCTTGTTAGGCAGGTCAAAAAGACACTCACCACGTAGCAACTTTTTTATGTTTAAGTACCTATATAAAGTGATCAAATCATGTCTCAAGTGTTTATCAGTCTGATTGCCTTGTCTTTTCTTGAAGCTTGAAGACCTGCCAAGCAGATATAAGCCCCAGTATTTCTAATAATAATAAATAGAGATCAGGGTTTTTCAACGTTTTTTGGCCATGTACCCCTTTCTTTATAAAATATTACTGCTCATACTTTTTACATCTGACACCGGCTGGTGTTGTCACTGACATCAATGCCTGGCAGTATCAATACTCAGTGGGCACATCTACACGTGCATTAAGGTGCTTTTTCTAATGTACATTAATTTTAGTACCTCCAATGTGAGGCACTAAACAAATGCACATTAGACTGCCTTAATGAGCCATGATGAATGCACATGGTTTTTAACTGGCACTTAATTCACAGTACCCTATTTTACTACACATTATTGTGATAGCATTTTTTATGTGACATTTTATGCACAGTAAAATAGGCTACTGTGCATTAAAGCACACATATATACACACTTAGTGTGTGTTGACCAATCAGGAGTTCCACCGCCATTTTTAACATTAAGTTGTGTACCCCTTGGCAAAGTACTGTGTGCCCCAGGATTACCCATACCACAATCTTAAAACCAATCATCTGGGTCAAATAGGAGAGATCTCTTGCACAGATACTCTTTCTTGATGCTTATAGACATATTCTGCCCTCAGACATGCATGAACAACTCAGATTTGTGGAAGCTTCATTTACTGGTCTCTGAAGTAACTGTGTACCCTTTCTAATAACTATAATACTTGAGCATGTCTCATGTAGCCACAAGCCTATAACTATCCATAACAAAATAAGAGAGAAAAAGATGGAGAGACTTTCCTGGATTTCATGTCTGATTAGAAAATGTATCTGAAATTCTGGTTCAAATTAAGTCAATTGGATGTTTTACCACTGATTTTAGTGAGGCCTTGTTTTCACTCCTGATATGATTTGTTTGTTCAGTGGACTGTTTTATTGGATAATAAATAACTAGCTTTTATCAGGTCTAGTTTGAACAGATACTATGGCAGTCATTTCCTGTTTTAAACCTGCTCTGCGCACTTCTCTCTCATTCTTCTGGAACATTCATAAACATGGAGGTAGAATAACAGAAAGCTGAGTAGGAAAAAAACTTGTTACATTTTTCTGTCAGGTCCCTCAACACTTGAAAGATCATTCGCCCTTGAAATATTTTCTAATACTTTTTCCAAACCAGGTTAAAATAATTGAAGCAATTTACTCACTACTTTTCTTCGAAGGCTGTTTTCACCACCTACATTTTCAGAAGTGAAGGCCATGTGTAGAGGAAACGAAGGGCATGTGTGCACGACACTTTAAAGCAGGTTAAATGCTTTTGCACTGCTTTAACAGTATCAGTGTTTGCATGCTTCAGCAATGTACTGCGCATTAAATCCAGCCACGGTAGGAAATATGGCAGTGTAATGAGCCTTAAATTACTTTGGGCACAGCGAACTAAAACTCCTCCTCTGAGGAGTTTGCCCCTACAGCTGCGTTTCATCTACACACGCCCTAAGGGTGCTGTGCAATCGGTCAAATGTGCCAGAACTGATGAAATAGGGTCCTTTTGCCTTGAAAGCCCAGCACCTAAAGATGCACATGGGTAGAGTGGGGCACAGTCATAAATCCACCTTTTAAAATAGTTAATTATTAGGAATATGTCCAGTATCCAATTACATCCAATCTTTTCATAATTACATCTGGTCACTTCTAGCTGTACCCCTAGGATGACTAATAATAATTTATCTCCCTCCTAAGAAGGCAGAGTCAGAGAAACAATGGCCAAAGACAAGTCGGTGAGGATTTCTGAAAGCTCTTAAGAACCAGTAGATCATGTGAAAACATGAGATAAAAGCAGCAGCAATCAATTATACTAACATAGTTGCTGACATCATATCTTTGGCCTGAACAACTCTGAAGATACATAGTGCCACTCATGTGACTCTGACCACTCATCCTGTATTTTAAGGTACATCTTTTGTTTGTTGCTTAATATCTTACAATCCATACCCATAATGAATGAATAATGAGCATTTAATCAGCTAACTAGTAAGTTTTCAAACAATAGTCATGAGAAGACTTCATGCATCATGACATAAATGCTGCTTTTGTACTGTAAATAAAACACTATGGTAAAGTGCCCTGGAACAGGGGCTTTGCCCTTTATAATTCCTTCAATAGTTAGTTCCTCAACTTTGCCACTTATTGTGATTTTGTCTTGTAATTCATAGGACTGTTCCATTTTTCCATAGCTACTGAAAATTTGATGCTGCTTGAAAATCTTAGCTTAGAAAAAAAATCTGGTACTAGTGTAGTGTCCACACTTATTGGATCAGTGGGTCCCAGACTCAATCTGCCTAGTCAAAAAGATGCCTTTTCTGAGTGCTGACACAACAAAATTCATCTGAGGCCAGAAAAATCACCTTTTGTCTGCCTTTTAAATCATTTTTGGTAGTAATGGTTTTATCATTCAGATCTGTGGTTGATGACGACTAGTGTGGAAGAAGAGAAGCTGAATTGGCGTTTCATAGCTAGCATTTTTTCTCATGAAAGTAAGATAGAAGAACATGAAGATTAAGGTTTCTAAATGCATTTGCCAATTGGGAAGCCACAGACTGAAGCTGTCAATGGAAAAATAACAGTTCTGCTGAACAACAGATATATGGGTCACACTGGAGGTCAAAAAGGTTTTGTGATTAAACAAAGGCACTCACTGGATGACTATGCTATGTAATAACAGAGTTGAATACCTTCTTAGCTGCTAGTACCTGCTACCACAGAATTGTGAAAAATGTTGCTGTCATCATCACAGAGCCACTAAATGACCTCACCAGAGGATGATAGTCTATTACTTTAGGAAAATAGTGGGATAAGACATGTGAAAAAGGCTTCTGAAAATCTTTGTCTAACTCAATGATTCCCCAACTGTTCCCTGTAGACCACAGATGGTACGTGTAGCCATGGTAAGTGGTTCATAGATTGTATTGCATCACCGCCTTGTATTTAATTAAAAGTTTGATGATAAGGGCTCACAGTTATCTGCAAGATGCTTTGAAAATTGACAGTGGCATATTAATCCAAAAAGTTTGGGAGTTGCTAATTTAACTCATGCCCCTGTACCAGTCTTTGCCTGTCCATTCTCCACATAGGTGCTAATTTGGAAATGTTGAAAACTATGTTAAATTTTGAAAGCTATGTTGAAAACTAGTGAAATCCTATGGCTTTTGCCAACCAAGAACTTCTAGATAATGAAACCCACTGCCTCATTCATAATCTGATATCCCTAGCCTTTAGAACTGGCTATAACTTAAAACACTTTGAGATTAGTTATGTGGTGTTCTGCCTCAAATATGGGCAGACAATAATGTACTTATACTGACACATAACAAACCCAATGCTGCAGTTCAGAGATGGGTTTTATCTAACTTCAAGTTCAGCATTCAGTACTGATTGGAGAGAAGCCATATAGATCCCAGTACATGTATTTCAATGTCCACACACCTCAGAGGTGGATACATATCACATGGACATAATCCTAAAACATTTTGCATTGGAAGTGTCACAGAAATTTTGAACCTACCCTCTGAAAGTGTTCCCTTAGCCTCGATGAAGTTCAACTCCATTACTACCAAATAATGGTATTAGGAATATTTGGCTTTATAAAAGGATTGGGAGAAATCCAACAGAATAATTCCCTCTACCCAAGAAGCTAGATTACTGTTGGTGAAATGGATCAAACTAAAATTAATAGAGTGAATAAATTCTATTTAATTAATTCTAACTGAATTAATAGAGTGTTGCACTGAATAACACCAAACCATTTAAAATTTACTGTATCAGAGAATACTACCAGTGCTATCAAGGTTATTGTTATAAGAGGCCACCTGATAACTCAGGCATTTGGGAATGGAGAGAACCCTGGAACGTCTTTACAGTACACTTGGTAGCCCTTGGATTGTGGAAGGTATTTTAGGAAGCATGAAATAAACACTAGCTAGCAGACACAAGGAAGACATGGAGGGGGACATTGTCCCTACCCAGGCTCTGGTGGTAGAACCCACCCCATCAGCAAGCACCTCCAGGGAGCAAGGAGCAATCTCCCATCCCCTGCTACCCAGATGACTAGAAGCATATTTACTCCCAGTCAGGTGTCTATACATGTGCTACTGCACGGTAACTACTTGCAAGTAAATTTGCTACTTGCATTTTCAGGTAGCAAATTTACTCAAGGTTAGAGCCAATTACTGCACAATAAGTGTCTGCACATGTAGACTTGATGCTTACTGTGCAGTAATTAGCTCTACTACACAGAAAAGCATCTTGTGTAGATGTGCCCAGGAGTCTGAAGTATAGACTTGTTTAAGGCGTTACAATAATACGTCTTACGATAATACACATAATAAACAATAATCACAATGCAGTTTGAGATGCTGTGGGCATGGACATTTGATTTACTGATCATATAAGCCTTAACTTAGTGGTGTTGAACTGTCCCAAATTAAATCGGTTTTATTATCCGTTAATACTATAATACCATCTAATTTTTTATGAACTGATAACCTGCTTGTTAAAGTCCTGCCATTCCATTCCCCCCCTTTCTTCTTTTCCCTTTCCTATTTACCATTTTCCCCTTTCTTCCCATTCTTGACCCTTTACCTATACTTTTGTTTTTCCATTTAAACTCTTATGGGCTCCCAAAATAATCTCTGCATTTGGCTCAAGTTGTAGACTTCCCCTTTTGCTATCAGCGTAGGAAAATTCACTCTGTATCAGCAATACAGTATGTGATAAACAAGATAATTAATCTTTCTAAAACTCACAGCCTAGGAGGTAATGCGAGCAACTAATAGGCTGGTGTTGGTAGCTATTGCAGCAGAATGACAGAATAATTAATTGCGCAGCCATGCTTCTCAATCTGGTTTTAAAGTATAAAGCAGAGCGTTGGCATTAAATATGGAGACCAAAATAATATCTACAAACTTTGAGCTGGATTTCTATGATATTTTCTAAATCTAATTTTGCTAATTTGCTAAAGTGAATTTTGTGTTGCTAAAACATGCTGAATTAGATGCTTCAAAAGAGGAAAGTCTGCATTTATACATGAGCCAAAGCTAAGGTGGCCATCATAGAGGACAGTCTGGTTGTCCTCTGTCCCCTCTTGATACAAAACCGGACACATTTATGTCCTTTATTTTTCTCTTGAAAAGAAAAATAGAGGACATAAAGGCATAGGTTATGTATCAATAGAGGATAGAGGACAGAGTAGCAGAAAACCAGAATGTTCTTGTGGCGGTAGAGCCTGATCAGCTGCAGCAGCAGTTGGACCAAAACTCTCCAATGGCAACCTGGAAGCACACCAGGCATGTCCAGGGATGCCGGCCCCAGGACAAACCTGGCTAAGAGGAACCCACCAGGCCTGGCAAGAGGGGCAAAACATAGCAGCAGGGTTCAGAACCCACCCAGACACAACAGAGAGGGGGACCGGAAGTGGATGAGGCAGCTCCACAGCAGCCACATGCTGGAAGCAGGCCCTGACAGGGGTGAATGGTGGGAACTGCAGCAGCAAGCGGCTCTCACTGGATCAATTGCTGGAGAGCCAAGACTGGACCTCAGCAATGATGACTACTGGAGACAGACCAGGACGACCTACCGGCAACACAGTATAGCCATGAGTACTGGAGCTGAGGAAAAGAAAGCTGAATTCCCCTAGCCTCAGTACATGAACAGTGGTGTGAGAAGGACTTTTAAGCTCCTGAGCAGAAGGGGGAAATGTACCAGTACGGAGGATTGTGTATATCTTCATGACAGCATCAGGAAGAAACTGTTGTAAATTCTGATTGAACATTATTTTCCTGTGTTGTCATCTGAGAAGTGCTAGGAGGGGTGTAGAGGAGGTGGAGCCCCAAAATACGGGACTTGTGGTGTCTGTGTGGAGGCTATATGAGGATAAAGAAGATCAGCCTCTCTATTTTTCATGCAACATCAAAGTCGTGGCAGAAGAGAACTAATCGCACTCACACAGATGCCCTAGTTGGCAAGCTGGCTATACATCAAAGAACTAATATCCACTCCCTAGGCCAAGGGTCCCACCAGTCATTGAAGGACACACAAAGAGATTATAGTCCTATACTATAGCCACCCTATCCAAAACCCACTGCAGTAAGGGAAAAAATCCCATTGTCTTGTGCTGATTTTTAATTTATCCCTTTGTACACAGAATCCTTAACTTACCAACAGCACAGGGATGGATCCAGGGAATTGCAGTGGTACAGTTGCACCCACCCTTGATTCCTGTTCTACCTAAAGTTTAAAACCAAGTGCCTAGAAAGGGCAGGAGTATTTCTAATCAGATAGTGCTGAAGAAGTCAATTTACTTCATGTTTCAATATAATCTCCCTGATTCCTACTAATTTCTCTTCACTCCACAGGTGTTAACAACCCTCTCTACTTTTTAATATCTCTTCACACAGTTTTTAGTTCTAGCTGAAAACATAAGCTCAAGTGTGATATTAACTCAGGTGAACATTAACTCAGGTGTAGCAATGACTTCACCTTGACAGTGAAGTATTGAATGCACTGTCAAGATGGTCAATAAGACGAGATTTTATTTTATGAATCTAAAGAGGAGATGGACATTTAACTATAACAACTACAGGAGTACTAACACAGTATCTTTTGACTATTTTTGCCTAGTTTCTTGTGGTTTTTAAGCTTGGTATATAATCTAGCAAATCAGTGCACATTCCAATAAAATAGTATTTTTCTTACTTTGATCTTAAACTTAATACTATAGCACTGGGGCCTGAGCATATTAGTAAATCTTCTACTTTCTCTTTAACTAGAGAAAAGTTAGTGTTATATGTGACCATGCTATTTGCACCTATTTTTTCAAAATTCTAGACCTGCCCACACAACAGCAATAGTGCAAAATTCTAGCTGTCTGCCAACTGGTTGGCGCTCTTAATCCTGACATGTAGGTAATATCCCAAGACTTTAAGACAGAAGTTCATTCTCACTGTTCTGTTCAATCCAGGGCCTTTCTGCTGAGATGACCAGGTAGATTGGCAATTAGTACCCTTTGTGATGGTAGTTTCTCTGATTTGAACTGTAGCTAAACTGAGAAACACACCATTTGATTATTCCTAGACAAAAGTGTTCATTATATTGTTAGAAAATGTATTTTGAATAGATTCTGCTCATGTCTGTGCTACAGCTGTGAGCAATGTGTTGTGTGAACGTGAGGGCTAGAGACAGAAGTTACACATAAACTGGTGCAAATCATCAGAAACTGGTTTAAACCTGTAA
This sequence comes from Caiman crocodilus, assembly GCA_030014935.1. NCBI lineage: Eukaryota > Metazoa > Chordata > Crocodylia > Alligatoridae > Caiman > Caiman crocodilus. Next base: position 59,234,045 of record JAGPOW010001296.1, read on the forward strand.
CAAAACAGAAGCTCAGTGCGCATAATGTCTGAAACTGGTTTAAGATAAGCCTGGCTGAATGTAGTACCAGACATAACCATGGGTGGGGACTGACGCCAAGAAGGGGAGGTTAAACTTCCCTTCCCCTGGGTACAGAGCAGCTCTGCCCCACTCAATACTTACTTCTGGCTGCAACTGGAATTCAAATCCCAGAGGCACCTGGAAGCAGGAAGAGAAAATGATGAACAACCCTGCAGAGTCCTGCTGCTGTGATTTTCTACTATAAATCCCAGAGACCTTAAGGGCAGCAGGAAGAAGAAGCACACATACAGTAAAATGACCTTCTGGTTATCTGCCAGAGAGCCATGTTCTAGTGTCCCCTGGTGTCTGGCCTGAGCCACTGCAGGCATGTGTTTACATTTCCTGAATCAAAAGTGAATGTCTGTTCACTTGATTCTCAGTTTAATGTCTGCAGCTTAGACTAACCTCAAAGGTTGTATCAATTCAGCTTTGGGCTTTTTGACTGTCTATACTTAACCAAGGTGTTACAGTAACCTGAGACTGCCTGCCACACAGCAGTTAGCAACCCAAATTTGGTAGTGTAGAAAAGCCCCAAGTCCTTGCTACCTCCATTTTATATCTCATTCAAAAGATGCTTATGGTATTTTAACTGAAATTAGCTAGAAGTCAATAGGATCTTCTAATCCAGGTGTAGGACCCAAGGGCAGTAGCCCCTGGAGGGCTCCTTCAGCAGCAGGGCCCTCCCGGCCCCACCCCCCAGCTGGAAGCCCCAGGAGGGGCCTCTGGCTTAGGACTATGTGGCTGCTGTGGGTGTGAGAAGCAGCAGCAACAAATAATGCCTGGCGTGGTAAATGAGGGTGCGGGGGGGTCCACAGCTGCTGCCGTGGTGGTGCAGCCCTGACAGGTGAGCCCGGAGCTGATGCAGGGCCCAGGCTGGCAATGGAGCGGGTTGTAAGCTGGTGCTGAACGAGGAAGAAAAGCGACCCCCTCGCCCACCTGTGGACAGTGCCCCGCATTGCAGCCACTCACAGCCCACATGGGGTGGCCTGTGCCTGCTCAGGACAGCCCCATATGGGCTGTGAGTGGCTGTAGCAGGGAGCATGGGCCATGGGGCGGCAAGGGGCTGCCTTTCCCCTGTGCTCAGCACAAGTACATTCCCTGCTGGTGAACATGAGGTCAGGGCTGCACACTACCCCCTATCTGTACCACAGGGTTGTGAGGGGGCACTGGGAGTGAGTGGGTGTGGAAGCAGGGCCTGCACGCATGTTCCAGGGCCAGCACCAGCAGGACCCAGAGCAGGGTGGCAGGAGTACAGGGTCCCAGCTGGCAGGGGCTCTATGGAGCCGGGTCAGCTCCCCCTCTCCCTGCTAGTGCAGCCCATCTCTACAGACCCCTGCCAGCCTGCACCCTGCTCTGGGCCCCACCAGTGCTGGCCCTGGGACATTGATCCCAAGACATTGAGATGTTGGTCCCAAGAGGGTGACCAGGGGGAGGGGCACCTGTCAAGGGGCAGGGCTACCCATGCGGCCCTCGACAGCTTGCCACAACTTGGTAAGCAGCCCTCTGCCCAAAATAATTGCCCGCCCCTGTCTAATCAAACATCCATGTCTGCAACAGATCATTTTCTGTTTTCTTTCCCCTACCTTTCCCTTTCTGACCAGTTTCCTAAGATCCCCCTGCTGTTTTAAAGTAAGTATGGTACTTTAGTCATTCTTGCAGCAATCACTTAGCATTAGATAAAATGCATCCTCTCCCTCTGAAAAAACATTATATTCTCATTGGGGCTGGTATTATGCTAGCTGTTAAACCCAGTATCATTCTCCAGGCAATCATTTTCATACGGTCTCTTTCCAAAGTTTGGATACACTTCAAGCTTTTGTAGTCTGTTCATGTTTCTGCTTATCTATTTGCTTACCCATTTGCATTTGGAAGGTAAAGAGAAGATAATTTGATCACTCATCATGAAGGAGTTCTTCTTTTCTTTGGATTGGTTTTACTTAATTATCTGTTACAATTTTTTAGACAATTTTATTTTCTGGAAAGATATTTGTAAAGATAATTATTGTTTTTGTGCTAACAGAGGTGAGGACATTGCCTCAGGACTATCTGGAGGAATCACTGGTACATTCAAATCACTACCCAACCATCAGTTATTCTTATCTTTAAGACTATATTTTCCCATGAACCCTGTGTCAGGTTTATCAGTATAAATAGTGTAGTTGTTATTTTTTATGAGCTTTGTCACTTTAGAATACAATGTTCACATTGAGTTTCATAATTAGGTACCTAAACAAACATAAACTGATATTTTAATACTTTCCAAATGCAAGTATCTAATGAAAGACAGGTGATAACTCTGTTTATTCCCTTAGTATCTTTCAGCAACTTTTTGTAAAGGATGGGAATCAAAAGTTGTGAAAGTTCAAGTCTTTCTTATCTGTATACATTTGCATTTAACTATTGGATTTTTGTGCTACTCCTTTTAGAGAAACCCTCTCTAAGTCAATGGTTTCATGTATATATTATCCAACAGAACTTAATCCAAGTGATTTCAAGAGACACTAAGGCCCCTATCAGGTACCTATCAGCTCCATACTTCTTTAATTAAGGAATAAAAGTAAAACTGTATTTGCACACACAGAGGCTGCACATTTTTTGTAACTGCAACAACACCAGATTTTTCCAAATCAGCTTTAGAATGCTTCTGGGATTTTGTTTACAAGTGTACTTGAAGCATTGCAATCTGCTGGTAGGTAAGGCTGGTGCATCCTGGCTATGGGAAAGTATCATGTTGAGGGATTTCAGGGATTTCCTTCTTAAAATATAAACTCCTTGAAAGAAACTGTACACTTAGCTCAGGTACTTGAAAGGTGTCATAAATAATTATATTTTATTCAGGTAAATGATTTCCAGGTGTTATCCAGGTACATTTTATATTGTCTAAATGGGACCATTAATATTTCTTCTGCGGTGTGGCAAAACATCCTGGTCTTCTGATACTAGTTTACTTAGTCAAAATGATTATCTGCATCAAGACTGGCCAGATAACTAAGTGCCCAAGAATTTATAGCATTGGTGATGTGTAGGGGGTGCACCCCCCCCCCCGAGATTGGTGGTGCAGCCCCTGCAAAAAGTGCACCCCACCCCCAGCCTCTGGGGGTACACAGTGCTCATGATGCATAGTGTATAGCAAGCTTAGGTGAAGAGAAATATTTTGCATTCAACAAAAGAAGAAAGCCATGTTTTTGTTCCAGGAGATTTCTGGCAGGAATGACCAAATGTGTGAGGCATGACACTCTTTTGTAAACCAGTTCAGCAGTTTTTCTTCCTTATCATATACTTTGCATCATCTTTATACCCCCTTGTTCAGCTGAAAAAAAATTAGCCCTGGCCCAATTTAGAGTAGCAAGCCTGCTGTAAACTCTGTCAAGCTATAGTTCTGTTTAGGGGTTGTTCTAACAACCATGAATCTTTAGAACAGAAGAAGTCTGGCCCTAGCCATTTTCAGTGGCCCAGCTCCCCCACCACAGAACTTGAGGGCCTTTAGTCCTACCACAAGAAGATTCCTGTATTTAAATAAAGAAGCAGCTGATCCAAATACATGTTTTTGCCTCTTTAATTGCAATAACAAACTATGTCAAGTTGAGTTAAATCATTCGCTATGAATAACAATTATCTAATTTTATTCAAGATTTGAGCATGAATCATGTTGTCATTTGTACAGTCATGATTACATATAAGAACTAATTCATATAATGCAGTAATATAATATACTCTCATCAGTTTTCTAGGATTTTATATTATCTAATGAAAAAACCTGGTCTGCTAAAGCACCTACTAGCAGGCTGACTGCATATCCAGTACTAGAATTGCTTTATCAAAATCGGTGAAATCAAGGGGAAAAAAACTAGATAGACAGATATACTATAAAATATACTCTGCTTTTTCAGGTCTGAAACAGCGCTTCAGAATAATTTTCTTTCACACTGCAGAAAATGTATCACTGTAAATTACTTGTAAGTAATCCCTGAAATATCATATTCTTAGTTGCCAAGAAATAATTGGCTCTAGGGCATGGTGAGTAAGATGAAGATACTGACATGAGTCACTTTTCAGATTCCAACTAGGCAAAGGCAGAAAAAATGCTTATTGCTTGAAACGCTGTATTTTGACTGAAGTAAGAAAAATTGACAATATAATCGAATTGGACTTTATTTATAATGAAGCAAATGCATTGTATCGCCTTCCCGCTTTCTTCCATTTTCCTTCTCGAATTCTTTCATAAGAGAACCTGTTCTAACACTGAGAATTGGCACCGCCACTTCCATCAGCACAGAATCCCCCAGCCATGATTGACACTGATACAGCACTGACTACGCTAGAACAATGCTCTTCACTTGGTGTTTGGCTACCCCATTTCATGCAGCTCATTGGGATTTTCTTTGAGATTGCTTGTCAGATACTGAGGAGGTCCATGTAAGGAACTAACACAAATACAGGCCTGGGCAGAATAGCTGCAGCCATAAGAGCTAGTATATTAGACAAGAATTATAGCAAACCCTGTTTCTTTTTAACTTTGGGCCACTCTTCCAGACCTTAGCAGGATTCAGAGGTCTACCTGCTCTTGGCAGGGGATTTTCTGGGCACTAAATTATCTAACAGAGAACAGTTACACCTTCCTAAATGTTAGTATGCTTTAAATAAAATTCTTAAAATAAAATGTCTAGCCATTTTGGCTTGCAAAGCCATCTGAAAAACTAGTCAATGACTTATTTTCTCCAACTATTTATTTAGCATATGTGTTTTTGGCATATGTTTCAGCCATCTTAAGGCAATGTCATCGCCATGTGAAGAGTGACAAGGCCATGAGAGCATTGTAAATGGACACAAGTCAATAATGTGGGACATTGGTTTGAACTTGTCCACAAGGGCATTTGTTGTCATTGCAAAGGCCTCATTGGTACAGGTTTGAGGCATGGCGGCCCTGTCCAGTTGGAAAATGGCTAAGAAGTACCCAAAAACAGCATAACCATTTAAACCCTGGTTGATTGACTGTAGGATCAGATGTGATGATTGATTGATGCTTGTGCTGACCATTCTTGTGCCATTGAGTAAATAACGAAAAGTCAAAATGTTTTGGAAGGACAGACCATAGTGGGCAACTTGAGGAGAGCTAAGCTATTAGTGGGTGGAACATGTCCCAGTGCACTGGCAGTTTAAGATTATTCCTAAGTCTGGCTAGTAGGTTTACTTCAGCACTGTCTGTATTTAAACTAAGTGTATAAATATGAAGTCAAGAACGCTTAGATAACTACTGATATTAAAAACAGGGCTTTATAAACTATTTACTTGCTGAGCTTGGCATACTCAAGTCAAAACCAAAATACAGAGTTGGTCCAAACTACTTAAACCAATTTGGGAAAGGCTCCAAATTTCCTTTAATGTTTGTTGAAACCAGGTTGGATATAAATAGGAACCTTTGAGTATTTCTTTTTGTAGCAAACCTCTGATGTGAGATAACATGTGTGACTGCTCTCCAAAGAGGTAATATGACTTCTTGTGTAAGCCTGCTCTTCCATTTTATTAATAAACTCATTGTGTTGGGCTACCTGGAATTTGAAGTATTGTCAATACTGCACCCCACATGTATCTAATACTTATTGGCTGTAAGACAACATAACCGAGGTAGTACTCTCTTCCTGAGTCTTTGGGCAGGAGGGCCGAAGTAGTAGCTCTGAGACATGCTACTTAAGGGCTCTTGACTCTGCAACCTAACTGTGACTGCTGGGAGCCCAACAATAACCATTTCGCTAAGATTGTTTTAGCAAAACGTGGCAAATACGCTTCTCTCACTGCTCGAATGCCCCAGGGCCAGGTCAGGCTGGAGGAGTTAGGGCGGGCACGTATCTACTACCTCAGTGCTCCTGGACCAGGGGACCAAATGAATGGCACAGCGTTGGCCCACCCACCAGGCTCTGCTCCACCACCTAGTGCACAGTCCCCGTTGTCAGGCACCTGGCATTCTCCGGAGTCAGAAATTTTGCTACTGATTGAAGTACGATTGCTCTCCTGCTGCCAAATTTCCCCGCCTGCGCAACCCCCTGGGTGGAGGCCAAGGGGACCGGATCTGCCCCATGGGCCAGCGGCTGACCAGCCCGGCTGCGGCTCTAGCGGGAGGCAGGTGGGTTCTGGTGGCAAGTCTGGGGCCAGGTGGTCTCCCCGGTCCTCATAGCAGTGAGATCACGCCATGACATCACAATGCTATTCTGGAAGGAGGCCACGGACCGCTCGCCCTCCGGTTGCTATGGAGACAGACGCCCGCCACACCGGCAGTGAGTCGTCTCAAGACCCGCCCTCCGGCGTTGGCAGCTGCGAGCCGCGCCGGGGCCGGAACCCAGAGCGGGGCGCTAGGGTCCAGCCGGGCCCCGTTCGGCGCCGCACTGCCTCCCCTCCCCTCCCCTCCCGCCCGGCCCCGCCCCGCCCAGCGGTTGCCGGGGTAACGGAGGCGTTGGAGGAGCGCGGCGCCAGGGCCAGGCCGGGGGCAAGATGGTGAGAGGCGGCGGGGCCCGGGGCTGGCGGCGGTGGGAACAGCGAGACTGGCCGCCGTCCTCGGCGCTGAGCTCCGCTGTGCTGTGTTGGGTGTAGATGCTGTCGCGTGCCAAACCGGCCGTGGGGGCCGCCGCGCCGCAGGGCGACAAGCGGAAGAAGAAGGGCAAGAAGGTGCCGCAGCGGGACGAGCTGTTGGCCCAGCGGGACTTCACCGGCGCCATAGCCCTGCTCGAGGTACCGGGGGCCTGTGGCTGGGTAGCGGCCTTGCCTCTCCCCACCCCTTTCTTCCTCATGGAGGGACCCCCGAGGCCCCCCCCTTGGGGGGAGCGCGGATCTCCTAGCTCTGCATCATAATCGCATCGTAACGCCATGGCGTTATGTTACTTCAGACACCCTTCCTTCTCGTTTCTGTTTTGTTTTGAAGTTTAAGCGTCAAGCTGGGGAACAGGAGGAGGAGGAGGCCGACCTGTGGGTTGGATACTGCGCCTTTCACCTTGGGGACTACAAGAGAGCGCTGGAGGTGAGGGGGGACTGGGAGCAGGATGTTGCTCTGCAAGGGAGGAGGGGGGAGGCAGGCAGTCATGGGGGAGAAGAGGCTGCTCCAACTGTTTGTCTGGCAGCTGCAGCCACACTGGCCATGCGCTTGGATCGGAAAGCAGGAGAGTCTGCACTTAAATGCTGGAGCCGGCTGGGGGGGGAACGGGACGGTCTTTGCTCAAAAGCCTCAAGAGGCCTTTTTAATTTGCTCCTCTGCGCTCCAGTCACCTTTCCAGTGTTTGGAGTTTGCACCTTTCGAAATGGTGGAAGTTACCAAGTCCTCACTTTCATCAGTTGGCCAGTGCTTAGTGTACAGTAGGGGGTGCTCAATCTCCAGCCCACTGGCCAAATGCAGCCTGGGGACCATTGCATCTGGCCCATGGGCTCCCCAAGGGCTGGGAAATTTGGTGGCTGGGAAGCAGTGGTCACTCTCTCCACTGCTGCCAAGTGCCCACACCCCCTCCTGCTGCACAGCCAGATGGGGGCAGGCCACACCCTCTTCTTTGCACACAGCCTCCCCCTTACCTCCTCTCCAAACTGAATCATGGCTGGGCCATACCCCCTTGTCCCCATGCTGCTGGGTACCTCCCACAATGCCCCTTTCCCCCTTCCACACAGCCAGATGGGGCTGTACTTGCCCTGGGTGCTGGATCAGGGCTACTGGTCACATCTGGCCTTTGCATGGACCAGGCACTGCCCATTCAGCTTCCTAGGAAAAAGGTTGAGCGCTACTGTTATACAGGCTTAATCTCTTTTTACAAGTGAGTCTTACTAGCTCTTGAACTATCTGTGTTGTTCTGTAAATTCTCAGGAATTGGATAATTTACAGATAAGTAAAACATCCCTCTTCCCACCTCCCCCCACCATGATTTTTTTTGGAAATATGTTGTTTATTTAAATGAACCATAGGTTTTCCAGGTACTTGTATCATATGGTACTTATTGCATGTTTGTCAGATGGGAACCTGTGTCTTCTACCATGGTTCTGCCTTTTTCTCTCCGTTGTCACCCCCATGTTCTCTGTGCCTCTTCTCCTTGGAAGTAGAATTTGCTGCCAATTCTGGGATCATTGAAACTGGAAAGCACTCTGTTATCAGGCATGTCAGTATGTCTCTTATTTTTGACATCTGATGAAATGTTAGTCTATTTTTCTTGTCTACCTGGCCTTCTGTCATTCTGAGATGAGTTTTCACAGCCTTTTAACTTGTCTGCATAGCTTCCTACTTTCACATCTCTATTAATACTGGGAAAAAGTAATAAAGCAGTGAATTTCTAAAAATAGACATCGTGGGGGTAGTGGGGAAGACTTCATCTTATGCTTTAAAAGAAGTACATTGTGTCTATGACAATTTCTTCCCCTATACAAGTAGTTGTTTAACTGCAGTGAATCTTGTTCATGTATACAATGTTAAAAGGGTTTCCAAATTTGTGTCTCAGGTAGAATTTCCATTCCCGAGCACCTCTGAGTATGTGTTCAAGACTTTTGAAGGTATTTAGCCTTCCCCATGTCCCAGAACGTTGATCAGGGCACATCCTTCTTACGTGATCAGTTGCTTTTGGTTACAAAGTGACTTTTATCATCTTAAATGTTAGAATTGGATTTAAAGGACTTGAGACTACTGAAAATCTTTTTAGTTGTATGCATCAAGTAACTGTTTTAGAAGGGGGAGAGACATGGTAAAATAAACTGAAGGTTCTCTATTGTATTAAAAAATCCAGGATACTTTCCATTTTGAAGTGCAGTCTGTGTTCAGTACCTTGTAAAACTTTTTTTTTCTAGAAAGAAAGCTGAGAGAGATCTTTAAATTTGGGATGCGAAATTACAAAAGGACTTAGGGAAATTGAATTACCTGATTTTTTTTTTTTTCTCTGTCTACATTGTGTTTCACCACTAGGTGAAGCTATTGGTCCAGTTTTTTAAGAAGTACAAACATTTGAATTAATCCCTTCCTCCACTTTTTTTTCTAAAAGCAGCATCAGGAACTGAGTTCTAGTTTTATTGGTGAATGGAATAGGATACAGACTTTTCAGTTTTCTTCATGATTGAATTTAGCTCAGAATGGCTGTTTCCCTTGGAGCATCCATATACCTTCTGTTGCCTGGGCTGTATGGTCTATGAATGAAAGATTCCTATCATCAGAGATATCAGAACAGCATTTTTCACTAGCATAATACTTAATGCCTAATATACTCTAAAATAAATTTAACAAGCAATCTCTTAAAAGTGCAGAGCAAAATATACTTTTATTCTGTGGAAATTAGTGAGAAAATAAAGCAGCATATATGGCAACATTCAAGTATGTGGAATGAGCATAGATGTAAAAGAAAATCAGGAGTCAGATACTGCAAATTCAGTGGCTTTCTGTAAGTATGGTTGATACATAACGATCTTTAAAGGAGAAGCCTATCATTAGGCATTAGCTTCTGACACTTAGCTTTTTTCTATTTCTTTTTAGTATTATGGAGTTTTTGGAGTTGACCAATACTCTCTCTTATGCCTGTATTTTAGTTTGTTAAATTTATGCTATACAGATGTTATAAAAGGTGCTTATCAGAAACCATAATAACTATGCAATTATTGGATTCTGTAATTTAGTGGGGCTTTCTGATGTCCAGAACAGCACGTAGGATACTAATACATGTAATATGGAGTAGGAACTGATAATCAGGTATTTTAGGGGCTCAGTAAATGTTAGGGAAGTAGTTGTGTTATTGCCCCTGTAGTCCTTGCTGTGCAGGATATCCAGGCCCTTAAATAATCCTGCAGGCTCTTATTGTCACTTTTAGTAGTATGTTGTGTAGAGTGGGTAGGAGGAAGCAGTAGCACATACTCTAAACGGAATCAAATGTTGTTCCTACTACTTGGTTATCTTTTTACCTTGGAAGGAGTTAGTTGATTTGTATCATGTGGCTGTATTTTTGTCTGGTATCAACAAGATAGAATTGTGGTGCCTGTATGGCACTTTTCCTGCTGTCAAATGTTTGTCTCATCACAGACACAGTTTTTTAAACACCTTCTCTGTTTCAGGAGTATGAAGCTCTTACCAAGCAACCAGGTTGCAACCCTGATGTCTGGGTGAACCTAGCCTGCACTTACTTCTTCCTGGGGATGTATACACAGGCTGAACAGTCAGCCCTGAAAGGTGAGGTACATCCCTGTTTTGACTATGGTGGGAGTTTTTTAGTGACTTACAAACCCTTACATTGATTCTTACCTTCCACAATCATCAAACATTTTCTGTAAGTCTATAAAAAGCATGCTTGTGTTGAAGGATCTGTTTACATTAGAAAACAAGGCTATAATATCTCTTGCTCTGTAAAAAAGTCTTCAGCAGGTAGAACAGCTGAAACTGAAATGGTCTGTTGGAAATTTAATGTCTAAATCTGAAATCTGTCTTATTTCAGCAGGGTGTTACTGTTCTTCTGAGGGTTGTTATAACTTTCAGTTTGTTCAACTGAAGCTACCTAGTGCACCCCATCAAATAGAATATTATCAGTCTATAATATGGTGCTGTATTCTCTCTGGCAGTTGTCAAGCAGATTATGCAGATGTTCTGATGATTTTACTAGGTGTTCTGTTGCCATATAATTTAGTGGTGACCCAATACTGTTTGGATATTAGGTGTGATTCTACAAAATGCTAAATTTGCTTTTTATTATCTTCTTTTGGAGTTGCAAAGCACCTTGTACCCAGCACCTTGTAAGACAAATATGGTTGTTGCAGAGAGAGCCCATGGAACTTGTTTAAAAGAGGAGAGGTGAGGACCAGATTCCAAGGAGAATAATTACTGATTCACCCTTCCTAAATATTTTCCTCTTACTTCATTTTGAGAAGTTACCCATTTGTTTCTGTTTGTCCTAGTGTCTTATGCTGCTTCCCACCATCATGGCATCTAAGTGCCTGTTGTATAAAATTGTTAGTTCTAGTGAAGTCTCTAGTGGATTCTTCTCCTTTTTCTGGGTACACTGTTTGAAGTTTGGTAATTTTGTTTTGTTTCTGTTTTCATTGAAGAAGGGCTTGAGTGGAGAGGGAAGAATTGTTTCTGTAGATGAGGGTACCAGTATCATGAATGTGAAGGGGAAAATAGTTTCAAAGACTGTGTGTGTTTTGTGTGTGTGTGGGGGGGAGTTCCTCCAGCATTTCCTAAAAACAACTAGACTGTGAATTCACTTAATGTCTTTTGAAAGGTCACTTCATGACTAGATCTCACTGTCTGAGAATTGATTTTTTTTCCCCCCCCTGGCTCTTAGGTGTTTCATTTTAGACTTTACAATCTACATTGTTTCAGAGGAGAGTGTTTTGGCTAGTCATGAATTTAAAAGTCTATCTTTAATGTATCCAGTGTGTAATTCATTAATTGCTTCAAAGATTAGAACCCACTGCAAAGGAAGACAAATATCTGTACAATCCATACCAATCTGAGCACGGGGTATAATTCCTTCCTGACCCCAAATATTGCAATCAATCTGACCTTGAGTGGAGGGGCAAGATCATCTAGCCAAGGACCTCTGGGTTTTGGTCCCCACAGGAGTGCTGGCAGGAGGAAATCTAGGGGTATCCTCAGTATTTTGTAGGCAGCCAACCCTGTGGCATCTCATGATCTCTTCCCACATTCTCATTTGTATATATAAGAAAAGGGGGGTAAAATGGATCCTTGTGGCCACATCTACATGACTGGTAGACTGCGCAGTTACTGCGCAGTCATTTAGTACTTACATAAGCAAATACTAAATGACTTCGCAGTACTGTCATTGCATGTTTTTTTTTCCAGTGCTACCACGCAGTAACAATGAGTTGATCAATTTGTACCACTAATGTTGCTGTCTGTTCCTGCTGTGTTCAGGCTTTGTCTGTGTACTCTCACACAGGGTTGCATTCAATTGTTTTACAGTTGAAGCACTCTATGTTCCCAGAAGTGGCTCTAGTAGTATGTCAGTTATGAGTGAATAGTTACTTTCTAGTTATCATTTTTAAAGATTTTTCTAATGCTTTTGGTTGTCTGTGCTATTGATACATAAATGCCATTGTTTTGATGCATTGAACAAAACAAATAAAATATAACTGGAAATAAAATAGAGTTTCTGTGTGGCATACATAATGGGCTGTAGTCAGGAATTATTATATAAAATCTATGAAAAATATATAGTATATATAGGAATGAGAAAATAATGGTTAATATCCATGAAATAGTTATTGCAATTCATACAAAATTCCTTGTAAACATTTTTCATCTGGAGGAAGATCCTATACTTAATATGTGGTAAGTTTGGAGTGATATATCAGCTTGTGCCTGCCAGTTTATTTAATTATAATTTTATGATGCAAAGAGTATCAAGATGAAGAAAGCTTGCATCCCTAGAGTTGCATAAACCATCATTATTGCAAGATGTGCTCTAGAAGAAAGAGGGGAAAGATCATTAAATGTGAAATACTATTTCCTCAGGGGACACTGCCAAATCTCCATCAGAGCTCTCTCTTTCTTTTTCCCCTTGCCAACCTTTCAGTCTGCGAGGACAAGGTTGGGACTACCTCAATGTTCTGTAGTCAGCCAGAACTGGTATCAAATGGTTCAAGATATTCTTTGCTTCTTTGCCTTAATATGGGGTCTGAATGTGCCTTTTCCACAGCACATCTTGGCAAAATCAGCCCTGAGTCAACAGATTTGAGATTTTGCTTGCAACATGATCATAACAAATGATAATCAGTAGGCAATTGAATGGATTTACGCAGGGCTTTCAGTCCTTGTTGGTTCAAGAAGCAAAGGCCAAGGACCAGAAACTGAATCTGATTCACCTGCATAGAAATGCCATTCCCTAATCCCCAAGGCCATTAGGCCTAGCCCTTGGGGCAGTCTTAGCATCTGTTGCTCATCGTGCATTAAAGACAGATTGACAGTCAAAATTGTTCCTTTAAACCACATTGTACAAAGTAGCAGATGGTATTTGGCACAAACCTTGGAGAGCAGTTAAATCGGTTAGGAAAAGCAATCTTTTCATGAGCCATTTAACTACAAAGTGCCACAGTTAAGATTTATGCATAAGCAAAATTGTGCTGTTAAACCAGTCAAGAAAAGAGTGTTTATTTTTGGCAGGAAATACTTCATAACTGTTCTGCTTTTGCACAAAATTGTGTGTGTCAGCATAAACTGTAGTTCAACTGAACAGAGACACTTCTTATATAATAGGCTATACTGGAAGATGCCATATTTCACAAAAACAGAACCAGAGTTGCATGATAATAAGACTAATCCCATTTCCCTGGCCTGTTTCACTTTTGCAAGCAGTGGTATCTATTGGTGGATAGTTGCACCAGTGGTGAAGGTATGCAGTTATAAAGAGTACCAGCCAATTGCCCATCATGAATGATGGAGCATTTCAGAGAGAGCTTACATGCCCCCTCCACCCTCACCCCCACCCCACCCCAGCCCCTTTGGGGCTGGCCATGTAAACCAGGGGCAGGCAATAATTTTGGGTGGAGGGTCACATACAGAGTTTTGGCAAGCTGTCGAGAGCTGCGTGAGGAGCTCTGCCCCTTCACAGGTGCCCCACCCCCTGGTCGCCATCTTGTGACTGAAAGTCTTGCCCCCTAACCCTTGACTTTTGCTCCCAGAAGTACTTCTTTCAGCAAGAGGTTTTGCCATCTTGTAACCAGAAAAATATCAAATTCTATTCTAAAAAGGAATCATCTACAGTATTCATTAATTTGATTTAAAAAAAAAAATAAATTTTTGTCCTGATTTACATGTGTTTCTGTAGTGTACATAGAGATGATTGGACAACAGCTTAAAATGAAGTCTTACTCTTGTATGTTGTGGGGTGCTATAGGTGCGTGTGTGTGGATATGTAGGGTGTGGGTGGATATGGGGTTTGTGACAGTCTGTGTGTATGGCAGTGCAAGGCAAGTGTGGGTGCATGTGAGTGAGTGTGTTATGGTGGGGTGTGCGTGTGGGACTCATTCTATGAACACATGGAAACCCTCACATACTCTGCTCCTGCATGTGTATGTGCATGCATATTCACTCACTCACTCACTCACTCACTCTGACCCTGGCTGCACATCCTCACCCACTCAGCCTGTGGTTGCTCACCAAAACCCACACCTACCCACATACTCTTCCCCTGACTGCACACACACAACCACTCACCGATTCTGACCCTGGCTGCAAATCCCAACCCACCCAGCCCCTGGCAGGTATACATTCTGTGCGTGTGTGTGTGCATGTGTGTGTGCATGTGTGTGTGTATGTGTGTGTCTCTCTCTCCCCTTCAAACCACACACACCCTACCAGGTTGGCTCTGGGGATCCAGCAGGGAGTACAATGGCTGGGCTGCTCAATCCTGCTGAGGTTCCTGCTGTGTCCTAGTACCCCTGTCTCCTGTCAGCTTTGACAGGAACGAGGGGCAAATCAATATATTATTAAAGCCTAAGGGCTCCCTCCGGCGCTCTGCCTGAGAGGTTGGGACCCATGCAACCAATTGCCACCAGTCTTCTCCAGGGCACATGTGCAGTTGGCCCCCAGCATTACAGACAGACAGACGGAAGTACTAAGCCTTTTATTATATTAGAATGGAAGTGTTGATTTTCCTCCCCATTCCCCACATGTATTTCAAGTGACTTGTGTATTTTTTTTGTGCAAAACTATCGGGTCTTAACTCTGATTGTATATCTTCAGAACAGCCTGAACAGTTGTCTGTAATCCAGACATTTTTTACATTGGAGTAGGTATTCTTCACAAAAGTGTTTTTAAGTTGTCTTAAAAAAAAAATATTCTGTAAAATACTTGTGTGTGCGCACAAAATGCCAATCATACATATTCATAATTTTAGAACTTCTAAGCCTATTTGCTTGTCTTGTTTTGTACCTCCCAGTGGGTGTGTATACATGTACATTAATATGCAGTGGTTACTGCTAGGGCTGTGCAAGGCTTGGGACAGAGCTTTGGATCTGGAGAAGCTTTGGATGCTTCGGGGTCCAAAGCAGCATGTCCGGATTGAAGCGCTGGCCTCATTAGGCTTCCCAAAGCAGTTTGGAGCTTCTGAAGCTCTTCAGAGCTGCCTCGGAAATCCGGCCAGAGGGTATAATGGGGAAACAATAAAATATCTATCACCTTTTTTTGTCTGATTTGGATGAAGTTTTCAGGGGCGGTAGACTCTGTGGAGAGCATGAAGCCTGCCAAGTTTCATGAAGATCTGTGCAGGGGTTTGGGGGAAAGTGCATCCCACACTTTTTAAACCAAAACTCATGTCATGTCTAGGTGTTACAACATGCGGGGGTGAAAACTGCAGGGGTGGTAGCTCTTGATGAGGCCACAAAGCCTGCCAAGTTTCAAGAAGATTGGTGCAGGGGTCTGGGGGGAAATGCTCCTCAAGCTGTGGAAAGTAGAACTCGTGGCAGGGGTGACAGCTGCAGGGATGGTAGCCCCTACTGTGGCCACAAGGCCTACCAGCTGTCGAGGACGTGTGCAGGGGGGTTCTGGGGCCCTATACCCCTATCTGCTGACAGGCAAAACTTGCGCCACGGATACTTGTGCAACTGACTGTCTCTGTCTTGAGACATTGGAGACACTACTGCAGGCCTGGCTCCTAAGCTACTGTGTTACCAATCAATCATGATTCACTCAGGGATCAGCTCAATACACAGGACCTAGCTAATGTAACCAGTTAATTGCCATCAATTATCACCTACAAAACCAGGCTAAGGGGAGGAAAGGATCAATACAGACAATCAACTGCACCAAGATGGACATAGTCCCACAAGCACCCATGTTACGAGTTTTGCCAGTCAGCAGCTAGGGGTGCAGGGGCCCAGAACCCCCCTGCACCGATCTCCTTGGCAGCTGGCGGGTGTCGTGGCCACAGCAGGAGCCACCATCCCTGCAGCTGTCACGCTGCTGTGCCTTAATACACACAGAGTCCCCCATGTCATGAGTTTTTCTTGTCCACAGCTTAAGGTTCAATTCCCCGCAAACCCTTACACCGATCTTCTTGAAACTTGTGAGGCTTTGTGGTCTCAATAAGAGTTACCACCCCTGCAGTTTGGCGTGCCTTGTGGTGTAACACATATATGTGACAGGAGTTTTTCTTTCAAGAATTTGGGGTACAGTTCCCACAACCCCCCTGCACCAATCTTGAAACTTGGCGGGCTCTGTGGCCTTACCAGGGGGTCCCACTCCTACAGTTTTCACCACCCTGCAATGTAACACACAGCTGCAACGTGGGTTTGGCTTTCAAGAATTTGGAGTACAGTTCCCCACAAACCCCATGCACTGATTTTCTTGAAACTTGTCAGGTTTCATGCTCACAGCAGAGGCTACTATCCCTGCAAGTTTCATCCAAATTGGACAAAAAACAACAAAGTTATAGATAGGGTATAATGGGGAAATCAGTGAACTATGGCCAGATCTCCAAGGCAGCTCTGAAGCTTTGGAAACGCTTCGGACAGATCAAGGTGGAAACCTGGTCTGGAGCTCTGGATCCGTTCACTGCTATCCAAAGCAGCTGGACCTGAAGCTGGATTGGATTGCTGCCAACTTGCACAGGCCTAATTACTGTGTGTTTAATTTAGTACTTGTATAATCAAGTATTAAATAAGTGTTCAGTAACCAGAGTTACTGCACTGTAATGCTGGCGAATGCCTTTTAGTGAAGCTACTGTGCAATAGCCTAATGATACTGTACAGTAGCATGTTAGCACTGTCTGTGCTGTGACACATCACTGTGCAGTTAGTGTCTCATGTAGCAAGTCTTAAAAAAGAATAGCTAACAGTTTTCACTTCAGCCATTTTTAAGTTATCCCAATTGGTCATGCCCAAATAACTGAAAACCAATTAAAATTGTCTTTCACTCTTAGCAAGCAAAGCATTTGGGTCACATACTAGCCATGAGCGAACTTTAAACTAGGGGTGCACCGATTTATATATTTTTGGGACTGATACTGATAGCCAATTTTTAAGAAGGCACATTGGCCAATACCGATCCAATTTCCTATACACAGCCTACCAGCCTGAAGAGCAGTGTCCAGTTGTCTGGACTGGTGGAAGGGGCATGGGGGGGACAGATTGAGGGTGTGACAAGGGGAATGGGGCAGGTGCTGCCCAGCCAGGGCAGAGCACAGAACAGAGCCATGACTCATCCAGGGGGCATGAGATGGGGGGGCACACCCTGGGAAGGCATGGGGGGGCATGTGCTCTCAGATTTGTGTGCAGGGCAGGATGGGCTGCCGCTGCAGGCCGAGGCTGCATTGGCCTCCTCCCGGCAGGGGCTGGCCCAGGCTGCACTTGGGGCTGGTGACAGCAACACTGGGAGAGGGGTTATGGGGGGGCTGCAGCCACCCCAGAATTTGCAGTAGCCCTCCCAACCCCTCCCAGTGCTGCCACTTGCCCTGCCTCGAGTGCATCTCCTGCCAGGAGGAGCTCAGTGCAGCCCCGGTACCAGCCTGCAGCAGCAGCTTGTCCCACTCCATGCAGATCCAGGGGCATGCGCCCCCCACCCCATGCCCTCCCAGGATGTGTTCAGAGGCGGGAGCTGCCCCTCCCCCCCATGGCCCCCAGATGAACCACAGCTCCATCCCCTGCCATGCCTCACCCCAGCCCGGCTGAGTAGTGCTTGCCCCAGCCTCAGCCTCAGCCCCACTCCCTCCCTCACTGCAAGAGCCTTGATCTGTGACCCCATGCCCCTTCCCTCCCCACTTCCCTTCCACCACAACAGACTTACCAGCTGGATAAGCTGTGCTTACCAGGCAAGCTGTGCTCCTTGACGTCTACCTGTTGTGCTGCGGCAGTGTGCATCCATGGGGCATTTATCGGCCATATTATCGGCCATATCGGGCAAAAAAAGTCAATTTCCAATGGAGTCAATGTTCTTTATGTCAGTGCCAGTTCAATATCGGACTGATGTATCAGTGCACTTCTACTTTAAACCCTTTGACTTTGTTGGAGAAAACTCTCAGCAACTGGGAAGAGAAAAGTAGTTCTTTGAGGGTGTCATTGTGAGTCCTTTTTTTTTTTCCCCTCATGTTTGTATGGCTTATGCATCGCAGAGCAGATATTTTAAGTAAAGCAGGTTTATTTGTGCTGTGTGTGCAACTTATACCTTCAGGCTTCTGTAAGAGGGCATAACAGATAGAGGGGTTGCACCCCTCAGTTGCTGTACTCAGTATAGCAGTATCATGAAACCAAACGTCTGACTCATTACTTCTGCTTGGACTCAAATTTGTCCTGTTCTCTATAGTTTAATGAAGGCATCTACCTTCATACTTCTGTATACTTTTTAATTTTAATGGATATTCACAAAAAGGTTTTGTACCCTCTATACTCTCCCTCTGTTGTGGATTGAAAGCTTCTATTCATGCCACTGGCAATCCTTAAATATTTACCGTGTCCAGGACTGTTCAGTGTCCTAAACTTTTGATCATGTGCTAAGAAGCTATCACAAGGTGTTTTGCTGTGAGAAATACAATCCCATTTTTCCCTTCTCCAAGTAAGAAGCTGCTCATGCTAAGGATTGTTCTCAAATTGTGACCAACCTTCCTTTTTTAAAGAAATTAACAGGCTGTTGGAGATAATGCAGCAGCAGAGATGGGGAACAGGGGTGTGTCCAGACAGTTCCAATGCAAAGATGAAGTGAGCATGAAGCTGATAACCCCTTGGGAAGAGATTGTTTTCTGGCATTGTGCTTGAGAAGGGCTGGAAGAAAAATGTCCGTCTTGTTTGTTAGAGGAAAGTGAATGAGTGGTAGATGGGAAAACAAGAAAGAGAAAGAAGTGAGTTTGACAGTTTATCTCCGTTACTCAAAAAAATCCAGAAGTTAACGCGAGGAAATTCCATCTCTGGGAAGTAGACATTTTGGTGGTTTGAGTCCTGCTTCCATGTAGGCTTAGGATGTAGCAGAATTATAGCCTTATGTTACAGGCCTTTGTTCTGCTCACTCTGCAGCTTTGTGACCACACAGATTAAAAACAAAAAAAAACCAAACTGCATAATTCTTCCTCTTTGTAAATACGCCAAATGGATTCCTTTTTATGATGCAGGAATGGCTATTTGGATGGCTTTGACAGGTTGGGAGTGCTCATTAGTCAAGGTGACTAAAGAAAATCCAGGAAACAAGGGAAGGCTTTTGGAAATGTTTTTTTCAATGGAGCTTATAGCTCTGTAGGACACGAACTTTCTGTGTTCAGCCCCTCAGGTAGGGAAGGGTGGCAGCTGCAGTTGGAGGAAGTGGCAGTGGCAGCAGGAAGGCAGGGAGGTGGCAGGGGAAGAGCAATGGCAGCCAGGGGTGGAGGAAGTGGCAGTGGTTGCAGCAGTAGGCGGGAGCAAAGTGGCAGCTGGACAGGAGCATCGGCCTGTGGTGGTGCCTTGGGGCTGCAGCTGGCTGGGGCCCAGGGTGGAGCAGCAGGAGAGAGGAAGCTTTCAAGGGCATGGAGTCCACCTTGCTTCATTCCTTGGGACTCCCTGGGGCTTACATGCAGTTTCTAGGTCACCCCAGCCTTGCAGTGGAACTGGTGGCCTGGGCCTGCTCACTGCCATGCGTGGACCATGGAGAATGGTGCTGTACATCTGGGGGCAAGAGGAGGAACTTTCAGTGGCAAAGGTCAAGGGTTAGGGACAGGACTTCCTGTCCCAATATGGTGACCAGGGATGCATCTACACATGCATTTATTCTGGCCTAGATTTACCGTGTTGTAAACTAAGAATAAGGGGTTTTGGGTAGGTTTCTACACATTCAGTGATTAGGGAGAAAATTTGCTCCTGGTTCCTTGCATCCCTGCAGTGCATTCTTGTCTCCACCAGGGGGATCTCCTCTAGGCTACAGCTGCCAGCACCTGGCAGCCCTCTTTAAAGGCCAGACCTGCTCTCTGGCCAGCCTCTTTCTTACCCAGGAGCAGTGTGCTGCAGCTTTCTCCTTGGCTACTCTGCCTCCCCATGCTATGGCTACTTGAGCCCATGGCCCTAGCAGCAACAACCAGTACCCTGTGATCCTGCTGGCTGACACAATCAACCTGCTGGTCCATTATGCTGACCACTGCCTGCCTCATGGCTTCTGTATGATCTGGGCCACCACCTTCTTGAACCTACTCAAGCAGCTCCAGCCCCACCTGGAGCAGCAGGACACCAGCATGCACCTGGTCCTCCCCGCAGACACCTGGCTGGCCCTCGTTCTGCTGAAGCTGACCACACCCACAGTCTCCAGCATGTCAAATACCTGGTCAGCATGGGCAAGGCCACTGCCAGGAAAGCTGTCCTGGAGGTATGCAGTGCCCTTCTGGATATGCTGGGGCATGATCCTGCAAGTCATTGTGGACCACCATGGCACATTCACTCATGTGAGTGCTGGCTGGGTGGGCAGTGTGCAGTGTGTTTTGGCACTCTGGCCTAGTCAGACTGGTGGAAAGTACGTGCTTTGTGCTGGGGGTGGTGGGTCTCCAGCTGGGCACCATCACTGTCCTGCCCTAGCTCATCAGGCACCTGGCCTAGCCACTCTTCCCTGGCTGATGTGGCCATATACTGGCCACCTGGACCCTCACCAGGACCACTTTAGCTACCACCTAGGCTGGACCCACACCGTGGTCAAATGCACCTTTGGCCACCTCAGGGGCTGCTGGCACTCCCTCACCATACACATTGAGGTCACCAAGGAGAACTTCTGCTAGGTCATGTACTGTATAACATCTGCAAGGCTTGGGAGGGAGCTGTTTCACAAGTCCTGGGTGGAGTAGGTGCGGTGCATGGAGGCCATCTGGCAGCAGGAGCATCACCTGTGGTGGCAGCAGCAGCAGTGAGCCCCCTCCACCCCAGCTGATGTGCCAAAAGAGTCATGCACCTTCCAGTGGGGGCCACGGCACCAGGTGTGGGAGGCTTTAGTTGATCACTTCCTCCAATGCTGCCTGCCTGGCTGCCCACAGACTCTATCCACTATTCATCCCCAGAACCACTGTCATGTCAGACATATCTGAAGAAGCCTTTATTCCCCTCACATCTCACAGACCACACCCTTCTTCTTTCCCCCTCAATATACATCTTCCTCCCCACTCAACACATAGAGCCTTCCCCCTGTCACCCCCAACAGAGACCTTCCACTACTCATCTCTGCACCAGCAATAAAACACCTTCTTCCCTGTGAAGAAATAATTTTTATGGCATCCTGGATTGGGAGGGGCATGGGGTAGGAGGTCCTAGGGGGCAGAGCCCAGGGGCAGGCAGCCGGAACCCTGGTCTCTGGCTATTCCCCCACGAGTTATCTGGTGTTGGCAGCTCCCCTTCTGCCAGGTGCTGTCCATGGCCAGGAGGGTTGGAGTGTATTCCTGTCCACGCTGCTGGATGCTTCAGCTCTATGCCCATGTGGAGCTGAGGCAAGCAGTGGGCCTGGGTGGCAGTGGACCTGAGGCAGGGGCTGGGCCAGGGGCTCCTGCCAGCTGTACATGCCTCAGGACCTCTTCCCAGGCCCAGGCAGGGTCCTGCTGCAGGGCGGCATGCAGCTGCCAGGGGGCCTGTGGGGCTAGGAACAAGGGCTGGGCAACAGTGGGCAGGAATGAGACCACTAGGCTCACAATGGTGTCCTGACAGTTTTCGTCCATGGCCTGCATTGCGCAGCACTGCCCAGGATGGTGTTTTGCCCCCACAGGGCTTGAATCCACTTGTGCTTCAGAACCAAGAGCTCAGTCCAAAACTCCTGGTCAGCCTGGTCCTACACCTCCTCCTCTTCAGCGACCAGCCACTGGAGGAGGAGGATCTGGTCCAGGGTGCACCTCTGGCAGAGCTGACACATCCGCAGGGCCGCAGTGGTGGGCATCAGGGACCCTGACTGGCATCCCTGCTGGTAACTCTGGTCCCTCCCACACGTCCAGATGCTGGACCTGCAGAGCCATGAGACAGAAGTCTTTGTGAGAGTTTGCAACATTTCAAAGATCAGATGCTGTGTACCAGGGGCCATGCACTGCCTGGCCTCAGATTGGGGGTTAGCTGCGCATGGGTGCCTGGAAATCATGGTAAATCAGGTTGGGCAGGCCTGACCCAGGCAGCTGCTGCCTGAGTCCCATATTCCTGTGCTCCCCTGGGACTGGCAGCCCACTGGGTGCTGGCCACAGGCATCCTGCCTCCCCTGCCCCATCCCCAGAATAGGATAGGCAGCACCTGATGCTGTGGCTCCAGACCCTGCTCCTCCATCTGTCCCCCTGCAGACCCAACCACTCTGCTGTACTGTCGCCTAGCCCACAGGCCCTGGGCCAGGGTGGGGGATGCAAGGCTTCTGGACAACTGGGAGGAGGACTTGGCCATGTCCCTGCTCTCTCCACAGGGTCTCCTGGGAGACACCCCAGGTCCAGCCCCATGCCGTGCTGCTGCTGCACCCAAAGCATGCCCCTGCTGTGTTTACCCCAGGTGGTGTGCAATGAGGTGTTTGCACAAACTGAGGGGTGCCCAACCTACTACATCCTGCTGCTGCTGCTGATGATGATCATCACTACAACAGTGCAAGGGGCAAATCTGGGTTGCCCTGCAACCTCCACTGCTGCCTGGAGGGGCTACCTGTGGCAGTGCTTTACATCCCTGCCCCTTATACCTGAGGATATCGTTGCTGACATCAATGTGTTCTTCCAGTTTTGAGAGGCCTGTGTCTGCCCAGTTGCGAGAGCATGGGTTGCTCAGTAAATTTTTGCACTGTCCTGCTTCTCTGTGTTCTGTGGGGGAGAAACCAGAGCCAGGGGAGGGTGGGTGGGCCAGGGTAGGGAGGGTCTCCTCCCTACCCCCCCAGTATGGGGCTTACCATGTGTTTGGGGCTGGCATGGCTGGCGGCTCAGTCCAGTCTTCTCAGCTGGTGACCACATGCATCTGTGGCCAGCGTCCTCAACCCACCAGGCACAGCGTGGAGGTGCCCAGCTGCCCCTCCTCCCAGAGAGGAGTTGGCGTTGCTGGCAGCTGGTGGTGTTATAGCTGGCTGTTCCTCATGGCTAGCCCTGAGGCTACACTGCTAGCAAAGTAGGTTCTGGCCAGGGGTCTCTGAGCTGCTGGTGGAGGCTGCAGTCGAGCTGAGTGGGATAGGGTGCTGCATGCCCAAGGGTCCCTCTTCCAGTGATGTGTCACCAGAGGGGCCAGGCCAGGGCGGGGGCTTGGGCAGGCCACCCGTGCTTGTATACACCACACAGTTATGGCCTGGGTTCCAGGGTGCTGCTGGTCAGCTGCTACATAAAGGGTATGGTGTTGTGGGCACAGCTAGACCGACAATTGTGGCCTGTCACAGTGACCCAGGCTGCCTGTGGTGTGCATCCCAGGCCACAAAGTGTCTTCAGGCCTTTATAGCCCGCAGACAGGGGCTGCCATAGAGGCAGCCCAGCCCTGGAGCAAGAGAGGGTCCTAGCCTGCAGCCCTAGGGCTGGTCATACCTGGCAGCAAATTTGTTTCTGGGTCATGTCTACATGTGCATTACTGCCTAGTGACTAACCACGCTTAAATGTGCTGCCTGCACGTGCCACCTTCAAGTAGCAAATTTAAGCACGATTAAGGGTTTTCACTGTGCAGTAAGGGCAGTAATGCATCTCATGTAGATGCACCCCCTGAATACAAGATTCTTTCCAGGACTCTCCGTTTTTCCTCCCAGCTGATACTATATGCCTTTTCTGCATATAAGAGAAGAAAGATCAGAGCTGCCATGCATTAGAAGGCATAAATCAAGTGAATGGTAGCAAAATGGTAATGGTGTGATATGATGGGTCTTGGCAAGAATACTGGAATTTTAAGGCATATAATTTTCCGGGGATTTGTCACAAAAGTTATGTTACATGTGGGACATGGTGCAAAGGTCCTTGATTATGGGTTAGTCACCTGTTTTGCACATGTGTATAAGAGACTGTGCCCTGCATGCTTTGCAGTGTCACTTCGACAAACTTTCAAATATACAAAATGTTTTAGTAAAAAATAAAAAGGAGTTAAGGAGCATGAGACAAAGGCATGGAGAAAATATGTTCAGCAAAGATTTTAAGAGATGGAGAGTAGATGAAGATAAAAATTACAGAAACATTCTCAAATATTGGTAAAATTGTGTGAAGTTGCCAGAGGAAATGAGACTAATAGAAAAGTGAGGTAAGTAGGTCAGTGAGGTGCACTTGGGTTAGTGTGTGTGTGTGTGTGTGTGTGTGTGTGTTAGGAGAGTTTAAAAACAGTGCAAGAAATCTTGAATTGTCCCCCACATTGGTACTTACTGCTGGATTCTTCCATTTAGCACCTAAAAGTCCACTTCAGAATCGTCTCCTCTTTCACCTGGCACATAAGGTATGTTTGTCTCTTCTTTGCTCACATTTTCTTTTGGTTTTTGAATTTCATTCTGGTGTTGGTTACTAGATCAATAGCTTGGCAGGACAAGTACATGTAGCACTAGCAGAACAGACCTTCCAAAACCCAACCCTACTGCATTATTCTGACTAAAAGAACTATCTCTTAGGTGCAAGAGATACTCAAAATAGGCCCTTGTCCAGTAGGATTCAGAGTGAGACCTATCAGTTCACTCCATGCAGACCAATTAGCAGTGGTCTGATAGTATTTTTGACCATTGAATTCCATGACTTAGTTTGAACCAGGAATATGGAAGGATAGTTTGTGCATTTCCATTCTTCTAAGAATGTGGGGCTGTTCTAGCCTGAAGCTATCTTGGAACCAACAAATTTAGTAAAAAGTTCTATATTCTGTTACTAGTCTCTTGAGCGATTTGCTATGCCAGGTACAATCTTGTATCTAGCAGGGGGGGTTAATTTCTCTTCAGCAGCAACAAAAACACTGGTTTCATTTTTTTGTGCATATGTATCTTAAAGATTAATGAAACTGAAGGACTTGGCCTGTATTATCCAAGCCCACTAGGAAAATTCTCCATTTTTAGCCTCTTATTTAGATTACTGCTGTTCTATAAATAGAGCATGGTATCTGTTTTGGCTAACAAGGAAAATTTTATCTCTTTGGCACAACATACTTGTGAAGAAATAGGTGTCAGTTTAGAAACATCAAAGTTAAGGGAACAAGCACAAGAAGATGGGGAGGGGTTTCCACCCAAAGTAAATGTGTTGATAAAATTGGATTGTGTTTCAGACTGCCTTTTAAAACTTGAAAACAGAATGCATAAAATGCTGCTATTTAAAATTCTATACAGCAAACCTATTTTGTATTATAGAATCATCAGTATAAAAGAGTCCTCAAAGGTCATCTAGTCCAGGCCCTGTCGCTGCTGTAGATTTTTTTTTTCTTTTGGTCAGGTCTTATGAGCTTAGCAGGGTCACTGAAAACTCAGATAACAGCTACCCAGGTAGTGGCATGTATTGTTCACACTGAGATTCAACAAAGCACTCAAGCATATGTCTTAGTTAAAGTGCTTTGAGTGGTCTATCAGTCAAACATGACAAATAAAAAGGTGATTATGGGCACATGCTCTGCAGTGTGACAGACAAGCTATATATATCTTGAAATTAAGCAACCTATAATTAAAGTCCTTGCCAGACATTAATATAATTGTATGATTGGAATCAGAGGAATTTTATGCTCGTGTATCCTGCAGAAGTGCAGGCCAGGATAGGGGAACTAGATCTCCTATGCAGGGTTGCATGGCTTGCCTTTCAAGTGTGGGGGCCGAGAAACGCTGGCAGAATGGGGCCGCTGATGGAGTGTGGAATTAGAGAGCTAGACACACGGGTTGTTGGAAGCAGAAAAACTTTACTTACAGTCCTTAGGCTGTAGGCATGTT
>JAGPOW010001296.1:59259945-59274524 GCA_030014935.1 Caiman crocodilus
TGCACTCACTGGTGCAGCTGCAAGGTTTTGGCAGGCTCTGATCTTGCACCGAAACGTTTCCCATGCTACAGGGGTAACTCCCTGCTCCTGTGCTCTTAATGTGCTCAACACAAGCTGTGCCAAGGCATCTCTTAACCATTACGCACAGCCATCAAGTTGCTAGCAGCCACAGAGCTGGGATCTGAGGCATATTATGTATGCCTGATCCCAAAAATTTTGTGTCCTATTTACATCTGGCATTGCAGAACATACAATTTCAGGGATCAGGTATAAAGCTCCTCTGATCACAGTCACATAACTGTGTTAATGTTTTCCAGGGACCTTAATTGTATGTTTGCTTAATTTTAAGATATACTTAGAGCACCTTTGTCACGATGTAGAGCATGTTCTGCATTAAATGTGGCTTGATTATATTATACTTGGGAAGCCTGTTTCTGCCATGCCGGTGAGATGCACGTATGATCTGTGTCCATCATGAATTGCACAATAACTGTAATGTCTGCCAGGGGCCTGAAGTACTGTACTTTGGATCAGGGCCAGAGTAGGTAGTATTATTTCTTTTGGATCCATATTATGTCATGTGCTAGGATCAAGTTTAAAGGGGAATTGTGCAGCTAGAGAGGCATTTTTTGGATGAGGACAAACCCAGGTCCTGGCCATGTATCGTTGTTAAAAATGTCTTGGCACTTTTTGCAACAGGAATGCTAACCTTGGAGTCCCAGTCAAATTCTAATATGGATGGTCACCTTTTAAATGTCTAAATCTCCTTGCATGTTCAAGTGGAGACCTAGTTATTCATTTGACAGCTGAAAAACTGTTATGTAATGATATTGGCATCCAGAGGTGTCTCTGTTTGGAAACTTCTCTTGTCAGTACTGAACAGTCCTTTTTATGGGCAGCTCAGGCAAAAAGGAAAAGAGGTAAGATGTAAGGATGAGCAGCTAGATATTTTAAATAAGGAAACCTACCAATATTTTTTAAAATCTGCCTAAGTGTCTCTTCTATAATCTGTCTCTGACAGCACTAAAGGTTCATAATTACCACTCTTAGCAGCTATATATCTAGTAGAGGGAAACATTGGAATGGTAAGTGATTTGAGCATACTAATTAAGTGGATATTCTTGGCTGCTTTAAAATCTTGATACAGTTCAAATGTGTTGGTTACAAAGAAAACTTGTCAGAACTGCCAAAAATTACAAGAGTCGTCATCTTATTAGGTTGTTGGTCTGATAACATGACTTTCTTCAGGCCCCAAGAACTAAGTTTTGAATCCAAAAATAGCAAAACTCTTCTCTAGCTCAAATGATCATTGGGAAACCTTATTTTCTAAAATTATTTTGACAATGCAGCATCTAGTCCACCCCTTTGTCCCCATACATCATGGCAAATAAGGTTTAATAGTTCTCAAATCATGCCTGGTAGGGATGTGTATTTTGTCTCTTGTGTTCTTCTGGTGAGGGGTGTTTTACCTCCTTCTCCACAGCATCCATTGGCCAAACAGGTCTTAATAGAAGAAAGTTTTCTCTAATTTCAACTGGAATCTTTGAACTACAGTAGAAATCTCACTTGCTGACTGATGTGACTGTTTTCTTATCTGAACTCTTTTGGAGGGTGTCTGTTTCTCTCTCTTAGTTCAGTGATGAAAAGAAACTGATGAGCTTCCACCAGAATCTGCAGGATATTACAGAAGATCAGCTCAGCCTGGCATCTATCCACTACATGCGGTCCCACTACCAAGAAGCTATTGATATTTACAAACGCATACTGCTTGATAATAGGTTGGTGTCTGTCTCTCTCCCCTCTTAGAAGCTCACTTCATGTGTTGTACTTGCATTCCGTGTAGTTGCTTGGATTCAGACAACTGTTTGTGGTAGGTTTTATGCTTTTGTCTTTTCCTCTGTGAGAAAAGTACAGTGCTTCCTTCCCCACTATATCACATTGTTCTAAGCCATTATGCCAATTAAATGTAAGGGGAAAATGTCCACCTTCATTCACCTTGTAATGTGCTTCAATCTGTGACCCATCAGAAGTCTTTTCTTTCTTTCTTATGAAAAGCTACAGAATTGCAAGCAGAGCAGAGAATATGTTGTCCATATCTTTTTTGCAATGCAAAGCTGTAGATAGCCACTTAATTTTTCTGCAGATTTCCTATCTGAAAATTCTTGGTTTTAGTTTTTGAATTCTCTTCCACACCCCTGCTTTCAGTAGAAGGCTTTGGTCTCACTTTTACTTTGCAGATACTTTGTATTTCTCTCAGGCTCTGAGGGTTCTTCCCATTTCCATTTATTCTGTTAAAACTGCTGCCCTGAGGTTTCATATTATAACCACTAACCACTCAGCTCAGGAGTGGAAAGAAATCAGACCACTTCCTAAGTACACGTGGGGATGATTTGTGAGCCATTCAAAGCACAAATGTCTTGATATGCTCCCTCTATAGTATTCTCTTTGGCCTGCTGGTCTGGGGAGCAATGGTCCTGAACTCAAAGAAGGACTTGAAAGAGTATTTTCTATTTTGTCAAAATGAGCAATGGTCTTTTTGGAGTGTTAAGTGCTTCAGAGCATCAACAAACTTTAAAAATGTATTCTCCTTTAAAGGAGAAAACTGTGGCTTTTCCCTTGCAGGCTAACAGAGTTCTAGCCTGCGAGGGAATGCTTTGGACTCCCCCTGCCCCGCACACAGGTGGGTGGGGCCTGGGAGCAGGGGGCAGTGGGTCAGGAACAAGGGGTACTGGGTTGGGACTGGCCATTGATGTTTACAAATGGGTCCTGGCACAAAAAAGGTTGAGAACCATTGCTTCAGAGAAAGTTGAAATGCCATTGCAATATGTATAGTGCAGTTCTGTGCTATGGGAGGAAATTTCAGGTTCAGTCCTTGGGTAGTGATCAATTTATGTCCATGAAGATTATATCATGATGTTTGTAGCATCCATAGCATTTGACAAAGTAGGCTATTGCCTATGATAGCTTATGCTTTTCTGAATGAAATAGTTTACCTGCCCTGCTTTTAACATAATGTTTGTGATGGTTATCCTAGTTTTGCTCCTGCAGATTCTTTTCTTATTCCTAGAGATTTTGTGTTCTTTTTTTACTTGTATCCTGCAATAATGAGTTTGAGAGGTAATTATGCACAATATGAAAATAAATAAAAAAGTCAATAAGTTCTCTACCTATAGAATATATATATTAATGGAAAGCAAACAATTGCTTTATGTGTATTATGTTTATAAACCTTAGTTGATCAGTCCAAAATAAATTATTACATTCTTCCTTCATTTAAGGTTACTGTGCACTCCCAGAATAATAAGTCCCAAGTTTCAGAGGTCAGTCATTTGACCTGTGAAAGCAGGTCAAGCACTAATATTGGAAAGAAACCTGTTCTTGCAGATGGCCCTAAATAGCATGATTTTTTGCGGGGCGGGGTGCAACAGAAACTTGATCTGGAAAGTCACACACAAAGCTGTTCTCAGAACCCCCTATTTTGTGGTGTTTATAAAAGGTGTTGTAGAAAATGAAAAAGAATATCTAGTTGTTGTTAGTATTCTTTGCAGCATAATCATTTGGCAGGAACTCAAAGCTTTGGTGAACACTTCCTCTTTTGCCCTGCAGGGAGTACCTGGCTCTGAATGTATATGTGGCTTTATGCTATTACAAACTGGATTACTATGATGTGTCTCAAGACGTATTGGCTGTTTACCTTCAGCAAGTTCCTGACAGCACCATTGCTCTTAACCTCAAGGCTTGTAACCACTTCCGACTTTACAACGGCAAGGCTGCTGAGGTATCCATTGGAAAGCTCTTCTGGCTTGTCAGTTTCATTCAAGGTCCCACACTCATTTCTCCCCTTGTAGTCTTTTATCTATCTTGTGCTTAATCACAGTTGTTGACAATTTGTTTTTATCATGTCACAGTGGCCTTTGAGGGATATCAGCTACTTCTAGTCTACACATTCTCAGGCACCAAGGTTTTCTGTCTGCATGCTTACCTTGCCATTTTCCAATACCATTTTTTTTGTCCAAATGTATCAGGGTAAAGTGGGGAGATGACTTTCTCCATCAACCAGTTTTATCATAGCTGGATATGAATACCCTTTAGTTTCACCAGTGGTGTGAACTGGCAATGAAGGGTATTTTTTGTTTGTTTTTAGCTAAGCTTTTTATGTATGATTTCAGGCAGAACTCAAGAGCCTAATGGACAATGCCTCCTCATCTTTTGAGTTTGCGAAGGAGCTCATTAAGCATAATTTGGTGAGTTATACTAGTACGCCTCAAACTGTGGCCTGGGGAGCTGTTCTTGGTAGATTGCAGAGTGAAATATTCTGGGGAATTTTGGAGGCAGGGTATAAGAGGTGAGTTGGTGAAATGTCATCATGTCTGCAGCCATGCTCTTCTCAATGTCTCCCAGTTTAACTTCATCTTCTGTTATTTTGCATTGTCAGAATGATACCATGTCATGAAAAAGTGTTGTTGTTTTAAAGTGCTGCATACCTTTCAAGATTCTTGGGGCAACTTAGTCAATACTTGGATGGTAGTAGATGCCTTACCCTGAACTTTGTTGTTTAACCAGCATACAATGTCAGTGGAATTGAAATGTCTCAAGCTAATGGTCTCCATTTGCAAAGTAAATAACAAGGAGTTCATGGGAGGCACACACTGAGACAAAACAAAAATATTTGCCTTTTGAAGCAAAACAGAAACTGATCATTTGACAGAAGTGCATTGCAGTAATCTTAGCATTATTCTAAATTACCAGTCCTTATAATAGTGTGTTTCTATTTGGTGGAGTTGCTTACTTTCCATATACCAAAAATGCATATGACAATCCACTAGCTCAGCAGTTTCCAATCTGTGGTACGACTACCACCAGTGGTACACAGACAACCTGTCAGTGGTAGCGCTGCATTAATAGATTTATTATAATTACTTTATAAGACAAATTTGCTGATGGTAATTAAGGTTGTATCATTTTAAATTGGCAGTGTGCAATCTGTCAGATTTTGGGAACTGCTACGCACTAGCATTATGGGAAGTGAACTAATGACTAGTGAAAGACTAATCCAAAAGGTAGATTTTGTGGTTCAGCTAATTGCAACAAGCTTAATCATAACTTTTCCCTAACATATCAGGCATTCTGGTGAAGTTAATTCTGGTTTTAGATTGGAAAAATGAACATTTTATGTAATTTTATTCTATTTTCTTTGTAAATGACTCAACAGGTGATAGTCTTTTCTCCTAAGTTGCTTCTGAAACCATGTCCTGAATACTGTTGGGGATATTATTATGTAAATTTGAAACCATTATTACTTTTATTTAAATTATCCCACAGTATTCTTCACAAGTCTAGGGTTATTAGCCCTAATATTTTAACATAATTTCAGCTTTAATAAAATTGTAATTGCCCAGCTGTGTTTCCCTTGTAGCTTCAATTCAGGTCACATCCTATTTAATTTGTCTAACATTCTTATGTGTGGTCTTGCTTTTAGTTTAATGGATTTTAGACTATTTTGAGGTGAAGAAGCTTATAAATAAATACCTCACATTATTAAAATTACTAATAAATAGTGATTCAGTTAATGCCAGTTCTCTTGATCATAGCTTATCATTAATATAGGAATTCTAAGGCTGATTGCAAAGCCAGAGATAGGAACATACTATAGATGTTAATAAGGTGGGAATTTCCCTCTGCAGGTGGTGTTCCGAGGAGGAGAAGGGGCTCTGCAGGTTCTTCCTCCCCTGGTTGATGTTATTCCTGAAGCCAGACTGAATCTAGTGATTTACTATCTCCGTCAGGGTAAAGAAATCTCTCACTGGCTTTTTCTTGGGTGCAAGAGGTGGAACCCTTTTTCTTTCTGTGATACCTGTTCACTTGCTCATGACTGGTCTTCCACAAATATATATATATTTTAGCATTGGTTCTTAATGTGTTTGATTGATAGCCGTATGAGAAATAAACTAATGGCTTATACATTTTTTGGTGTCTGGAGAAGGGCCAGTTGTAAGTGTCTGAACAAATCTACTTTGTCAGAAGATCAGAAGTCCTTTTTCCTCCCTTTGCACTGGCAGAACACCCTCCATTAACTGAGCTTGTTAACATGGAGAAGTACCTCATTAGTAGACAGGATTCGCATCTGGTCTATAAAAACTACTTTTGTAAATGTAGAATAAGCAAACTGTAAACTAAAGTAACAAGAAACAAGGCAGCACTGTGAATGAGACAATACATTCCAAACACATTTTCCAACTGTTGAACAATGCAGGTAGGCGGTCCTGGGCAGCAGGAAAATCTCCAGTGTTTCCAAGTTATTTGCTTCCAGGCTATTCTGTATCTTTCTATTTATATTTCAGTCCTACCACAATTAAAAAACCTACTCTCTTCCCCTTCTACTCCTCACTGCTGTGTTTTTCCATTCTACAGTGGATTTATTGATTGAGTTGATGTTAACTTCAGCTATCTAATGTAAAGGGATATGGTGATTCCTTTTCCACCCAATGCCTCCCTTATTCATGGTATTGTTGCACCTTTCTGTGACCAGCTGTTTAGATCTGGGTACTTGAAACCAGTTAATGTTATCTCCTTAATCTTACTCAGTCCCACTCAGTAAGTTTTGTTGCATTTCAGAGAATGTTCACTGTTTTAGCTAGTAACCTTGTACCCTACTGCTCCGCAAATGTTTGTTCTTCTTAGATGAAAGAAATATAGTCAGAAAAACTTTAGATTTATTTTATGTGGAGAAATAAACCACACCCTGAACTTCGTATGGTAATTCTCCCAGTATGTGCATGGGTAACTTTAAAGAGCAACTTTCAAAGAGCAACTCACAAAGACACTTCCAAGGACCCAGAGGGACAGAGGTCAGCTCCCTGTGTGCAAAAATTAAATTTATTTTCTACGTATAGGGACTTTTTACTATCTTTAATTTTCCCTAAGCACGAGGAAGGGCATGTGTGCTCAAAAGCTTGCAGAAAAAGATTTTTTTTTTTTTTTCAATTTCTTAGTTGCTCTAATAAAAGGTATCATATCTGAACCAAGAGTTCTAGAGTTTTGCATTTCTTTTTTTTTTTTGTCTTAGTCCAGCACAGCTACCAAATACATCCCTGAGTAACTTTAAAGACATAATAGAGGGGAAAAAGTTCAATGCACCTTTTATAGCTTACTTATATTAATGCTAAAGCTTGAAATACCTATTTGGGAAGACAGTTTTACTAATAAGGTTAATGCAATTTAAACCTTTTTGAGGATTCCTTTTAAGTCTTAAGTTACTTTTTTTGAATATCAGGCTGTCTTGGGCTATATATCCAATTTGAACTTTACTTGCTTACTTTTATGAATCAGACATCGTGTTTTCTATGATCCTACCTGGATATAAATAATTTTATGACATAGCCACATTTTGTGACAAGTAATGTGACTACAGATTTGTAGAAATTAATGAGGTTATCTCGCGCCATTTTATTATTTAAAAAAATAATACTAGAGATCAATAGTAAAGTGTCAAGTTATGAAAACTTTGCAACTTTTACCAATTGAGGTATAATATTTTTAATAATGAACTAATAGTACTCACTACACAAGTGTTTTTAAATTTATTAGTACATGCCTTTTAGGTAAAAATTCTGCCCTTCACTGTAAAGTAAATCTGACTAATATGTACAAAGGAGGGGAATGAGTTAATATTGTTAAGGATGGAAGGGAGGGAGGAAAAAGAGGGGGCTGGAAAGAACCTTAATTGACTATCCTTAATTGACAAACCATGCGCAAAAAACTTCTTACATGTAACTTGCACCAGCAAAAAAAAAATCCTGTTGATGATTTAACCTGTTTTGTTTAGGGGGTTATTTTTAACCTGTACTGACAAAAAATTCTTTAGTGGTACAGTTAGAATCTGCACTAGGTAGTTTGGTAGTCTGGCTATTACTAGGAAACCTTAATGTTGAAAAGGTCCTAGAGTTCTTTAATTTAGGAAGAGAGAGAGAGAGAGAGAGAGAGAGAGGAGTTAAATTCCTAAATTAACTCTTACACTAATGAAGTTTTTTTCTTGGGAGATCTGGGATCAGGTAAAGTAGTTAGGCCAGATGTTGAGCTCTTAATTAAGAAAATGTGAGGGGTATCTTCAGAAGCAACTAACCTCTTCCCATGTCCTCTCCGAAGGGAGGCATAAATATGTGGTTGGAAAAGAGAAGGATGAGAGATTTATTATCTTGACCTTGTACTATTGAGAAGGTAGTCACTGAACTATGAACAAGGGACCAAGTCATTTCTGTATGAGGAAAAATGTAGTAATAAAGAACGTATTACTCAATCCATGTTTGTAATTCAGGCTCCAGCAGCCATCATCAGCAAGATATAAATTTACACCGATGTATAGTCCCCTTTCTCTTCCCCTCCAAATACTTTCCATGGCAGTGACTGTGAAGGAATGTTGTGGGGAATGAGTGATTTGAGTACAAGGTGTTATAGTTTGTCATGCATTCTAATATCTGATATTTCAGATGATGTTCAAGAGGCTTATAATCTGATTAAGGATCTGGAACCTGCAACTCCACAGGTAATTAGAAGCTTATGGAATTGTTCATAAGGGGAGAGGCTATAAATTGGGGTGGACTCTGCCATATACAAGGAATATGCTGTGGGTGCTTGCATCCTTCCCACATGTAATATCCTGTATCTGTCTGTCTTCCAGCTTTTATTGGTGATAACACTTTGGGTAAAATTCTGTATATGAAGTTTTATATATATAAAATGAACATGCTATTTATACTATTTATTATTTACCATATTTATTACGATCATTCCTGGAAGATCATTTGAAACCTAGTTTCTGTTGAGTACAGTCCCTGCCCCAAAGAACTTAAGTCTTGCAGTCTAAACAGCACAGGCACAGGGTTGAGGGAAGAGAAAGGTAGTTAACCACATAATCAGTGAAGGGGTATATTGCTGAAGGAGCATATAGCTTCAGATCAGGAGATCCCTGGTTCAAATTCAGGTGCCCCTTTTGTGGGGACCAGTCTAAAATAGGTGATGCTGTGTTCCCCCGGGCACCACCTGGGATAACAAGGAATAATGGCCACAAATTGATTGAGAACAGGTTCAGGCCTGATATCTGAAGGCATTACTTTATGGCTAGGGCTGCCAGGCTCTGGAATGGACTCCTAAAGGATGCAGTGGTCTCCCCTACCTTGGAGGTCTTCAAGAGGAAGTTGGATAGATATCTGGCTGGGGTATTATGATCCCAGCCCTGGGATTTATAAGATCCAGGCTGTGCCGCCTACAGACAGCTGACCGCTGGCAGGTGTGGGTCATTTGCTCCCTCCAGTTGCCCTGGCAACCTACAGGTGGATTCCTATTCCCTGCTAGGGCTCTTTTCCCTGGCAGTTTCCCCTTTCTAGGAGCAGGGCACCTAAGTGCTCTGTGACACCTGTATTGAGCTGTATCTAGCTGTTGCCTCTTGTCTTGTACTTAGATGATAAGATTTTTGGCCAAAGATTGTCTATTTATATATTGTTTGCCACAGAGGGGGGTCCTTGACTAATGTGCTAAGGTAGGGGTACTCAACCTCTGCGCATTGGCCAAAATGCAGCCTCCAAAGCCTTTGTATCTGGCCTGCAGGGTTCCCCATGGGTTGGGAATATGTGGTGGTGGGGGAGCAGTGGCCACCCATACCCGCTACCAAATTCCCACACCTCCTCCCCCAGTACAGCTGGATTGGGGCCTAGCCGTGACCCCTTTTCCCCATACCACCAGGTTGGGACTGCCCCTTGAGCCCTCCTCTGCCGGTGCAGCCAGATAGTACCCTGCTGTGCCTGTCCTGGGTACTGGATCAGGGCCACTGGCCACATCTGGGCCATGGAGGGACTAGGCACTAGGCATCTGGACTACCAAGGAAAAAGGTTGAGCACCACTGCTCTAAGGTGTTAAAATAATGCAAATAAATGCAATAGTACTCTCAATGCGAACAAGAGAAATACCTATTTTAGATCCTGAGGAAAGGTTTTTTGGAGAAAGGTTTAGATGATGCAGTGGCTACATTTCTTGGGACCTGCAGATATACAACTGACAACATTACTAACAGAGAACTGACATGAGTAGTGAATTATATACCCTATTTCTTAGACAGCCTTTGTTTGAGTAATGCAGGTGGTGTTGTTGTCTGATCTGTATGTTAGACTGCAGCAGCAGATCATCCCAAACTCAGCCTGCTATTCCATAAGGCTCAGTTAGTTGTATTCATATGTATTGTGTCTGTTAACTGGTAGTGAGTGTGCTGCAAATGTTATGAACATAAGTTGAAAGTAGCAAAGCTGTGAGTGTTTGGTAGACAACTATACAAAAGTATCAGTACATCTCTTTTCCCATTCTACCACCATTCTGTGTTGTGCATATACTAAATAATGTTACAGGAAAAATATTTTGGACCTCTGTTTAAAATATTTATTGTTATTGTTTATTTCTGCCTGTAAGGTCAGACACATTTTTGTACCATGTATCCCACTGTACAAGTTGTTTAAGAAAAGGAAAGTATAATGAATAGTAGAGAAATCTAAGTAAAATCTAAAGCAGCAGTACTACTAATATCTCTTTTATAATTATTATCTGGTGGCATATGGGTCAACTCAGACCTAGGGGCAGCACTGGGGCCATGTGATGGGGCTCTGTAGGTCATATTTTTGACACCCCTGGTCTAGTGGTATAAAATGAAATAAGAGTCAGATTCCCAGCATAATATTTGTTGTTGTTATGTGAATTTTAAAAATCTGATAGCTAGGGCCAGAATCAAATGTTGGTTCCTGCTGGCAGGAGGGAACTATTTCTGCATCAGTTGTCTAAAATACCCATATTAATACTGCACAATTGTGGATTCTAAGAATGATTCTAGACTGAGCATTGCTGAGTCCCACTCTGAGGTTGAGAGAGTAATGCTTCTCAGGTAGGTTTTCTTTAAAGGATGACTGAAGCTACTCAGATTAAGGTAAAAGTTTTCCTTGTGCATTTACACACTGGTCCTGTCTGGATAAATGATAATATTATTTATGTTGTAAATGAATGCATTTTGGCCAGTTATGCCAGTTCCAATGATTTAACAGCTGTTCTATGGCTTGTGTGAAATACATTGAGGTTTTCAGTTCAGCTGCCACTTTTTATTATTGGTAACATGCCCTCTGCTGTGCTAATGGACATCTCATAAAAATTGTAATCACAATGGACTTTAATTGTCCCCTTGTTAGCAAACTTAGCAGATGGGTTCAATTACTGAAGAGGCATCAGAAACTTTCCCATTCACTCCAGGAGAGGACTGAGGAAGAAGTGTGTGGGTAGAGACTGCCCTTGCTGTAAACTCTTTTAAGAGTAGTGGATTTCAGCCTTGAGGACTGTTGGACATTTTTTTATTAGGATGAAATTCGCTCAGTATTTTTTCGTAAAGTTGATATTGGTTAAAAAGCACCAGTCTACTTGATAGCTGCAGAGATTGTTTCACTTTATTCACAGGGTAGAGGCAGTGCCAGCTTTCAGATCTTGAGGTAGTCTCTTTGCTGGAGAAACCACCTATAGGGCCAAAAGTGGGTTTGGTCTCCATGCAATCTTCCATATTTGGACTTCTCTGCTGAGGCTACTGAGAGCAGCATAGTTGTGCTACGTGTTGGTGGGTTGTGTAATGTGGCTATTTCTACACTTGATACTGGAGCAGAACCCCAGCTTATTTTGTAAAAGCGGTCAGCTCGTGTACGATTGACATTTTTCAGCCATTATTTGTTACATGTATTGCTTGAAGTACCCATCACTAGGATCTGACATGTAACATAATGGAATCTTGGATAGAGTTGGCATGGATAAGATAACACTCATTTTAGTTAACTCGTAATGTTTTTGTATCTTCTCAATTCTTTAACTTGTCTTTTCCAATCCTTTTTTTTCTTCCAGGAATATATTCTCAAGGGGGTAGTGAATGCAGCCCTGGGACAAGAAGTGGGCTCCGTAAGTAAAACTCCTCAGGTGTTCCATCACTGAAGTGGGAGGAGAAAGAGAAATAAGGGATTTGGGATGCAGCTGATGGGGAAAGAGGTGATAATTTTATATTTAGATTTCATGCTATCCAAATACCACCTTTTTTCACCCCACAATGTTCAGTCCAGAATGAATGAATTGCAAGATTTTACTAGCCCTTAGAATCCTCCAGACTGAATTCAGGCTTCTCTCTCCTGATTATAAAAGGTTTTCTTTTTTTGCAGTGGTTTTGTGTACCTGGGCCCATGCATTAAATAAACCTTGTTTGTTTTGTTGTATTCACATCTGTCCTTAGTATGTGCATTCACTGTGTTTCACTTCACCTAGTCACCTCCCCAAACCAAATATTCTCTTTGTCTTATGGTCCTGGTCTATACTCTGGATCTTATGTCATTTATTTTTCTTCAAGAGGGATCATCTGAAAATTGCTCAGCAGTTCTTCCAGCTTGTGGGAGGATCAGCCAGTGAATGTGGTATGTTTTGAAGTTTGCTTTCTTCATTATATAATCTCTCTTTTTTTGATACAACAGTGTGCATTTTGTTTAATGGTGCCTGTGCAGCTCCTGACTCAGCACGTCTGGTAGTAGATGTTGTCTTGCTGTAGTTGTATTGGTAATAAAATATGGAATTCTTCCACCCAATATGTCTACTGCAACAGGACCCTGAGAACGTACTGTGTAAGTCACGTGAACATGTCTTTTATATGTAATATAATATCTACATTTTTCTAGTTAGCAGAGTTAGTTTTTAATAAAAATCATCTTTATCCATGTAAAATGGGACCCTCTCTTAAAAATAATCCCATAAACAAGATGATGCTCCTGCTGGGCACTGATCTTTTTGCAGATGCCAGGTCTGTGTTATTATATTCATATACCATATTTTTGTCTAGTTTAGGTTTTATGTTTCTTGAAGCAGAGACAGTGCCATATGTTTTGTCATAGCAGCCGCTGCCGTCACCACCACCCACCACCCTGTGCAGCTGCCGCGCCCACAATGTTTTCCTATGGCCGGTTGCACATATGGCTCCGCAGGCTGTTGATGGGCCTCATGCCTGACCAATTGTGTGCTGCCCATCAGCAGCTTGTGGAGCCACGTATGCAGTGGGCTATAGGAAAGCAGTGTGGGCGTGGCAGGGGCGATGGCACGGGGCAGTGAGTGGTGATGATGGCATCAGCTGCTGCATGCAAGGCTCCCCACTCCTGGCTCAGCCAGCCATGTGGCATGTGTTCAGCCCACAGTGGGATGCCACTGCCCTCTTTCCCTCCCTCCCCCTGGCCCTGCTTCTGGGAGCGGGCACAGAGACACACTTCCCCCCTGCCATTCCAGATCTGGCCTGCCCCGCCCCTTCCCCCCACACACATTTACCTGCTGGGGGGCTGTTTGTGTGTGTGTATCTGCCTCTGCATGTGTGGTGTGTGCATCTGCCTCTGCGTGTGTGTGTGTCTATCTCTTGTCTGCCTGGCGGCAGCAGGCATATAAAATCACATGGCTCTTGGGGCAGCAGTAGTGGGGTGCTTTTTGGCAACACACATTTTCAGACTAGGTGATAGTGGTGCTTAATCTTGCCTGCTTGCAAATCAGATGAATGGGTGCAACTTTTCTAGGGGTCAGCTCCAGCATACAAACCAACCCTATGTATTGGGTCCAGGGCTGCAGACTGTGCTGGGTCTGGAACTATGCACCAGGTCAAACCCTGCATGCTGGGTTCAGGGCTGAACACTGGGTTAGCATGCCAGCCCTATTTGGCATACAGAAATAATGTCATCTGGCCTGTGGGACTCTCCATGAGTCCACAAATATAGCAGCAGGAGAGAGCTGGTGTGTTAATTGCTGCCAGGCTCCCAGAGCTGTGGCAATTAACAGTGGCATTGACACTGCTAAATTTTTGGACCCATAGGAGCCTCAGGGGTTAGATGACTCAGCTCAATGGATTGGATCAGGCTTGCAGACCATATTTTTGAGCAGCATTAGTATAGTATAAAATATTGATACTCATTTGGAATGGGCTGCTACAGTCCTTCATGGCTTTATCACTTGTGAATAACATGGCCCACCCAAACTGGACTGATCAAGTTTTCATGCTACTGTGTGTAGAAAGCTGCAGCATGTGGGCATAACATTCTCTATGCTTCAAGTTTATTATGGTACCAGCACTAAGATTTACATGTATAGAAATTCACCATCTAGGAATGTTTTTAAGGATGTAAATATAAACGGTATGGGCAAATGAACAAGTTACTGTGAAATAAGGTAAAGTCTGAACTTAGACTACATTAGCCACTCCATAGTAACTGCCTTTGTGTACCCACTGTTACTCCATGATAGATGTGAGATAGTGTACCCCTTGTGGTAATTTTTGAATATGGGCACACAAACAAGAGAGTGTAACTGTTTAAGATGGCTTAAAGGCACTTAAATTAGGACTAATGGGTTGAAAACTACAAATGCAGGACTTACTCTCACTTGTAGGAACTGGTAGTTTCATAGTTTCATAGTAACTAGGGTCAGAAGGGGCCTAGAGCAGGTCATCTAGTCTGACCCCCTGCCAATGGCAGGAACAAGTGCTGGGGTCACAGGAC
>JAGPOW010001296.1:59274624-59314135 GCA_030014935.1 Caiman crocodilus
GGGCCATGCACCTCCTGGACCAAGTGGAGGTCCTGCAGCTCCGCCAGGAACCTCCTGGACCTCTCGGACTTGGCTGACTGCTCCTCCCAGCAGATGTCCGGGTGATTGAAATCCCCCATGACGATTACATCCCTCATCCTAGCCGCCTCCTTAAGCTTGCCAGCAAGTTGGAGGTCCAGCTCCTCCTTCTGGTTGGGTGGTCTATAGTAGACACCCACCATTAAGTCCCTTTCCCCTCGTCCTCCCTGCAGCCTGACCCAGATTGCTTCCACCTGGTCCTCAGTCGCCCCCAAGTTGACGCTCACTGCAGAGAAGCGTTCTTTGACATAGAGTGCAACCCCACCGCCTCTCTTCCCCACCCTGTCTTTCCTGAAAAGGGCATAGCCATCGAGGCCTAGTGATTCATGGTAAAATTGTCTCTGGAACATGGAAGATATTCTATGGGAAATAGCCTGTTACTTAAAGCCATTTGTTACTAGGGAAGTAATTTTGCATTAACAAAGGTGTACAAAAAGATCTAATTGCTTTTCTCATTCTTCAGTATAGTCCCCTGCCTGAAAAAGACAGATGATACTATACTTTGGACTTTCTCAATAATTTAGGAAGCACATATCTGTAGTATTGATTTTTTTTTTTCCCCCCCCTCCCACCCAATTCTTAACTATATACATCTGTATTCCCTCTTGTTTCAGATACTATCCCAGGGAGACAGTGCATGGCTTCCTGCTTCTTTTTGCTTAGGCAGTTTGATGATGTCCTGATTTACCTCAACTCGGTCAAGGTCAGTATTATTTATTTGCATTACTGTAGGCCATAGGAATCTTAATCATAGACCATGACTTCACTGTGCTAGGCTGTATAAAAATATACGCACATGCAGTTCACAATCTAAATATTAGGCAAGAGGCATTAAAAGAATACAGATAACCTAACCAGGATTATAAGAAAACAATAAGACAGCATGATGGATAGTGATCTCAACATACCAGCAACTAAACTGTTGTTAAGAAAAAGGAGTTTTGAGGAGGGTTTTAAAGGAAACTAATCATTTTTTATGTATGTAACAGATGTGAGGGACAGCATAGGAGACAGCAAAAAGTGTCTGAAAATGTGCTATGTGTGTTATGAAGCATCAGTGGCTGATCCAAGGGAGGAGATTGACCTCCCTCCAACAACAGTGAATGAGAGATGGTATTATGTAAGGTGTGGAAAGACTGAGGCTCATGTTTGACAGAAAAAGTGGAGCTAGGAGAGGGAATGAGGCAAACTGACATGGCCAATGGAATAGGCTAATAAAATGATCTCTGAAACAGGATATAGAATGGATGTGAGCATGGCTTTATTGCATTTTCAAAGCCAGAGAGAAGGATGTTGCAGTAGTCAAGTTGCAGGATGATAAAAGTTTTTAGTCATGTGGACAGATAGGAAAAGTCATATTGTGGGAAGATTTAAATGTAGCCTAGACATGAGAACATAGAGTCCTAAGATGCCCATTTTATGGATCTAAATTATAGGCAACATGGTGTTGGTTTAGAAAGAAGGTTCTGGGGTGGCAGAGAAGCTCAGGTTGCACCATGTTGAGTTTGACATGATGCTGCAATGTCTGTGAGGAGGTGTTGTGAAGACAAGATACTGTATTTTATTTTGGATATTTTTGTCACTATACAGATGGTAATTGAATACGTGTTTGCAGATGAGATTACCCATTTGAAGAAGGGTGTTGAAGGGTGTAGATGAAGAAGGGTATAAATGAAGAGTAGAAGGGGACCAAAGAGCCGTGTAGATCCTGCACTGCTAGGTGAAGTGGAGGATGCCTAGAATCCTCTGAAGGAGTGATTAGAAAGAAGAACCAAAAGAGGTCTGTTATGGAGGCCAGAGGAGGACAACATCTCAAGAAGAAATATGTGGTTTATGGTGTCAAAGGCAACTGACAAGTCAAGGGGGATGAGGACTGGTTCAGAGCTTTGGTTAGAGAGGTCATTAAAGATGCCAGCAATAGATGTAACAGTGGAATGCAAAAGGCAGGAAACTGGCTTGGGGAAGGTCTAGAATGGAATTGGAAGAAACAAACTCCAGATATCTATTGTGGACAGCAGGCTCAGTCAGCTTAGAGGTGGTGGGAAGATGGATATAGTTGGAGAGGCAAGTGGATTCAGGTTTTTTTTTTCTTTTTTTAAATATGAGAGAGACTAATACATGACTTATACTAGGAAAGGAAAGAGCCAGAAAAGAGTGAGGTGTTAAGAAAAATAGTGGGGGAGATGTGGATACGGAGGAGATCGGGGATAGGTTGAAGTCCTTTGAGGCAAGTAGAAGGGTGAGAAGAAGAGAGCAGGCTAGCTAGTATCTACATCCATGATGGCAAAAAGGAAATGGAGTTGTAGGAGAGGAAGGAGAAGCAATGGGAAGGGTAGGGCAGGAGCCCATATTGTATTTTCAATACGGACAGTCCTCAGACTTAGGACACAATTGGCTCCTGAAAACTTGTCTTAAGTCAAAACATTGTAACTTGGAACCAATTTTCTCATAAGAAACATGTTATAAATGGGGGATTGGTTCCTGAACCAAGGTCTGATACCCTATTTTCACCAATAGGGTGAAAATTTACTTAC
Source organism: Caiman crocodilus (assembly GCA_030014935.1). Taxonomy (NCBI): domain Eukaryota; kingdom Metazoa; phylum Chordata; order Crocodylia; family Alligatoridae; genus Caiman; species Caiman crocodilus. The sequence continues at coordinate 59,277,237 of JAGPOW010001296.1, forward strand.
CCCAGAATTTTGTACTTGATCAATTACAGATGAGTGATATAGCTACATTAATGTATTTATATTGTAAATAGAAATCATGCTGATTTGGAAGGATTTCTTTGAGGTGTGCTGGACTTTGTGAAAGGGTCTTGGGTGGACTTTTTGAAGGGCTCTTGGCTGAAGTCTTCTCAGGAGTCTTGCCTGCAGGTTTTTCTGGAGTCTTGTCTGCTTTCTTAAAGAAAGTGTCCAAGCAAGTTTGAACAGATGTTCTCTAGGGAGATGAGTGATACAGCAAACTTGTTCTTTAGCGTAGTGTCAAAACGGATCAAGCATTGTAAGTTGAAACTGATGTCATACAGTTGAAACAGGGCGTCAATTTGTAAGCGTGAAACATTGTAACTCGGAACATTGTAAGTCGAGGACTGCCTGTATTCTTTTGCAGTAAATTGGAAAGATCCTGGGTGGAGAGGAAGTGAGGGAGGTGGATATGAGTTTTAGGCATAATGACATGAGAGAGACAGAGGTAGCAGTAAAGATTAGTGTGAGTACCTTAACTCTTGCTATGTTTTACCATCTGGTGGAGATAATTTTCTCTCTGTCAGTCCAAATAAGAGGATAAATGATCCTGTTGGGCAGTGGGGAAGGACTGAGAGAGGAAAAGCTTCTTTAGTTGCCTGGTACTTGTTTTAATTTTGTTGGAGGAGAAGGGAAATTGAGGGAATGATGCTGTGGAATGATATATTTTTGTGTAACATCAAGAAGTGTTTCTTCAGCTGCTGGTGAGCTAGACCAGAGCTATCCAACTGGCAGCCTATGGGTTGCATGTGGCCCCCAAAGGTTTAAACTGCCACCCAGCTGATGCACTCCCTATCATGTTGGGTGCTGTTGCCTCAAGGGGCTCTGGGCTTCTCCCTCCTCCAGTTTCTGCTTCAAGTGCCTGCCCCACTGGGTGGCACAGTGGAATGTGGAGGTGCTGGGGAAGCTGGGAGCTGGTGAGGTGGGTGGAAAGAGTGGCTCCCATGGATATAAATGCAGTGGAACAGGGTAGAGGGGGCTGCCTGCACAAATGATGGAATGGGTAGAGAGGATCTGCCAATGCACTGTTGTGGTCCATGTGGGGCACAGCTCCCACCCTCTTAGAAGCTGATCAGCCATGATTTAGACTTAGAGGAACAATATAGCAGTTCCCTTCCAAAATCAATCAGCAGGTCCTATTCTTCACAGAACAGTGGTGTATGTGTGCATATTTACATTTTTCCATCTTACACACAAACAGTAACTCCCATAACTCAGTTATTTAGGAGATACTAATAAGCACATGGATGCGACTTTCATGTAGTACCCACTAGAAGACAGTGGCGTCTACATGGTGGAGTATATTCATGCACAAACTCACCCCCCTACACACACTTCTTGGATCTGTCATGTCGTGAAATATATGCAGATAGTTCCCATGGTTTGACATTATTTATTTTGTCCCACAATAACATAGAGTTCAAAGTTATTTTAGAAACAAAAAGTAGATGAGGAGGAAGCAAACTATGCGTTAAAAATGCAGACAAGAGAACTAAAATAAAGGCAGCAGGAAATGAAACTGACAAACAGTAGCTGTCAAAATAGAAGACTGGTAAGGTATACTGGAGAAATATGGTGCTGCAGAAAGCCAGTTCTAGAAGTTTGGTAGCGCATCCCATGTGAACAGTGCCTCCTGACAAAGGCTGGGTGCCAGTTGGCACCATGCCACCTTCATATGCTTCAGCCAAGTTAACCACTTTCATGGGCTTGGTTTCTGTTTGATGTCACTCACAAATCTGATATCTCAGCAGATGACAGATGTCTTTACAGGCATTGTCTAAACATTTAACAAGGGTGGGTACCAGATTAACCCTTTTCCTTGTTAAATTCAAACAAAGCAGTAAGTGATATTTTGGGGTATGGCTAGACAAGTTCCTATGTCTGGAAGCACCACCACAAGCGTACCCATCTACTTCTTTCCAGTCCACATGTGCTAAATCCCAGCAATAAAGCAATGCAGTGTCTTTAGAACAGTGCTGAGTATTTGCCAGTCACCTGAGGTAGAGTCCCAGGACCACAGCTCCTCATTTCCAGGATTTAACAAAATTGGGTGGGGTATAAGTCATAGCAGCAGTATTGGATGCAGCCTGGTGGAACTCATTGCTACATGATATTATTGGCATTTATACACATGCTTTTTTTCCCAGGACGAGCAGGAGATCTGCCGCTTCGGAGTAGACTTGATTAATCCGTATGCAAGCTGAAGTAAACTGCACTGCACTGCACGCATTCTATAAATAGCAAAATGTACATCAGTGCACAGAAAATAGCAACAGTGCACTTTTGAACTAAAGCACCTCCAAGGTGTTTTAGTTCACAAGTGCATCACTGCCATTTTCTCAGCGCTGATGTGCATTTCACCACTTATACAACTGTGTGCATTGCAGCACTGGGTGCTTTTCAGTGCACCCACGCTGCAACACATGTATGTGTAAAAAGGCTCATTGAGATCAAGAGGTTAGTAGGATTCAAAGAGTATATACTTTTACACAAATAGCAAAAATATTCAGTTTTAATTATTTTTAAATGTGTTTCTAAAAGGACTACAACCCTAATACTTCATGGCCTGACGCAACATCTAAATTATAGAGACAATTTAAACATTCCTGTTAGGCGTGTTATCCCATATCTTCCTGCTTCAGGGTTTTTTGTGCCTTTCTTTGAAGCAACAGGTATTGGCTCCTATTGAAGACCGAACACTGAGTAGATGGACCACTGCTCTACTTCGGTTTTGCAACTGCTGTATTATTATAGTTGAGTGGATTGCCCTGTCTGCATTTTGTGCTTCATTGTCTGGTATCCAACTTGTCTGGAAGCTGTACAGCTTTACAAGTAGATTTGAGGACAAGTAGAGTTTGCATTATGTTTTTTGGCAAACATCACTTCCATCAATGATTGATTAAAACTGCTTTAGGCACTAGCATGCCTCAAAGGACGCCTTGCTATGAGTGTCCTGTCAGCTGGCCTGAGGCTGGCTTTCTGGCACCAAGGACCATCTAGGGGGATGATCTAATCCAGTACCAGCTGAGCTCTGATCACAAGGAATGCTCCACTATTCAACTGATTGTCTGAGCAACTAACTGAGATGGACACCACTCAAAGCAGCAAGTAATGTTATGACAAGACTGTAGGGCTTAAGGTGAATTCAGTACAAGACCGAAGAGGATAGTGACAGACTTTATCCAGGGCAAAAACTGTCTCTGGTAAACAAAAGAGCCTGACTAGTGTTAAGACATTGAACCTGGGGTATTTAAACAGGTTGTAGTCCACTACTTTTTTTCAGCAGCAGTTCAGATTTCGAATGCAGATGCAGTCAAGCTAGATAATACAGCTGACTATAGTTGGCAACAGATTTTTTTTTTTTTTTTTTTTTTACCCTGTTCACACCCAAATGTACCTATAGTTTGTCACAAATGCTGATAGAAATTGCAGTGTGAACATGGCCTTGTATATGCTCTGGGAAAGACACAGCACAAGAAAGATAATTCTGAGCTTCTTTGGTGTCCAGAACTGAAAGGGTATTGAAAATGAACTTTAAGTAAGAAGGTTGGCTATACGTGCACCACGAATGGCATATTGTTCACCAAGTTTGCCTGATTTGGGACTTAAACTAATTCAGACAAACCATCTGTGAGGGAGACTCACAGTGTCACATTTTAGTTTTAAGGGTAACTTAACTAACTTGAGGTAGGAGGGAGAAACTGCTCACTATTAGCCAGTCTAAGTTTTAATGTGTGTGTGTGATGGGAGTGGTCATAGGGAAATGGCACCATAACATGTCTTAGCATGCCTAGCATGAAAGCTCAACCCAGTAAAAGCTGCCAGCCTGTAATTTCTGGGTCGGAACATACTCCAGACCTGCTATTGTTAATACTCCGGAATGTTTCAGCTATGTTTGTAGTCACAAACTCATGATGGAAAGCCACTCTAATTCTCTAGCCAGTGTTTATAAATGACTTAGGTTTATAGTGTTCTTTCCCTACCTCCACCCCATTTCTCTGGTGTAGGCTGATTTAGATCTTGATTCTTTATTTTTCACATTGTATACCATGTGGAACTGTGCTTTGTTTTGTTTTCTTTTTTAACCTGTGTGTGGCTTATTTTCCAGAGCTACTTCTACAATGATGACACATTTAATTTTAACTACGCCCAAGCCAAAGCTGCCACTGGCAATTTCAGTGAGGGTGAGGAGGTATGTCTGTTGGCTTAAACAATGGGAATGTTTCCTACATGCCCCTCCTCCATACAAATATTGTTCTCACTCTGGTTGGGATCCTGCAGGTTGTGTGGAACCTGAGCTCCAAGAATTGAGAAGTATATCTTGCTCTCAATTAACAGGATTCAGAAGAAGTATCTCGCTCTAACTTTGCATTGTGGAAATAATGCTGTCAGTGCATCACAGAAGCACTCCCAGCTATTTCTAATTGATCAGAGAATAACCCCTTGATCATGGTTTCTGTACCCTGTCTGGGATTCCAGGCAGCTTTATTATTCAGGCAGAGCAAAGTCTGTTAAGTGAAAAAGATTGGATAATTGAATGTTCACTTAGGGGTTTGTGATATGAGAGAGGAGAAAAAAAAACAAAAAATGTTTTCACAGCATCCAGGTAGGCTTGAGGAGTTTTTCTTCTTCCTATGCACAGCATGTTTTGTACATTGGAAGTTGAAATACACACAGAGTAATAACTGCTCTGAAGAATGAAGTGAGACTTCTCAAAAGCAGTAAAGTTCAGAAAATTGGAGTGGGAGATAGGACAAGAAACCCAGCATGTGATTGTTATTTTAAGTCAGATGGTTTTGATAAAATTATTTTTTTAACAGTCTTCTGATATTTGAACACCTTAGATTTCTGGGGCAATATGATGAGAGGTTTGAGTGAAGGACAGGAAGAGTTAATTTCTTATTTCTGTGATTGGAATTAGGGCTTCTCCAAAAACCTGCCCAAGACTGATAGGCAAAAAGGGTATGTGTTACAGTCCTGTCAGCTCAATTTAGTTGGTTTAATACAATTGAAAAACCCCTCTTAACATTTGTGAAAATTCAAGCTAACAGGTTTGAAGTCATATTAGGAGGCCACTTATGGTCTCTGGCAGTGGTACTCAACCTTTTTTCCCAGTAGGGCAGATGGACAGTGTCTGGTCGGACTGTGGGCTCCATGGTGGTTCCAATCTAGTACCTGGGGCTGGCATGGTGGACATCATCCAACCATCAAAGTTGGGCAGGGGACAGCCCAATCTGAGCCCAGCACCGCAGGGGAGAAAGGGGCCTTCACCTAGCTCCGCAGTGGGGAGTGGGGTAGGGATGTGAGCCTACCAGGGGGTGAAAGGGGCATGGCTCAGTCCCAACCTGGCCCTGTGGGGGAAGGGGACACGGCTTGGGCCTGACCCAGCCTTGCAGGGGAAAAGAGGACATGGCTTGAGAAGAAGGGGCATGGCCTGGCCCAAACCAGCCCCACTGGAGAAAAGAGATGAGACCCAGCCACATGGAAGGAAGAGGGCATGGCCCAGCCCTGCGTGAGGGAAGAAGACCCGGTTTGGTTCTGACTGGGTTCACATATTAATGGCCACTGCTCCCTGCTGCCAAATTTCCCAACCTGTGGGGAACCCCTCAGGCCAGATGCGATGGCTCTATAGGCTGCATTTGGCTCACAGGCCAGAAGTTGAACTAAATGATTGCAGTTTTAAATATACTGCATCTGGGTTGCAGAAACACCAAAGACTTATAAAATTAGCCTTGAATAATGGGTCCTCCTACTCTAATCTGTATTTTTACAAACTGTGCTGAATGGTTTTGCATTATATAGATGACAATTTTGGAGCTGCTTATAAATTTAAGTAAGCCTATTGGTACTGTTTTGGTGTCTGGTGCTCTGTGACTGTGGCCACACATCCATATAAGGATTACCCTCTTCAGTAGTTCATTTATTAAATGTCTCCAGAAGTAACCCTCTGTGTAACAATTTTTCAAAAAGAGTGGCCCTTCTGGGCATAAGGGACCAATCTGCGGGGTGAAATGCTACTTATATCAATAATACTCCATTCTGAATTAGAGCATTAGCAATGTTTAAACAATAAAAAACATTTGATTGATTGGCAAAACATTCTTTTCCAATAAGTGTTTTATAATTATGGGCAGAATAACCCGTGTACATGGAGAAAGGGTTTTGATTTTTTGCCAGCATCCCCAGTAAAGAATGGGTATTTGTATCTTTTTTGCTGAGTGAAGCCACAGAACGTTTAAGAACACAAGACCACCTTTACTTCCTTCTGACTGTCAAATGTAGTAATGAGTCGGGCTCCATAATAAATTGTAAAAGATAGTATTTTGACCCAGAGGCTCTCTAAAACTGATGGCTTAAGGGCTGTTATTACTGCTCCAGAAACTTCAGGTCTGTTTCATACAGTAAGTGATAGAGGGAATGGAAGAGATCATCATTACTGTGAGGACTCTTCTGGTATTTTAGAAGGATGCTAATTTCATTGCTTGCATTACTTGCTTAACAGTTGCATTCCTAGATGTTTTTCCCATAGCCCCATCATCCTTTATGCTCTGTTGTCAACACCCACTGGCAGTTGTTCAAGTAAAGCCACACCCTCCCCATAGTTTGGCATTGTAAAGCTGCAGAAATCCCACGATAAGCGTAGTACTGTTTCAGTTCTCCACCTGCCTGACACAGAAATACCTCTGTACATTGCAGTTTTATACTCCCAGTTCTTCCTATCAAGCTGCTCTTTGTCTGGCGTAAACCTTGGCTGTGTATTGTGGTGAGGCAGATCTGGTTTCTCTATATTGCGGAATGCACATGCACGCGCACACACGCACTAATTACTTTTTCCCCCCACAGGTGTTCCTGTTGATCCAGAATGAGAAGATAAAGAATGATTATGTTTACCTTAGCTGGCTAGCTCGCTGCTGTGAGTCACTTTACTCTCAAAATTGCTAGATACAGATCCCCCTTTTTGCATAGGTCTTGGCAATCTGCTCATTCTATGTTGTGAGTGGATCTAGTGCTCCACAAAAGTGAAGACAAAAGTGCCTTGACTGTGATCAGCTACAGTGTGGCCAATTTACTGCACAAGCAGTGCATCTGGCTGATTTTTGAGAGAGCTATATTTCAGTGTTGACCCCAGCATAATTCTATCAATGTACTGTACCTCCCTCCTGAGCTGTAAGGATATTCTTTGATCAGTCCACAATAATCTGAACAAAGATTACCAATCTTTGTAGTTAATTTTTTCCCCAATGTAGCAGCACAAATGTTTCCTTTTCAGTTTTTACAATATCCTGCCAATCAAGGATATATCTACACTGCATTCAGTCTGATGGTAGCTTGCCAGTATTGCTTACATGGCTTTTAATCAGTTGGAAATCACACAGTTGGTGGTACCTTTTTGTAGGCCAACTCAAATCTGGAGATTTTTCTCAAGTTAGCCATTTCCTTCAACAACACCCTTAACTTCCTGAGCAGCAACCATTAGATAGTAGTCTGTGTTGAAGATAGATCATCAGCATCTATGATGTGACCTTCTAAAAGAGGTCACTTGGAGCCTGCCACATCACATCACACATGCGCAGCTAACCCTTTTCTGTAACTCTGCTTTGGGATTCCAGAATTTCTTTCCCAATCCATAAAACTAGAATGTTTGTTTATTGTCAGTTTTGTTTTTTGAAGTTTGTCCCTGGAAATTATTACGGTTTCAACCTGATAAAAGATCTCTTGGGTTCAGAAGGAGATTATAATGGTGATTTGGGAGGTAGTGTACTTCCTTTTTTAATTATGTAGTAAAGAAGTTATTTGACATTGGTGCTAGGGATGTTGTAACTACTCAGAATACTTCCTTTTAGATAAAAGTTTAAAACTAAGATACTTTGGTCACTAAAAGATCTCACAGCACTTGCATGAGTAGTTAGGTATTGTTGGGTATATTAGGTAAATGCTGTCTTGGTAATTGTTTTCTTCATACTCAGTTCACACATGTGGAAGTTGAGTTGCTAAATTATTATCAGTCTGTCTTTAAAATGCACTGGTAAACAACTGTTGCATTTCATTACAAAGAAAGCTACTTTCAGGGATAGGTGTAGTGATCCTTTTATTTGCCAAGCATGCAAATTGCTTTGGGATCTTTCTGGTTGAAAGGCCCCATATAAGTATGAACAAGTATTGAGTCATAGACATGTCTACCTTAAACTATTTGCAGAGAGCCAAAGGTGCTGGTAGTGCAGCTTTTTAGGTGTGTTACACAGTTGGCTCTGTTGCTGATTATATAGATCTTATCCTAAAAAAGGTAAAAATTCATTATGTTTCATCTCCCAGCATAGTACTGTCTTTCTGTATATACACAGCTTACTAGTTGTTAAAGAACTGTAAATGCATTGTTTTTTCATGCAGAGAACTATGGTTTGTTAAGTTTTCAGTGACTGGATATCAGGTCATCATATAAGACACGTCTCTCCTCTGTAGTGTGCGCTACTACTAGAGCTAATGAAACAAATATCTTGCTTCCTGCTCTGCAGAAAACGTCCGATAAACACCTATTCTGATGACCATTATCACCTCCCGTACTGCATTTACTTCTGCAGTATTATACCATATGGATAGGTCTTCCTGATTTCTCACTGTCTCTGGCTGGCAAGTAGATTATGCTCAGAAATATGATAATGTTATGTAATCTTTAACTTAACTGAGCATTTTACTCATCAATAGAGAGGTAGTTTATGCAGAGAAACTACTTTTGAGTATCTTTTCAATGACTTCAGAAGATTTACATTGGTATCTCCAGTTAACATAGGCAATAACTGTTGCTTCTCTTGACTTCTGTGCCAGTAATGCCAAGAATGCAGAAAACGTCCCTTTGTTAATGGCCAGTGTTCTTCAGAAAAGTCTACCCCTCTCTTCCAAGTTCTAGCTCAAATTCAAGAAACTATCTGGTTCCACTGATATATAGTTATGTCTGAAATTAACAGGCCAACTTTTAAATTAAATACAAAGAGCAGATTTCTTAGCTTCAGAAGATCAACTTTTAGAATTTTGTCTCCCAAAGTATTGGGAAAATCTCTGTTGCGGGGCACCTCGCTGCCCCGCTCCTTGTGTGTAAAGGCTGCTGGGGAAAGCCCCAGCAGTTTGATATCGACAGCAGGGGGTTGCTGAGGCAACTGATGGGAGTCAGCTGACCGAAGGGGCAGGGCTTGGCCCTTATAAAGCCCAGAGCCAGAGCTAGGCAGGCAGTTCCCTGCCAGCAGCTGGAGGGGCAGGAGCTCCAGAAGACAGAAATGTGTGCTCTCACAAGAGCTCCAAAGGCTGGAGCAATGATGTGGAGTGGTAGCCAGGAGGCTTACATGTTATGGCCAGGTGTCTTATGTTTGAGTTACAGCCAGGAGGCTTGTGTTTACTTTGACAGTGTTTTAGCCAACAGTGGTTTGGGCAAGGCTATAGGGGTTGGAGGAGGCCTCATAAGGGCCCACAGGGTGTGGGGCCCTAGTGCGCAGGAGAGCGCGATTCAGCACCAGGGAAGACGCAGTCAGGCCCAAGAGGGGCAATACATGAGGAGCCCTAGAAGGGGGCAATATCTTAGGGAGCCCATGAGGGGCAGCATAATTGAGAAGCCCTGTGGGGGCAAGGCGAGCCCAGAGAGGGGAATGCCACTTTGAGAAGCCCAAATGGGACAGTATTTTAAGGAGCCCAAGAGGGGCAGCATTGAGAAGTGCAAGAGGAGCAGCACTGAGAAACCCAGGATGGGCAGGTCAAGGAGCGAGCCCGGCATCAGGCTAGTGCGGCATTAGATCCCGGCCAGGGGCTGGATGCTGTGGACCCCAGGAGACAGGGGTTAGCAGCATAGTGCCCCCTAGAGGAGAGCAAGTGCTGCAGTGGTCCCCAGTTAGAGGGGATAGCAGCACGGTATGCCCAGCCTGAGAAGAGGGTAGCTGTGTGGTGGGCCGAGAAAGCCGGTGGCTTGCTACGAGAAGCCCTAGAGAAGGGGGCACTGACGAGAAGGCCCAGAGCGGGCTAGATGACGGAGAAGGCCCGAGAGAGCGGGCGCAGTTTCTGACACACCAACGTCCAGGACATCTGCGAGGCTTGGGGCGTGGTATTAGGGGTTGGTCAGAGCCATGCATAGCCCTTAAGGCTAGGGTGCCTGGGGAGCACCCAGTAAATAGGAAGAGCACGTAGAGTCCGGAAGGCCACGGGGACAGAGGTCCTGATATGCAGCACCCAAGGTGGTATAAGGCAGCCTTCTATATATATTTAAGACCAAGACGTGGTAGGCAAGAATTCTAGGGTGCCTTGGGACGGCCTAAATGCAGCGAGAGGGACCTCAGGGAGCTCACGGCCCTCCCTGGCGGAGACCACCATGACAACCTCCTTACTGGAATTCAAGTATACTTCCATTCAGGAGCTTGTATGACTAATTGTGTTTATATTATTGAGGTTTTAGGTAAAAGCCTACCTTTTGTTATATAAGCAGGGTTAAATAACTGCAAGATTTTAAGGGTTCTTGAAAGAAATTTGCCACTGGAAGCATGGTGATAAGAGTCTTGCCTACACTTTGCATTCCTTTGGGCTATAGAACCATACAAATTAATGTTTACAATCAAATGGACACTGAGCATTGAGGACTTCAGTCTTGTGTCCTTCTGTTAAGTTTTTGTGAATGTGAAAATGGACAATATTGACTCTTACGGTTTTGAATAAATCCAGAAATAAGAGAATGCCACAGTCCAATGCTACACATTAAATACTTTCTTGAGTATAAACATTCTCCACACTCTAATTATCTCTAAAAGCCCTAAGACTTTATGGAATCATAGAAAATTAGGGTTGGAAGGTGTCCCAGGGGAGCTGGGATGCCAGAAGAACCCCAGGACAGCAAAGGGTCCCACTTACCTCCCGCAGAGCTGGAAGAGCTGAAGGGAGCGTGCGCGCCGAGGATGCCAATGCAGGTAATCAGCCGGGCGTTTATCTGGCTGCAGCAGAGTAGTGGGGGTGAAGGACGTCTCCCAAGAAGAACTAAAGGCGGCCCCACCGAGGCAGCGGGCTGGAGGAGAGAAGGAGACCGGAGGAGCGACTGGGAGCGAGAAGAGGAGCAGATGCCACACACAGTGGCAGAGAAAGGAAAGAGCAGAGCCAGAGCCGGCTCCAAGAGACGTAGCGAAGCAACCGGCAGCAGCGCTAGTGAAAAGGCCAGCACGTCAGTTACCCGCAGAGCCGGTGAAGCAACTGGCTACAGCATCGGCGACAGAGCCGGAGGAGGAGCTGACTGGACAGCAGGCAGCAGAGCAGGTGGGGAACCCAGCTATAACATCAGCCACAGAGCCGGAGAAGGAGTTGACAGGACAGCAGACAGCAGAGCCAGTGAGGAAACTGGCTGCTGCACCCACAACAGAGCTGGAGGCGCTGATCAGGTGACGGGCAGCAGAGTGGGTAAGGAAACCCATTGCCTCACAAGCGGCAGGAACCACAGAGTACCTGGCTGCGTTGGAGGCAGTAGCATCAGTGAAGTAACCAATCGCACCGCAGACAAAGGAGCTAGCAGAGGAACTGGCTGCATCACGGGCTGCAGGATTGGGGCAAGTGCCGGGGCAGAAGGGCCAGGCTGGCATCCCAGTGAGCTGGACGCCTGGCTTAAAGGCCAACATTGACAACTGGAAAATCAGGGACGGAAGAGGGCCGGCCAAGGACTATGTGGAAGACAAAGGAGGTAGGGCCTAAGGTGGTGAGTGACTGGGGTGTAGGGGAGGACGGAGCCCCAAGACTACCCACCGAGAAACATGCCGGATCTAGTGGTGACCCCAAGGGAGGACCCCCCCCCCACTGAAGTTACAGTCAAAGTTGTGGCAGGCGAGTTCAGGGGTCCTCATGACGTCAGCAGGGGTAACCTCTGGGGTCCACCTGTAAGCCCAGGGCACATAAGATCTTGGGCCCAGGCAAGGACGGTGCAGGGACACCTCGTAGAGCGAAGACAGGTACAGAAGGGGCCTCAGGAGTTCATCTAGGATGGAGGTCATTTGTGAATGGTATTTTTATGACTATACCAAAGCTTAAGAAACTGTAAGTGAATTTCAGTTGCTTAATAAATTTTAGTACTATGCTACAAGTAACAGAATACATATGGCAAACTGGATACAAACTCTTTTCAGTCTTTATGACAACAGACGTGTCCTTCCAAGACAGCTGAAAGATTTTCAACAAGTTTTTATTACTTAAAGGATATGAAGATTATTTTACTTGGTTTTGCTAAGGCACCTGATTACATTCGGTCAAAGCTTGACTTGATGTTAAAATGCACTTCATATGCTTGAGACTGTTTCATTGGCCGAGACTGCTGTTATAAGCACCGTTTGTTCTTTGCTGAAGGAAGATAAGTGTTAACAAGAAACATTTGTAATGTTTCTTCATTTTTGTGGTTGTTGGAGTATCTAAGTTGGAAGGATAGTGAAGCAAGATACAGCTATTTTTTCAGAAAATTTAAACTCTTCTTTACTACTATTGCCATTTCCTAATTTTCAAATGTGTAATGCAGGCCTTTTCTGTCTCTTCCAGCCTAATTAGTACTCTGTTTATATACTATAATGTAGATCTGAGATGTTATTTCCATCCCTGCTTCTTGGAATCCTTTTACACATTTGGCATTTCCTTTTCCTGTGGGTAGTATTTCATATGAAGTAGACTAGTGGAGTAATCTGTCACATGGTTTTCCAGAATAGAAGAACCAGTGATCCGTTGTAGCCTATTTAGTACTTTGATGATATAATGTAAATCTGAGATGTTATGAAATTGCATCATTTACAGGTCTAGCCTTATAATTGTCACTGGTGGGGCTGACGAATTTGCTCTTTATTCTATGGCAGTATTTTTAAACCTTTTTTTCATATGTGAACCCCTAAACATTTTTGAATGGAGGTGCAAACCCCTTTGGAAATTGTGAATGGTGGTGTGGATCCCTTTAAATTGTAAGTGTGGGTATTTACATGCTTTTAATTGATCGTAGTAATGTTTGTGGATCTCGTAGATATAGTCTGTAGACTCTCAGGGGTTCACAGACCACAGGTTGAAAACCACTGTTCTGTGGCGTTTGGTATGAATGGGAGATTTTAGTAGACTGAGGTGCAAAGGTTACAGACATTTACTTCAGCTGTTATTGGGCAGTATTTCTTTGCCTTTTCAACTTCCTGTTCTCATTGCAGATATCATGAACAAGAAACCTCGACTAGCATGGGAACTCTACCTGAAGATGGAAAATTCAGGAGCATCCTTCAGTCTCTTGCAGCTTATTGCAAATGATTGCTACAAAGTAAGTTGTTTGAATTCTGCTGCATCCCACTCAGAGGCCTCTTTTACAGTAGGCTCTCATTCTTAATATTGCCCACTACTGTCTGAACTAATGAAGCTCCAGTGATGCTGGTAGACTGAGAAGGATTTATCAGCATTTTAACCAGGGTATCTTTTGGGCAGGCGATTACACTAATTAAATCTCTTGCAATTGTTTTGTACTACTGCTAACATTAGGGCTAATCACCATTTCTGCCACTGAAAGAGCTATTACTACTAGTAGCAACAGAAAGAGGTTTTAAGAAAAAAGTTTCAGAGGAGATTTGAAGCTCTTTCTAGCAATTCTTCCTTTTCTGTTTGAGACTTAGAATGTCAGCACTGATGCTTTGGATAGTTTTTCTTCCTCAACCCCATTCCCCCCTCAACCTTGAGAGTACATACAATGAATAATTTGGTGAAATCACTGGGAATAGAGTACTAGGATTTTTCCAGAATTTATTAGTGTTAGATGTTAAAAAAAGCATCAGTAATTGCCTTGTAAATGATATAGCTATGTAGTCTTGTAAACTGGCCTTGTACAGACATTCAGCTTCTCCTGGGAGAGCAGTGACTCTCCCAGGAGAAGAGTACACAACAGTACAGATGTTCAGGCTTTTTCTCTGAGGTTTCAAATGGCTGCTCCAGGAGAAAAATAACTTGGGGAACAACCAGAGTTAAATTACTCCTGGGAGAGTTTCTCCTGGGAGAGAAAATGTCTGTATGTGCTTTGGCTTCTCTCAGATCATGGTCCTCTAGCATCCCTCTTGCCACCTCTCAGGGAGACAGCATATTGCTTGCTGGACTCTGCTGCTCCAGCAGGGAGCAGAGCAAGCCCCCTTAGCAATCCCCACAGTTGTCACAAGGAAACACAGGTTGACCATGGCCAGTCTGGATCAGCCAATCAGGGCTGCCCTATGCACTACTGCCATCTGTTGCCAGGCTGACTAAGGGAGCCTGCAGAGCATGCTGCGATGTCTGCACAGCACCCTTCTCCCCCTGCCCGACTTTTCCCCTAGCTCTACAGCTCATTACTGCAAGTTCTGCACTCTTCAGGGCCTCAGCATTCAAATATCTGTATACCTAGCTCTGGGTAAGTTTCTTTACTAAGTTAACAAACCTGGGAGAATTTTCCCAGGTTAAATACTTCTGGCATATTTCATAGATTTCATAGATATTTGGGCTGGAAGGGACCCCAGAGGATCATCGAGGCCAGCCCCCTGCCCATCGAGTCCATTGCCCTGCTTGGGCAGGAAAGAGCACTCAGCCAGATGCCCCAAGCCAGATGCCTCTCCAGCCTTCTCTTAAAGACCCTTGAGATGGGAGAAAGCACCCCCTCCCTTGAGAGCCCAGTCCAAATTTTGTTCACCCTTACTGTGAAGAAGTTTTTTCTGATATTCAGCCTAAATTTGCTCTCTGTCAGTTTGTGACCATTGTTCCTTGTTACCCGAAGAGGCGCCCTGGTCGAGAGAGCATCTCCAATCCCTTTCTGCATCCCCATAATGAATTTGTAGGCAGCCACAAAATACCCTCTCAGCCTTCTCTTATGGAGGCTGAAGAGGTCCAAGTCCCTCAGTCTCTCCTCGTAGGGCCTTGCCTGCAGGCTCCTGACTATACGAGTGGGCTCCTCTGGACCCTCTTGACTCTATCCACGTCCTTCTTGAAGTACGGCTCCCAAAACTGGATTCAATACTCCTAAAACGACCCAATACTCCTAGTTATAATGTATAGCTCATTTTAGCACTGAAATTTGCCATTGTGTATATGTGCCAGGTTTTAAACAACTGAGGAATTTTAAGTGTAGGTTTCCTAAATGTACACATACATCTTTTTTATATTTAGAGCAATTCTGACAGAAGTTTAGGTGACAATAGAGGATTTCCTCTTCAAAGAAATAATGCAGCCAGATGGAGGAAGTACTCTATTCCCTCAAGGATCTGAGGACAACTAGGTCTGTTGGCATCCATACTATACCATCCTTCCACAAGTTCCTTTAGATAGCTGTCTCAACAAAGGCTAAGAATGTTGTGATCAACCAGAATGCTCATCCAGAAAGCTTCCTTATACCAAAGGTGTTGGTCATCCTCCTTTTCTTTTAGTACCAGGGTTCCTCCTAGAAGCGTGGCAAGTGTCAAGATCCATAACAAGTCTAAGCCAAAACTGAATTTGAAAAGTCACCTCTTACCCTTCCTTTGGGCATAAACAGAAGTTACAGCTGAGAAATAGATACTAGACATTGTTGCCTGCAGCTATCCCAGTCACTTCCATTCTTTGTCCTTTCCCTGACCTTCTTCAGGGTGCTATCTTCTTAAAGCCTATTAAAGAAAGAAGTGGCCTCACTTATAATTGTTGTTGTTGCTGTTATTAACTTAAAGAAAGCATAGAAGTGTGACATGACAATGTGGAGGGAAAATATTCTATTCCTGATATTTCTTTATGCCCAAGAGAATATAGGGGATTTTATCCTATCTTAAATCTGAGGAGACTGAACAAATGCATACTAATTATACCAGAGTGAGATCTTAACTTCCAATAATTCTGACTTTAGTTATTCTTGAACACAGAGATATCATAAGTGGCTGCTACAGTCTAGACTTACCTTAAATATTCCAGGCAGAAACTGTCTTTTTGTTCTATATTTGTACATGCAACATTGGGGCCTGAGTGCTACAAACCACCATTCTGGTAATCTGTCATTGGGGGACATTTCTGCTAGACCCATTTTGTCAAGAACAAGGTCACATTTTCAGACTTTTATTGCAGAGGCTGTTCGAGTTGAGAATCATTACCAGATGTCTGTTTTCTGTGGTGGAATCAAAGCCTTTTGAACATCTCACCAATTTCTCTAGTCTTCTGGGTGATTGCCAAAGCCAGATGAAAATGAATCATATTCATCTTCATAGCTCTCTACCACCTGAAGCAGTTTTGGCTGACAGGCTTGTTACAAATGTCCACATAAGCACTGATCAAGCCCAGGCCAACTAGTACTTGTATGTCACAGCCTGGACCCCAAAACGCTTCACTTGATGGACTGGATGCTGACTGGGTAAGCCTCAGGGGAAAGGGATTCTCCTTAAGTCAAGATACCCTGATACAGAATATTTAACTTACAGCAGGGGTAGGCAAAATACTACTACTAAGTCAAAGTCCTGATTAAGATAATACTTTTTTTCCAAATCTCAATGCAATCTACTTGAAAGTGGAATGTGCCTCTTGTGGTTCTGAGCAGTTTGGAAGAGCAGGAAAAAGTATGGTGTTTGCATAACTGTAACATCAGAAAAATAGCATCAGAATTTTGGATCTCTGTCTATTTAGACAGTTATATGTGTCTGAGATATGTGGTGCTTTCTTTTCCTACACAGATGGGCCAGTTTTATTATTCAGCCCAGGCCTTTGATGTTCTGGAGAGACAGGACCCTAACCCTGAATACTGGGAAGGAAAGAGAGGTGCCTGTGTGGGCATCTTCCAAATGATCTTAGCTGGCCGAGAACCCAAGTACGTACTCTTATTTTGTATGAAATTCTCACTTAGTCTTCCTTGTCTAACTAGCAGTAAGCCAGAATTGCATTAAGAGCTGCTTTTATGAAAAGGAATGGATAACTCTACCTTCTCCAACTTGTTTAGCTTTTAAAAGAGACAAGTCCTGCCCCAGTGGTTGTGTACTCAAAGGGCATTTCTGTTGTCTTTCTTCTAATCTAATGGGTACAGGAGATGTGGTGAAGGATGACCTGCTGACTTATTTGTTGAGTAGATCTTTCCTTCTCCCCCCCCCCCGCCCCTCCTCCGATGCAAGTCTCAGACTGCAAATATATTTATTGGATATCTCTAGCTAGACAAGGCTAAGCTTTGTCAGTAGTCAATGGGAGCAGTTTAAAATAGGGAGGCCATTTAAAATGTGAGTTTAAAAACGTTTCAAAACATAGTGCTTCTTGCTGTGGAATACACAGGGAGCCCTTACTGCACTTTCTGACCAGAGCACTTTGGTATTCCTTTAGCTGCATGCTACAGCAAGCTCTCCAGACGTTGGGGTGTTACAAGGTACATACAGCACCTATGTCTCTGCTTCCACTTTTTCTCCCTCCTACGGGAGCCAAGCAGACTCTTGATTAGGGCACCATTGCTCCCTGCACTCCAACACTGTGGTTTCTGGAATTCAGAGCACTTAGGCTCTAGCACTTGGGGTATCTCAAGCACTAGGACTCCTGGCTTCAGGTTACAGGGAACAACAGTGCCTCAAGTGCTGGCATCCCCAAGGAGCACCTCAAGTCCCATGAACCCATGTGTGCAAGGAATGCAGGGAGATGGAGGGAGAGGGGTGGCTGAGGGAGTGGGGCAGCAGCAGCCAGGGTGCTGGGAGAGGGTGTGAAGGCAATTACTGTATGAAGGATCCACAACCTGAAGAGATGTACAGTGGTATAAAACAATAACAAATAGTACCAGCTCCCTTCGGGTACTGTTTTGTCATGCTTGGGAGCAATTTATCTCACATGTTCATCTATATGGTAGCTTTTTGAAACATTCCAAATGCTATGACTATCCATACCCTAAGGAAGATACAGGGGTGCATCAGAGAGTGATGCTTCTGCAAGCAGTCCTTTTCTTTCTGAGTAATAATAAATGTGCCATACTTTACATGGTCATAATTACCTTTTAAGCCCTGAGGCAGTGCTCCTGCATTAAATGTACGCATTGCTGTTCTTTATATGCTGTCTTTTCAGATGGCACGAAAAACTGAGGCTGTAACTACTTGCTGAGTTTTGTGGCCTTTTTCTATAGCAGTTGTTGTTTTTAATTTTTATATTCTGACCAGGCTCCAGCCTGAATAATTACATGTTGCTCACTTAAAATTTCTCCTCCTTGTTATAACTAAACACATCATTCTTTCTAGGCCTAAACCATTGTCTAGTATTACTGTGTGTTGTTTATCAGCTGTTCCTCCTCTTCAGTGGTAGGGAAAGGGATCTTTATTTCTAGAGTCTCATGTTTTTGTGTCCTTCAGGATATTAAAAAGCGTAGAAATGCCGGGTAGTTTTCTTTTGGGGTCAGCTGTATTGGTCTGGGGCTATATGACAGACAGTCTTTTGGTTTGAGTTGGTATCTTTTATTAGACCAACTTGCTGGGAGGTGGGTTGATGTTTCTAGTAAGCTTTCAGATAACACGGTATTCTTTTTCAAGCTAAGTGGAGTTCAGAAGGGGGTGACTGTCCTGTGTATGCTGGGGAATCTGTTGCTAGTCTGTACAAGTGGATGTGTTAGTTGAACCGCTCTGAAGGCAATCATACTGTCCACATGGCGGGGGGGGGAGGAAAAAAATTTCTTGTGGGTTGTGGTATGGGTACCCAGTATGGTTGGGGTTTAAGTGGACTATAGTGAGGAAGATAACTCACGTCTCTGTTCAGTCCATGATTTTTCGTGTCCAGAGTGATGATGAAGTTGAGTTCATGGGCACACTCTTTAGAAATGTCAGGTGTTATTTAGTAAAAGTGACCCTCACTCTCTTTTACATCTTTGCCCTTCATTTACCCAGAGAAACCCTACGCAAAGTCCTGCATCTCCTAAGGAGCACTGGTAACCCCCAGGTAGAGTACATCATCCGCATCATGAAGAAGTGGGCCAAGGACAACAGAGTCCCTGTCTAAACCAGCACTACCAAATACTGAGTCAATTATCATTTTTTTTTGTGTATGGCTGGAAGGTGTGGATCCTGGCCTATCATTTACAATGTTAAACACAATGACCTAACTATAGGATTGAGTAAGTAGAGTACAGAAATAAGATTGTAAAAAATTCCATGAATAATTTAATACTAAAGATTGATTCTTGGAAGGAAAAGGTTTGAAGTCTGTTTCCTTTCTACCACAATCCCAATGGTAGTTTTCCTGTATCAATGCCTGTTTCTAGTACAGCACCTGTCAGATTTTGTTTTATACTGCTGTTCCAGCTTTCACATCTTGAACTACTCCTTGGATGTAACCCAGACTCCCTTGCATAAGCTTCAACACATGCAGTGTGGCAATTAGTCCAGAGTTTTGTTTTTAAAATAGGTCTTTGCTCTTCAGAGAAGAATCATTTGTAAAATGACTGAGCAAATGTGCTTCAGTAGAAGACTTGACATGGCAAAAGGAAGAAGGATTATGGTATCTTAGCAGTGATCGGCTTCCCATTGACAGCTGATTTTTTGTTTGAACAAAACACAACACGATTTACTGAACCACATGCATTTCTGTATAGATTCTGGTAACTAATAACTTATTCATCTTCCATTTCTGTCTGAAAAACTTTGTTATCCCTTGCCTGCTGTAGTCAGAATATTTCTGAGTGTGAGAATCAATCAGCCAGAAGTGCAGGACCCCAATATCGCTTCTTGTTTTAAAAACAGTCACAAAGTTTAGAGCACTTCAAGAGCATGAGGTGATGTTTAACTGAGCTGTTCAGTCTTGCTTTACCCCTGATCCTCCATGCACTTGCGTAGTGGTATCTTTGCTACTCATAAATGAAGTTACGTATATGTTAACACAATCCTTTCATCAGTCACTACCCTCATCATCTCTATGTCGTGATTTTAGCTGACAGTTTTCTCTGCAAATACTCTCCTGTTCCTGAAGGAGAACCCTTCACAGAATATATAAATTAATCCTGGAGGAGAGCAAGGGGTTGTGACAGAGAAGTGCATTATAGGGTATATAGTAAGCAACACCTGTACCATATTTGTAAAGGACAATTATTTTATTTATTATGTATTTTTGTACCTTGTGAAAAAATACTTTTATTGTAAATTGTACTCTCTGCTAATACCTTGATTAAAGTTTATACTTGGATTTATAATTTGGCTTCTTGTTTGGTTGTGTTTACCTCATCATGACCAGGCAGTTGGATGCAAATTCATTTAATTGTGGAGGAGGATAGGTTTGCAATTGGTCATGAAATGCTGATTCATTAATCAGTCAAAGATGAACTGAGTTAAAGGAACCTCATCTATGAACTGTTCAGTGGCCTTTGCTGTTAGATACTGAAATAAAAATGGTTCAGGTAGTCTTTCCACTTGTAAGTAGTTTTGGTTTTGTTATCATACTCCAGCAGAGATGCTGAATTCTCCTCAGGCTACAAGGAAGAAAGACTTCTAATTCATGGTAGAAGACTACCACATTTCTCAATGCTGAAGTCCACAACTTTTAAGTTACCTTTTGTTCTCTTACTGCAGCATGTCTGACTGTTCTGACAAGAACTTCCATGTGTACCATCAGTCATGTAGCTGTCAATAGCTTGGTACAGTGTAGGCTGCTTGCTTCTATGTGGAAAAATCCAGAAATTTAGATCCCTCGTAGTAGTAACAAGAAATAAATTCTTAAATCTTGCCAATGACATCAGTATGGAAACAAGGCTGCTGTGATGTATGATGCTCAGTCAGAAAGTAATACCTCCTAATTTTTCTGTTCTAAGTGAGGCACAAGCGGCCCATGATAATTTTTTTGTCCAAATGTTTGAACTTCCACTTGAAACTGAAACATTGTATGACAGAGACCTGGCTGAGGTGCTGTTTCTGCATGTCAATGCTTGCCCACACCCCAGAGGCAATCTCATCAGTTGGATACACCATGCAGCCCCATCCTCTATACAGCCTAGACATGACACCCTCCAATTATCATCTTAGGGTGCCTTTGAAGGACAAATTGTAAAAGTGATATTAACAGGATGGTAGCCAAGCCATGGAGCCTATGCACCAAGGACTTTTAGAATGGATATATGCCCTTGTTCACTGGTGGGAAAAGGCCATTGATGGAGAGGGAGATTATGATGCACAATAGCTGTGATTTCATACAATTTTTTTATAGAAGTTTAATATTTTTTCAGTAATATTTAGCTAAGAAAAATATAGGACATTACTTTCTAACTGACCCTTGTTTAAAGAACACTAAAATGCTTTAGTTGAAAGCAGCTGCAATATGCTTTCCATTTGTAAGAGGTCTTTTTGTTTTCCTTCACAGATTAATTAATTTGGAAACAGATTGCAATGGATGCTGTGAACCTTGGCTTCAAGCTGGAGAAAAATAAATATGGTGACTGTGACAGATATTAAATGCAACTATTTCATTCACTGAAGTATAATCAGACAGAAAGATGAAGAGTCTCCAGATACGTTGCAAATCGCTTTACATGTTAAAAGTAACTCTTTTGCAAAAAGGATTACATCTCTAAAGGCACATAGACAAAGTCATAGGCTAATTTTAAATATTATGTTTTAGTAACCCTAAGTCATTCCTAAATGTCATGTTTTAATAATATCTTAGCTGGTTTTAACTAACCATCTAGAGTTTATGCATGACCAGCTAAACTGTTTTGATGCCTGCTTTTGTTTACAGCAGTTGCTAAGTAGTAGGGGTGTATGAAGCAGACCCCGTTCGATTTGGATTTGCATTCAGCCTGATCGGGGACAATGATTCGATTTGTTGATTTGAATCACTGTTCCTGATTCAATTTGGCCGAATCTGAAGATTCAATGCTGATTCAGAGAATCAGTGATTTGGACATAGACACAGCTTTAAAAGTATTTTCTACATACCTAGAGGTACCAGTGTGGCCTGTGAATGCTGCGATGCATGTGGTGTCCCACAGGAGTGCGAGGGCCCTCCATGTGCTTGGCAGCGAACCTGGAAGTGAACCAGAAGTACTTATGGCCCACCCCCAGGTCTACCGGGGAGTGCACAGGATGGCCCCCCGATGCCCTCCCAGCTCAGCAATCTGCTGCAGGGGGCCCTGGGTGCCCCCCCAGACCCAGGAGACACCAGTCACCTAGTCAGGGGAACATGGGGAGGCTCCCCAGCAGATGCAGAAGTGGACCAGAAGTGCTTCTGGTCCACTACCAGGTCTGCTGCCAAGTGCACTAGGAACTCTCCCATGCTTCTGTGGGACACTCCATGTGCCCCAGCATCACAGTGTTCATGAGCCGCCTGCTACCTAGACGTGTGTAGAAAAAACATTTAAAGCTGTGTCTATGTCTGAATTGCTGATTCTTTCCGAATTGACTTAGAGGGTTCTGATTCAATTTGGAGAGATTAAATTGTCCTCAGATTCAGAGATTTGGCCACTGAATCGAGCCAAATCGAATCAGGGACCGACGCTTCGCACAGCCATACTAAGTAGTTTTTAGTATGTTATTAGTGTTACTTAACATCGCTTCTAATATAGTTAATTTCTCTAGGATAGATTAGACCTCCAAAATTAAAGACAGGATGAATTTGGGGAGGGTTGCACACCTTTGCTTTATATAATGTATTTGGGTTCATAATTTGCATTACTGTAGCACCTAGAGCTTTCATCCTTGACCAGCACCAGAGCTTGACAGGATTATTTTGGAAACTCATATGGTTTTTGTTTTATCTTTTCAATTCTAAATATTACAAATATCTTCCCTGATTTAGCTTGAGATTTTATTAGAGAAGCAAAGATGCAGAGCAGGAGCTTAGTTCCTAATTAAAGGGAAGTTGAGGTTGAATCCTTTTCAAGAATTTCTACAACTATTTATCTGGGTTAAATTAACAAAAAAACACCTTCTTTCTGCCTAGACCCACTCAGCTATTCTAGCAGTCCAGAAAACAGATTGACAAATATTTCCAGAAGAGAAACCACCATGTTTTTGGGAAGGAAAGAGCTAAGGGGAAACAGGAGAAGATAAAGAAAGAAAGGACATTCCCTTCAAAGGCTACAAGAAGGTTCCAAGAAAAGTGTTAAGCTTGACCAGAATCTGAACCACTCCAGAAATGCAGCACTATTTCCTAACTCATTGGGCATGTCTACACATGTGCTTTAATATGCAGTGAACTATTACTATGCATTAAAGCATCATGTAAAAAAAATTATGCTAATGTGCAGTAAAATAGTCTACTGCTGTTTTTTAAGCATCACTAAAAAAGGATGCAAATGCACTACTGTGCATTAGCACAGCCTAATACACAGTAATTTAATACCTCACATTGGAAGCACTAAATTTAATGTGCATTAGAAAAGGTACATTAATGCACATGTAGATTCACCTATTGTGAACTGTAAAGGCAGTAACAATTGGCATCAGGGAACCTACCAGAGAAAGGGGTAGAGATGCACCTCAGACTAACTAAATTATAGATGCACAAGGCTTCATGAGCCAGAGCTGACTTTATCAGATGCTAGGAAAAGAGTGGAGCAGGCTGTCAAATTGAGAGGGTGATCTGAATAGAAAATACAGGAAAGGGAGGGAGGGAGGGAAGGGAGAATGGGGAAAAGGTGGGGGAGAGCAGTGCTAAGATTAGCAAAGAAGCAGTAAAACCCATACAGACTAAGGGGTCACAAAACCTAATCCAAGTGTGATTAAGATTCCACAGTCCCTCTAATTAACACAGTCCAGTCCATGGATGATTTCTTACTTTGCAATTGTATGTTCAAATCTGTTTTAAAGTTCCACTGTACAGTGTAAGAACAGCTATTCTGAGGTCAGCAATGGAATGTGCAGGAAGGATAAAGTGTTCTGCCGCGGGTTTGTGTGTGTGTTTGGACTTGATGTCAGATCAGTGCAGCCCATTATTTCACATAGGGATCACCCCATCTGGCTAATATAGATGACAGAGAGGCACTGTGAAATTTCAGTTAGTCTGTAAGGTGGATATCTACCCTGCAGTCTGCCTGATTTCAGACTAACATGGCTGACTACCTCTCTGCTCAAAGAAAAGTGTGTCACAGTCCCCAGAATAGGGAACTTTTTATTTTTTTTAATTTAGAATGAAATTCAGACTTCCACTGCAGCTCAAGGGGAAAATGTGTCTTCCACTGACAGATGAGAAGTCTTCCCAAAGGTCAACACAGTACTCAACCTCCAATTAATAACTACAAGTTTAGCCAGTTATTCAGAATCACAAGGCACTTTTATACAAACTAGTTACTGCAAGACAATTGGAGGCATGGATTTATTGTCAGCTACTCTGGGGCACTTGCCTGGTACATGCTCTTGCTCCATGTCAGACAAAAGCTAAACCTGCCACTGAGGGGTAAATACTTTGCATTAGATAAAGCATATCTTCAAGGAAGGCTTTCAATGTTGATCTGAAGACAAATGATTGAAAATCCACCTCTGTTCTTGGTAATTTGTATCAGTGGCTAGTTATCCTCACTTATAAATAGGTATCTGGTTTGATTTGTCTGGCTTCAGCTTTCAGTCATTAGCTTTTGCTGTGTCTTTTCCTTCTGTGTTACAGCCCCAAAGGACTTTTCCCCCCTTGTGAATGTAGTTTATTTACTATAAGCAAGTCATCTCTGAATTAAACAGATTTAAGTTTTTGAAATCTTTCCACAAGGTGCTTTTTTAGCCCTTGAATATTTTAACTGGTTCTTTCCTCATCTTCCCTAATTTTTCAACATCCTTTCTAATATGTGGTTACCAGAACTGGATGTAGTAATCCAATCTCTGTACAGCTGTTATATAGAGGTAAAATTACCCCATCGGTAATACTCACTTTTTCCCTTATCATTCATCCAAAGACTGCACTAGCCCCTTTGACCATAGCATCATGCTATAAGTTGTTGGGAACTGCATTTTCCCTATATGTAGATCCTTTTCAAAATAATTATATTCTTGAATAGTTCCTTAAGTACAGCTTGTATTCTTTGCTCTGGGAGCTCTGGCAATTAATACTGTTCCCCTTATCTCACCACCAAATTCTGGACCCATGGGTAGACTTGTGGGTCAGATACAGTCAATAGGCTGTATCTTGGTCACCCCAATTTCCTACTTTATTGAATCTGTGTCTTCTACAAATTATTACCAGTTGATGTCTATATTTTCTTCCACATCATTGATGGAAAATGTCAAATCAGGTTTGGGTTTACTACCAAAGTGAATGGAACAGCACTATACACTTTTACATGAGGATGAGAGTGATGAGTCCCCAGTGACTAATAAAATTAAAAAATGAAGTTAGCCAAATCTTATTAACAGTGTTTTATTATTTCTGCAAAGTGCTATTTTTAAACAGACTGTTTTTTCTAAGTCAAGCACTTTTAAACAGCATCAAAGCCACTATATTTCAATTAAACTTGTCTCATAGATAAATTAAATCAGACCTGGTTTACAAGTCTTAGCCTTTTAATTCTTCAGCAACTGCATTCTGTATCATCCCAAGGAGACTACTGGAATTTATACTTCTTAGCCATTGTTTCAGGCTGTCTTCAAACTCAGGAAGACATTACTATATTGGTTATATTTGGAAAGTCATACTCAGAACCAGAAGAGTTAGAAACTTCTCAATTGTGCAGAAATTTTAGGCTTTTATTTTAAATCCAAATATGCCATGCAGGACATACAAGTAGGTTAGGTGTCTAACATCTGTGATCAATGAGACAATAACTAAATTTCTATAAATCATTTTAAGTCATAAATTGCATTAATCTTTCATAACCTTTTCATAGAAATAATTCTTTATTCACTAAGTGTTGTAGGTTAAGGAAAGATCTAGTGTATTCCACACACAATCGTGATCCCTGTTTTGTATACTGCTGGGCTTAGTGGCTTCTTAATATATTGACATTTTCTCCAAGACCAGCAGTGCTATAAAAATATTTTGACATACCTGTCTAGTGATTTTCTACTCATAGGAAATCCAGGTCTTGAGCTATTTTGGCTGAAAATATTCATAAAATATATGCAAGAGTTCATGGGTAACAATTTACTACATTTAATTCAAGACTTTTTTCTACCCATTCAATGACTGGAGGTGGCTTGGAGTGGGGGGGTGGCAGGCTGCTTACCCTCTTCTCCCTGCCCCACAACCACCTGTCCCCCCGCCACTGCTTTCCCACTGTAACGGTAGGAGGGGGCAGAGAGGGAAGAACAAATCTGAAGATGACCATCAAATAATTTAGATTCTATACATGGGAAACTATAACATTTATAATTTTTCCATGTATAGAATCTAATTATTGGGGGGACAGGAGGGAGAGCAAGTTATCTTAAATTTGAAGTTGTCTTGAATTTGGAATATGGTGTTTTGTGTGCCAATCAAACACACCTGAAAATAGGAGAAAAGATCTGATGTGGTCTCAGAACTGCACTTCCATGTATCCATCCAAGAATTATGTTATATTGTCAGAATCATCAATATTCTGTGGACTAAATATGCCCAGTGCAAAGCGACTGTTGCAAACAGATCTTATTCCACGCAGAAAAGAACTACAGCTGTTACGTAAATCTGAAAGGTATCTCTGCTTTTATGTGCGCAATGTAAAGTAGATAGCTTTAACATTATTTCTTGAACTACCACCACACTACAGCAAACTTCAGGAAAATATCGTTACCAAAACTGTCAAACTGTCAGTCTTTAATTTTGTGTTTCATTCATATCATTGTTGATTATCATGGCATTTGCCTGTAAAATGTCTCTTCTTTCTAATACATCTCTTTTGTCTGATTCATTCCCTAGTCATAAATGTTAAACTTGAGTCATTGCTGAATAAATAGAGAATGAGGCTGGTTATTATAGTCATGTAAAGTAAATATAGAAAAGCTCTATTAAATCATGCACTGATTAATCTTGAAGGAATGTATGTTCAAGTTTTCCTACTTAACAGTATACACTCATTTTGGGGTATATTCTGTGATGCATCAATATTGCATTTGTTTTAATGAGCACACCATATTTCCTGTATTCTTTCTCCTTTGTGCCCACAACCATTTTCTTTTCTACATTTTCTATTTCATCTCCATTTCCTTTGGTTCCTCCAGTCCAATTGCTCTAACTGGCTTGTCCAACTTCACAGGAGTATTGCACTGAAGTTGTATTTGTTTCAAAAGTATGTTGTGATCTGCACATAAAAATCTGCAAATAAGCTTGTCTTAAATCATTCCTTTCATCATGCCAATGTAAACCCCTTAAAATGGTAAGTAACTATTTGGGAATAGTCCTATTGACTTAAATCTATCTACTCATGTAATTGTTTAGGAGTGTAGAGTAAGGTTCTCAGTGCTTACACCTTTCAAGCAGTAGCAATTGTAGTTACCCTCCATTCTCCTTGTTTAACTTAGCTATGCATAAAGTATTTACTTTTTGCAAATAAGAGAGCTTTGTTTACCTAATGCACATGCTTTGAGGAGTTGCAATCATGATAGGAAAGGAAATAGATGATACAGAAAAGTGACACATTTTTTAAACAGCAATTTTATAATTTACAACCTTGTTTTCTGACATCTGAGTAGCCATATTATGGCTTGGGTTCAGTGATCATTGCAAACCAGATCTAAGAATTTCTTCTGAAGGTTCTTAAAGATACTGATTGGGAGCTGGGTATTAGGGAGGAGTTCAGTTACTTTCTACTTGGCTATTTCAATTATTTGTGTGGGAAAACATTTTTCACAAGTAATTTTTTTCAGTTGCTAGTTTAATAATCTGGCAAATCAAAGCAGCTTTGTTTTGAAATTTCAGGCTTGGCATGTAGATTGTTCCAAATGATGAATATGTGCTTTGCAGTGTTGAAGGAAATTTGGTTTGGGAATAAAATTATGAAGGCATGAAAATTCTGATGCATAATATTCTCCTTTTTGTTCTGTCTTTAAGCATGCATGAAAATTAAGATATGAGCAACTGTTTCTGTAATCATTCTCTGCAGCCTGTGATAATACTTAGTTTTTCATCTAAGTAATTCAAAGCATCTTACAAAGCCCTGAGGGGGAAAAAAGGCACTGGAAGCATTGTTCAATAGTTTGGTAAGTGAAGTATAAAATAGTTGACTCATTTTTTCCTAAAAAGAAGTTATTAGAGAAGTGGGTAAGACACAGCAGTTAAATACTAGTTTCCAATTCAATTTGTTTTCTCAGTGCTCAGCAACCCAGTATGGGTCAGAGGTAGACAGGCAGGTACCAGGACCCAGTTACCATGGGCAGAGTAACCGCAGATGGTGCTAGGGGAAGCCCCATGTGCAAGGGCTGGATCAAATGGCTTGGGTGGCCAACCTGTCCTAGAAAGCTGTTGTGTATTTACAAATCTTTAGGTCTTGTATAGGCAATTTACATATATTTAAATAAACCAGTCCTTAATCAGAATTAACATTGCTCAACAGGATTCTTGACAATAGCTCTTGTTACCTGCAAAAGTAATTGTGTACAAGCGAATTTGTGTCTAGTCACTTTTGGGACTTAATTAAGTACTGGATGACAGTGAAAGAGAACTAAAGAGAAAACTGCAAGCTGATTGAAGAGTAAGCCTCCTCTGCCCAGAATGGGAATGGTTTCTTTTTTGTTTTAAAAGCATAGCAGGGTTTTGCCTGGTCCATGTCTGCCTAAAGACTGTTTCTCATAGCACAAATGTACTTTTTCTACATCAGTGTAGCATAAAGGCCTTGCTTAGCTCACCAGACCACACTACTGCCTCTGCAGTCAGAAGTTCTCAGTTCAAGCTTTTGCTGAGAGAGATTCTTTATAAGTAAGGATAATCCTTCCTATTCATGCTACAAATAGGTGTGGCTGCTTAAAACAAAACTGTGATTCATATTTATAGTTCCTCCCCAAGTTACTAATGGAAGAAAGAATAAAAGCAGCAAACAAGCCTCACTATGCATAGTAAAACATAAATCACAATGGCTATTTTAGATTATCTCCAGATGTGCTGGCCTGATGGGGCAGTTTTTTCTGTCAGAGACAGGTATCCCATGTAAACAAATATCCTTAAGGAAATCATGAAAATAAGAAAGAATAGCACATCAAACCAAACTTCAGGGAACATCATTCTTCCTGTCCCTGTGAAATAACTAGGTGATTCTAAATTGCAAAATGAGCAAATATGATTCTCGTAATACATAGCACAATGGAGAGCTACCCATTAGAGGCAGCTCAACTGAAGTTTTAGGTGCATGTTGGGTGGTTATAATCAGCATATTCCAGGCAAGCACTCTTCAGTACTGTACAGGTTCCTCCAGCAGCTTGCTCACTTACTGATTTCTGCTTTCTTTCTCTCTGTTTACAGTTTAACTATTTTTTCTCTTCTTTTTAGGTTACTGGAAACTTCTCAACAGAATCTTTTCTGTATTTTCTTCTGTGTACTTCTTGATTTCCTTCCTTGGAAGCATACAACTTGTGCATTAATTAGCAGGCTTGTTTCATGCCTCCAGCACAGTTCAGACTTGGAAAAAAAATCCTTTCCTTTTTCCATGGAGGGTTCAGGTTTTCTGCAAGGTACCTACATGTAGCAGAACTAGACACTTCTTGCTCGATAGCATTTGCTTCTACCTCCCTGCTGTCCTGGTGCAGTACTACACTACCTTCCCCTGATTTTAGCAAAATGGAATAGGCAGCAGCTCAACTAAGTCATGTGTGCAGTGGTTCTCAACCTTTTTTGTACCAAGACCTGTTCGTAAATATCAAGGGCCAGCCCTGACCCAGTGCCCCTCACTCTTGACCCAATGCTCCCCTGCCGCTCCCAAGGTGTGGATATATTGTGGGGGGAGGGTGTCTATGGGGCATGGAGAGCCCCAGGCAACCCCTTGCAGGCTGGAGATCTGCCACCTGCAAGGGAAAAGCCAGTTTGCCACATTTTTCTCCTTTAAAACAATAATACATTTTTCAAGTTTGTTGATCCATGTTTGCTGGGTTTTTGGTTGTAGCCGTGTTGGTCTTTTCCCCTTGGCCTTTTTGTCCCCCGCTTTCTTCCCCCTCCCTCCCCTGCTTTACCTTGTTTTCCTACTTCTACCCTTTTATATTTTCAACTGACATCCTGTCATACTTTTAGCTTCTCCCATTCCTGCTTTCCTGACCTCCAACCATTCCCTTTTTCAGACTGCCTTTTTCACCGTGTATTTTATCTCTGTTGTTTCCGATTTCCCTCCCCCTTTTCCCTGCTTTTCCTTTTGTCTTGCTTATCTCTACATATTTACATATTCACTGCCATTCCGCCACTGCTTCTAGCTTCTCTCCTTCCTCGGGATCTCACCGACTCCCCACACCAAGAACTTTTCCCCAACCACTCAGGTGGTCTAATTAAAGATATCGCATCTGTTCAAAGAACCGTGCCTGCCTTGATCCATTTTTAAAGTCTGTCTGCAAACCCTTTCGTATATTCTGGTGACCCACGACGTGAGCAACGCTGCTTTGCCCCCCATCCTTGGAAAACGTTCACGAGAAAGGCCCGGGTTGGGAAACCTCCGACTAGAGGTCAAACCCCTCCTCAGAGCGGGCCTATGTCTAAGGCAGTGATTCTCAGCCAGGGGCCGCGAGGTCGGCAGACGAGCGCAGTGTACGCCTGGCAAGGAAGGCGGGGCCAACGGGGCAGCAACTGCCTCCGGAGCCCGCGGACGGCCCCGGCCAAGCAGGCTGCGCAACGGGGCCGCCCGCCCTCGCGCCGCCTCCCGGAGGGGCCGCCCCGCGGCTCTAGCAGCCGCGCGGGGGCGGGGGCGCGCGGCCCCAGTGACGTGCTAGGGGCCATGTTGGGTCGGACATAAGCAGCTCCGTCCCGCCCTCCCCGCGGCCACTGGCCCTTTAAGCCCCTCGCCGCGGACAGCGTGCATATTTCCAAGGCAACTGGGGGCGGGAGCTAACGTCAGCGGCGCGTGGGCTCGGAGGCCGCCGTGACGTCACGCAAGCCGAGCAATAACAGCCGCGACGCGGGGCGGCGCGCTGGGGGTGGTGTAGTTCCGCGCATGCACGGCTCCGCGGCTTGCTTCTATTTATGTTGGGGGCGCTCCAAGATGGCGGCAGCGGCGGCCGCGGCGGGGAGAACGTAGGGGTGGCCGCGGCCGCGACCGGCGCGGAGGGCGGGGCCGCCGGCGGGGGGTGTCGGCGCGCGGCGGAGGCGAGCGCCGGCGGGCGCAGGATGGCGGAGCCGCGCCGGGTGCCGTTCATCAGCCTGTCACCCGTGAGGCGGCGCGAGGGCGAGAGCCCGGCGCTGAAGCGTGAGCCAGAGGTGCTGCCGCCGCCCCCCCCCCGCCGCCGCCGCCACCGCCGGAGCAGCCCCCCCCGCCGCCGCCGCCGCCGCCACCACCACCACAGCCCGAGGCCGCCCGGCCTGACCCGCTGCCGCCGCCGCCTCAGCGGGACCCGGCCCGGCCCGACCCGCCACCGATTCAGCCTCAGCTGCAGCCGCAGCGCGAGCCCCCGCGGCCGGAGCCGCCGCCGCCGCGCCAGGGCACCCAGCAGGAGCCTCCGTCGCCGCACGAGGCGCCCGCGCCGCGCCGCACGGTCCGCCTGGAGCTGGTGCTGAAGGACCCGACCGAGGAGGGCTGCGTGGAGTTCAGCTACCCCGAGCTGTTGTTGTGCGGGGACCCGCGGGTACGCGCCGGGCCCAGGGTGGGGGCAGGGGGCTGCCCGGACTTTGCCCCGCGGGGGCGGCGCCGCTTGTCTTTCGGTTCCTTTTTTTTTTGGTTTGTTTGGTTTTTTTGTTTGTTTGCCCCTATCCTCGAGCTCCGGTGAGACCCTTCCTGTCGCTCTTGGCCTGCCAGGTCTGGGGGAAGGTCTTTTTTCCTCCCTAGGTCTTGGGGCATACAGCGAAATAAGGGCACGGAGCTGCCTGGGGGGGGGAACAAGGCCAACAACCCTAGCCTGTTTTACTGCTGCTTGCCAGGCTGGGAGCAGCGAAATTAAAGTGGTCTAAGCCCAGGCCCAGAGCTGTAACAATGCAGGAGAGGGGCTCCTGCAGGTTTGGGATGCAGATGTGGACGAGAGAGGTTGTACCCTAACCCTAACTGCTAACAATGGCGTTGATTAGAAAACACACGTTCTGCACTAGAAAAAAAAACAACCCACGTGGCTTAGCCTCTGTTTCTGTGCTCGTCAGAGAAAGTTTCACCGTGCCACTGGAATCTTTCCCGGAAGGGAAAAAAGGATTGTTTCCATAATCTCGCTAGGAGGCAGGAAGCCCATTTTGATTCTCAGGGACTGCCATGTGGAGTGAAACAGGCTGAAGAAGATAGCTTTGTTTCTGAGTTTTGTACTGCTGTCCAGCAAAATATGCAAGTCCTTCCTACCCTAAGATGTAATCATAGTGCAAAGTCTCTAGCTGATTTATGTAATCCTGGGTCTTCTGTCTTCTGGGATGTAGAGAAATCTGGTGTTTTTGTACATATGTTTAGGAAGGGGCAGAGAATTGACTGATGTAGAAAATGTTCTGGTTACAGTGGAGAAGCTAATAGTTATTGTTTCCCATATCAGTATCTAAAATATTTGTCAAGGATGTCTACATGATTCGAATGTCCAGCAGGAATAATCTTTAGATTGATAAATCATAAGCTGTTCTCCAGAATCTTTCCAGCTGCTTGGTTGCTTACTCTCCGTGTTGGGAAGAATGGCATCACTCCCACTTTCAAGCAGAAATAATTAGAGAAAATCAACTTTTTTGTTTTTTAAAGCTCTTGGATCTTTCTAGTCAAGTAAGGACCCTAGTTCTCTTCTCTTTCTACAGCTGTTGCGAACAAACAGTGCTAGCCCAGGTCACTCAGATGGCCAATCTCCACTCTAATGGAGGGGTGCTGCTTTACTGTTTATAGAGCTGTATGAAGTATTTCAAGTATTTCATTAGTTCTTTTTGCAGGATGGAAACTATATTAATGTTTAGAGGTTTCATATCTGTGGAGCTTCCCTGTGTAGGCCAGCTCTTGTGCATTCTCCATTAGTTCAGTTTTCTCTGTAGATTGTTCTTGGGATGTTTAGTAGTTCTGGTTTAAATATTATATATACTGCGGCTGGTAGTTCAGCTACACTACTTGTCTTTTCCCTTTCTTTTGCTCTTTTAAAAGCAAAAGGTAAAGATGAGTGTTTTGGTCACTGTCACTTGCTATGACTCTGCATACACTCAAAAGTTGTACTGATAAACTATATTAGCATAGTAACTTTTACTGGGTAGGCAGAATTATATTGGTGTAAAGCGATGACTCCTAACCTTGGTGTGTGACCCAAATCAGAATTGCAGGGAGTCCCCCTTGCTCCGCCTCTCCTGCCTGCGGGGCTCTTGCGGTACATGGTCCTCACAGCTCTTGCTACTGTTGCCCCCACCCCCAATCCCAGCCCGGCC
Organism: Caiman crocodilus; assembly: GCA_030014935.1. Classification (NCBI taxonomy): domain Eukaryota; kingdom Metazoa; phylum Chordata; order Crocodylia; family Alligatoridae; genus Caiman; species Caiman crocodilus. Next base: position 59,310,609 of record JAGPOW010001296.1, read on the forward strand.
CAGGCTCTACTGGTGCCATGGGGCATGAGTGAGGTAGAAGCAGGGGTCATGACCTGGATTTAGGGTTGCAGCAAGAAAAGGTTGGAAGCCACTAGTATAAGGGTACTTAGTATTAACATAGTGTCTCCGCTCTGGAAAAGATAATAACCTATATCATTTATAAGGCACCTTTATACCAGTACAACTTGATTTACTATAAGGTTGTACTGGTAGAAATACATTATTTAAAAAAAATGCACCTCTGACATAATTGTACTAATAGTCCAACTTTAAAATGTAGACTGGGCCTTAGAAATATGTTGAGTTAGTGGATTTTTGGTCCAGTTAGCATGAAAGAACAAGCGTCATGTTCTGTTTGCTGGTTTCCTGCAGAATCCTGACTCATCATTTACACTTTTTCTCCCTTTAACAATGTGAAACACAACACATTTTGTTTTTTAAAGTAGTCTTGTGACCTGTTTATTCCTTCTCTGAAATTCCAGTGTGCAGTTACCTAGTCATTTTAACGACTATGTTGCTGTGGAGAAAGTAATGCTTGAGCATTAATTTGGTAAGAGTAAGGGAGGAGTGAGAGTACTTGAAGTAAGAAAAGGCAAGATTTCAATTGCCTCCCGCCATATTACTGAGGTACAGTTTATTTAGTATGGATTTTTTTCTATTTTTGTTTTCTATTTTCTCATGCAACTGTTAGTTTTGTTGAGGGTTGTTTTTGTTTTTTTTCACTTAAATCAAAGAAATGGCGGAGGAGGAAGTAATCCTGGAACATGTAAGAAATGTAGGGCTTGGATTATAGCAATCTTGTATGGCCCCGCTGGTTTCCAGTCACATATTTACAAAAATGTCAAGTATAATGGACATCAGAATATTGTAAAGCACAGAAAATATCAGGGATGTGGCTTTCATGCGGTTAGAGCAAAACTAATTACACTTGTCAAGTGGAAGAGCTATATAGATGTATTGCCAGCTGAATGTGATGGAGAAAATGTACTGAAATGAGCCTTAAGAGTAAAGTCCTGTGTCTGCCTTATCTTTCTATAGAATCTGAGAGGCTGTTTTCTCCTTCCCAATGGATATTAAAGCCATAGATTCTAAACTTACATTATTTAGCTATATGTCATACTTTAAATTGTTTATATAAACATATCCCTAAAAACAGCTATTACACTGGGAAATATTAGTGTGTGTAAGTTTTTGCTTATTCTTCACTCCCTTACATGGAGTTGCTGAACTTCCCTATGACTGCTTCCACTGAAAGTTTGATGTTGTGTAATAAAATTGGGAACAAGTCTTGCTCTCTTGCAGTATATGATGATGTATATATCTGACTGCAATAGCCTGAGAGGAAATCCCATTAGGTTGGTTATTGCAAAGACTGTAAGGGCATTTCACACTTTGTTTGATCACTATAATAACTAATCTATTGTTGTTGCATTGAGTAGTGAGCCAAAATGTTAATGGGTGTGATAGACTGATTCCTTTTCAGCTCTAGAAATTAATTTTTGAATGAGAAATGAGTGGAAGTGCTTGTTGGCAGAAATTTATACTATCTTTGTTCTACTGTTCTGGGGTAGACTGAGGACTTCATCTGTCAAAACTCATTGATAGCTCATCTTGTCAGCACTGAACTAATTTTCAGGACAAAAGATTGTTCTGTGTGATTAGTAGATTGTCCTAGTAAGCAGCAGTAACATTTATGCTGAAATATTGAGGCGCTCATTTTGTTATTTTTTTTTTCTACCTAAGAGTAGCAGAGGAATGAAGTATATGAAGAGAGGAACACTGTAATCTGATGGGGAACTTTTGATACCCTACTGAATTTCTCAGTTCAGTGGGTGTTATAGGTGGAAATGTAGTTTCTTGTATCTCTTCTCTGAGAACTTGTTTTGAAGATCCTAGATCTTTAGAACTATGATACCTGCAGCTCAGCATCACTACTGAACTGGAAAGTAATAGGTTAGAATTGGCAGTTCTTTCATATCCTGATAAGACAAAGGCAAGTTTCTTCACAAAGTTTAGAACTACTTTTTCTATCATAAAAGGATAACATAAAATTAAAATATAGAGGATGGGTTCAGTTAAATTAGTTGGCATCCATAAACGGCTCTATTAGCCTGAGGAATATTTCTGAACATATGTTGGGTTGTTTTATTTTGTTTTGTTTTCAATAATTGTTGCATTCTGTAAATAAACTCTGAAAATGCCACCCTGATTCTTCTGCTACACCTTTATTTTCCCTAGCCTTTCTCCCAACCCTCCCTTCCCTGCTCCCCCTCCCCAAATAACTTGTATTTATTCTGGTCTGGTTTTGTTTTATATTTGGCCATAGTTGACTTAAGTTTGGAGGAAGGTGGTAGCTGCCAAGGCCCTCTTCCCAAATGTGTGTGAACATGCACCTCTTTCCTCCTACTTATTCACATTGTGAGATCATAATTTCTAGTCTGCAATAGCCCTGTGGCTGCCACAGTACCAGACTTGGATAACATGCTGTAATTCCTCACTGTTTGAAAGAACAGAAAGAAATGGGTAGTTCCTGTCCCAACTCTCCCAAATGCTGAAGTTTTCCAAATAAGATAGTTGTAGAATACATTGGAGTCTGCTAACATTAATTGGCAGCAAAAGAGATCTGAACTGACGGCAGCAGAAAGGGCAATTGTAGCTTAGAGTGGTATTCTAAATGCATCATGCTATATTTAATAGCTTTTGGAAGTAGAAAAGTTTTAAAATTAAGCAATTGCCACTGGTGTGTGATTTATTGGTGTTAAAATAAGTTCTCCTTTAATCATAACTGTTCTATATAAGTTTTCTGTTGTAATGAATGAAATTCCCATCTTTCTTTTTTTTCTCTTAGAGAAAATCTGCCCACTCAGAAGATCCGTTTAATGATGAACAGCGTGAACGGCATGAGGTGGAAATGCTGGCCAAGAAGTTTGAGGCAAAATATGTGAGTGTTCATAGAGCTACTGTATTGCAAATATTTAATAGTATTTACTGATGTTAAATAATGGGGGCTAAGTTTTTCCTAGGTTGTGGGGTTGCCACTGTGGCAGAAATGCCACCGTGGGTGCCCCTCTCCAGAAACCTCTCTCTGTGCCAGCCTGAGAGGCTGCTGGTGTTGAATCCCTCAGGGCGGGGATCTCCCTCCCTGTCTGCATGACAAAAGCCTGGGCCTGGAAGGCGGATGCTCTGGTCACCTGGGCAGGGGAAAAGACCCGGCCCTGCGCTGGGACCCAGGTAGCCAGGGATGCTTGAGAAATGGGTTGGCTTGTGACCAGTTTTGGCAGCTTCGATTGGACCGGGCTGCTGAGGTCAGAGAGGGGATAAAAGGCCCTGATCCAAGAAGAAGAGCTGCCATTAGCCATGCGGTCATCTAGGTGAACTTGAACCGGCTTTCTTTGCATGTCCTAAGAGTAATCTGCCTCCAGAAGTAGCTCCAACCACCTCTGGATGATGAGAGTGAGTAAGCTACTTGAGATCCGATTAGATATTTAGAGAACAGTATTTCAGATGCGTGTTCAAACGGCTACCTC
>JAGPOW010001296.1:59331713-59348602 GCA_030014935.1 Caiman crocodilus
TGTGTGTGTGTGTGTGTGTGTGTGTGTGTGTGTGTGTGTGCGCGCGCGCGCATGCTTCATATATCATTTCCATGCCCCCTACTTGTGACTGGAACTGAGTTTTCTTATCAAAAGTCCTGGGACCCTTCAAAAATATGTATGCAGGTAAGGTGCAGGGCTGTCTAGTCTGTCTTCACCCCATTCAGGGTAGGGCCACACTATTGGCATACAGCAAACTGAGAGGAGGAGTGACAGAGCCTCTCAGCTACATAGAAGTTTGGCAATGTTTGTCAGACATTTTAAGGCTGCTGAAGAAACCAGAATTATTGGAAATGGGGAAAGAATGGCACTGGTCAGCTGTGGGAGTAAAAAGAAAGTCCAAATGTATTTAATGTAGTGGTTCACAATGACTTGAAAAAGTTGGCACTGAAAACTAAGCACAATGGGCACTATATCTTATTCAGATGGTATGCACTAACCTAACCTTGGGCAAACACAAGTGGGAACCTACCACAATGCAGGCCATGTTTGTTATGGGCATGCTCAGCATGGCTTTCATTTAATCAGCTTCATAGCTGGCTTCTGTGACTGAGCACATGTTGCTTCAGCAGCAGTTTAATGGTAGCCAGTGTATGTAATGGGTGGGGGTTACTGATATGCAAATATAAGATATGAGGCTTTTTTCTATGCTGATGGGGGGGGGGGTCATCTTATAGTGGAGTAAATATGGTATCTGTGGAGCCAAATGTCGTTTCTCCAGTGGTCTTACTGAACACTTTCACTTAATTAGCTATTTTATGTGTTTAAATGCATTGCTTTCTATTATTAAGAAAGACTCACCGAAGATCATTATCAAGGAACTCATTGTGCTCTTTGCTGTTTAAACCCATTCAAGGATGTAGTCCTGGTCTGAAAAATGTAGATCCAAGACTGTTTATATCTGTGTGTTTCTCTGAAGACGTAAGAAGTTTTTAAAAAAAAAAAGAGAGAGAGCAAGAAAATATAATTGGAACATTATGTTTTTGATAAGCTGATTAAAATAAAGGGTGCCTTAAAAGCCTTTTGGCATTGGTTTTTTGGGGTTTTTTTAAATGTTATTAGGTTGGAATTACCAGAGGAGGTAGCCAAATCACTTACTGCTTTAAAAACAAAGCAGTAGTGGTAATACTGTCACCAATGTGGTCCTTTCTTTAGGTATCCAAGTTAAAAGAAGGAGAGGACCATGGGATGAAGAAGCGCAAGAGGAAAGAGGAGGGGACAGAGAAGGAGAAAAAGCCTCGAAAAATGAAAGTTCCTAAGCAGTTGGGGTAAGTCTGGTCTGTGGATAGATTTGTCTGGTAGGGTTGTAGGAGAAGGCACCTCACTGCAGCAAGAAGCAAATCATGTCCCCTTATCCTTCTTAATGGGAGTCTTATGTTGAATTTTATTCAGTGAAACAGTTGAAATGTATACATCAGAACAGTATGGAGATAGGATAGGCCTAAAATCAGTCTATTGCACCAAAATACAATTACTGCAGGGCCAGGGCACTAATGTTTACTAAGGGTATAATCTTATAACAGGCACACTTTTCCCACAAAATCAGCTCCCCCAAATTGGGGTGCATGTTTTAAGCAGGAATGTTGTTTTCTTTGTTGGAAAAGAAGCAAGCCTGGAGACAGTGCCAGTAATGCCAACTCTCACAGAAATTTAAACTCTTGTGTAGTTTTAAGTAAAATTAAGTCCGACTCTCAATCTTGTGATAAAATGCTCAAACTCTCGGGATTTTTTTTCTTCTGGTCCCAACTGGGCTGGAACTAGCCACAAAGTCCCAGGGAGACTGGGCAGGAGGGGAGGTGCAGAGAGCCCCACCAAGTCAGCACTGAGCCAGGAGCCGCAAAAGGCAGGGGGGCTGCTCCGGGCATGTGTGCAAGGAGCCGGGGGAGGACGGGGCTAGAATGGAGCATCTTGTGATTTGCATACCAAATTGCTTGGGGTTTTTTTTTTCAGAGTTTCTCTTGGGGGGGGGGGGTTATTTATTAATTTTTTTTGATATGGTGGAGTTGGCAACACTGCTGTGCATGCAGGGAAGCTGCTAAGATGGCTGCCACATGTCTTTTCAGCAGACTGAAGGGGCGGAGTCTTGTGTTAACTCTTACAGCCATAGCCATTGGCTAAGCACTGTAGCTTGCACCCAGAATGGCAAGGGAGCTGTTGGTTGCATCTTGATGAGGCATGTGCTATAGAAACAATGCTTTATACATATGTGATAGTGGCAGACATTTAGGGTAGTGAGAAAAATATTAGTTTGAGCCATTGGATTGTGTGGTGGGGGTTGACAACATACACCCTGTGGATTAGATTCAGCCTGCAAAGGGATTGGATCCAGCCTCTGAAGATCTGATACAGTCTGCAGTTCACTAAGGGTGCTCTGATTCCCTGCCCACTTGTTCTGGTTCATGTTTTGCTAATGGTGTGCTAATATCACTGTAGCCTCTGCTTGCTGGGTCGCTGATCCTGGAGCAGTAGAAGGGGAATAGTGACTTGCAGCGCCAGCCATGTCACAATCTGTACCCCACATTAGTGAAAGGTTACTGACCTCTGCTCTGACTAGTATGGAGGGAGTAAAATCTTTAAATTGATTTTGTAAAATGATCTGACAAATGTTCTATTCCTGAGCATCTAGGAATTGGTTCTGAAAATCTGTTGTTGCTGGTAATGCGTATCAAGAAGCCTTTTTTGAGATTTCAAGTGAGAACTTATAAAACACTCTGTTTTTATGCATTTTTAACCCCAGGTTGTCCAGCTAACAATCCCCAAAGCATTAGCATGCAACCCGCAGACTCCTGCTCAACCTCTGTTTCCACCCCTGCCCTGCCTCCCTCAACTTTCCAACTTCCCTCCATTGCTTCTGCCACCATGGCTAGGATGGGACTATAAGTGTCCTAGCAGTGGGCATAGCAGAGAAGGGAGCCTGCCTGCACTGTAGGTGGGTGCTGTGTGGTAGGGGGTGCCCACATGGTAGGTGGCCCCAGCTGCCCAGAAGTTGGTGGGGCTGTGCGAAACAGCTGTGTTTCAATTCTGTTTGGGGTTTGCCCATTTTGGAGGATAGTAATTTGTTTAGGATCGCTGTCCTGTTTCGTTTCAGCCGAACCTGTTTCGAATGTGCTACAGGCTTCACATGGCCCTACCCAGTCAGGTGGGGCTGCAGGGAGCTGGATGGGGCTATGTGTGGCTTGCCCAGGGGAGGGGGAGGGCTGCTACCATTCATGCAGGTGAGGCCCCTGCATGGATCCCCTGTCACTCTGGGTCACAGGGCAGGGAAGCAGCAGAGAGTGGGGAGCAAGTCTGCTGGTCCCTGTTGCGTAACCTGGTTCTGCAGGGAGCAGAGATCCTTGCCAGGGTCTCCTTGCCACCGCTGCCCACCCCATGCAGCCCCGGATCTCTGCTCCCTGCGAAGCCAGGTCGCATGGCAGGGACTATCACTGCTCTGCTGTGTGACCTGGGTCTACAGAGATCTACACTTGGAGTCTCCTCGCTGTTGCTGCCTGCCCTGTGCTGCTTTGGCGACATGGGGCTGTGCAAGGCTGACAGCAGTGGTGAGGAGACCCTGGTGCAGATCTGCTCCCTGCAGAGCCAGGTGGTGCAGCAGGGCAAGAGCATATTGCTGTTTCCATGCAAGCCCGGCTCTGAAACTCTGAAATTTTCTGAAACATTTCGGAGATGTTACTGAGCCTTCTGTTTCTATTTGGTTTTGGTGTTTCAGGCACAGAAACGGCCCAGAACAAAACAGCTGTCAAAATTTCACACAGCTCTAGAAGGTGCGTTGGCTAAAAATGCTAATCTTGCACTTCAGAATTCTCAGTAAAAAAAGTTCTCTTGCACCATATTTATGAACAAGTTGCAAAAAAAAAAAAGGGAGTTAATCATTGAGAAGTTTGGGGTGCAAGGTGCATTTCTACACTGAGAAGAAATCAGTGTAGAAGTGTGACTCATTGTAACTATGACAACTCTACTGGCTCTTTATTCATTAGGTTAAATGTTGCTTTGATAGTACATGCACTACCACTAAAATACAGTGGTATTGAATAGCACAGTCAGAAGTTTGGGGTTAGTGCAGGCCTCTGTAACATTTGATAAGAAAATTTTAAGGTGCATGTCCAGAATGCTGTTTCACTGAACAATAGTGAACTTACTCATACTTGGAGAAAGCAGCTTTGGCCTGGCAAGTCCCATGAATCCCAACAAAAGCCTCTTTTCTCTCCAGAGTAATAGCCTTGAATTCACACAAGTCTGAGAAGAAGAAGAAGAAGTTGTACAAGGACTCGCTTTCTCTTGCTGCCATGCTCCGGAAGTTCCAAAAGGAGAAGGAAGCCTTAAGGCAGAAAGAATCCAATCCAAAAACTCCAGTGACTGTTGCAACCTCCACCTCCATCTCTGCTCTTAATAAACCTCCTTCCTCCTCTGCCAGCACTGGAAATGATGTTTCTGACTTGAACCTCAGGGTCCCTGATCCTGTCCTCTCCATTTTTGGTAGCACAAGTGAGCGTGAGCTCTTGCAGGAAGCTGAAAGTGCTCTGGAGATGTTGGGAGATATTGACTTTGACAAGCTGCTTGATGGCACCTCTGATGGCAGCCCAGTGTCTGAGCTGTCAGGAGAAAATGGAAATGCCACTCAGCCAACCCAAACCTCTCAGGTCATGACACCCAAGCAGGTGCCTGCCCTCCCAGAAGGTCTGCCTGTACTACTTGAAAAACGCATTGGAGACCTTCGAATAGTAAGTATAAATTCACTGGTAAAGGATGCTCAGAGTTGTCAAGAGCCAAGAGAAATAGCTGCAGTCTATTTCCCGACTTGGCACTTCATAAACTTGAAATACTGGTAGGAACACTAAAGAAGGAATTGTTCAGATTAACTCCAGTGGTTGTAACTAGACAAATCAGATAATATTAAGCAAAGGGAAGTGTAGGTTGTAAAGTAGATCTTTCCCAGTTGCAAGACATTCCACCAGTTATTTTAAACTGAAAATAAACTAAACTGTTTTGCAGCAGAGGCTGTTAGCTTTAGCCACTTGAGCTAAACTAGATTAAGCTAAGAGGTTAACATTTTGCAGAGAGAAATCCAACTCTGGATGGAGTAGATGACTTCATACCATCTACATCTGTTTGGGTTTTTTTTTTTTTCATTCTTTGCTAGTGTGCCTGACTTTTTCTAACAAGGTCTATTGTCAGTTTGCCCTTGGTAACTAGGTTACCTTGTTGAGGAAGTAAAAAACCTTTTGATATCTTTAAAAGTTTATTTTTTTTTTATTGCAGTCAGGGTGGCAAACTGAAAAAATATATTACTAAAAGTTTATAAAAATATGCAACTGAGAAGTGTGTGTATTTTCAGTTACATATTTTATATATTTTCAGTAATACATGTATATATTGTGTCCCACTGTCTGCCCCTCCATATTACTTGTTTCATTTGTGCAGGTCAGCCTGGAAGTTGAAAATAAGTCGGTCATTTCTCAAGACTTTCATGTTCAAGTTCTCCTACTATTGAAGGAGCTTTTGCAGTGTTTGAAATGCAAATGCTGCAGTGGGGAGGATTATTTAGATATCTGCATATGAATTAAAACAATGGAAATATAAACATTGTTTTTCTTAAGGTTTGAAAACAGTGCCTTTTTATTAAACCTTAATTTTTGGACCATAGATTTGTGCAAGGGTGGCGTTTTAAATGTATTCCTTTCAGCTAATCTGATCTTTCTTCAGGAGGATTTGGAAGTTTCTTTTATAAATCCCTTGCACTTTATTCTGTATACAAGTTTATTTAAAAAAAATCTTACTTTGACCTGTGTAACTAGCTATAATCCTTTAAAATGAGTGAGTGGTGGCCATAATAATAATTGTAAAGGTTAATGAAAAAGAATGTTGTGTCTAAAGTAGTAACTTTTTTTTACCAACTTTGCAGGTTCTACAATATTGCTTAGTGAGAGTCTTCATTCACATATAGCATATCTAGAAACAGACTTGTTCCAGAGCCAGGAAGTTAGTGTTCCTACCCAAATTGACCATCCACTTAGCCATTTCTCATGGCCTACAGTTGGTCTGGGAAACTTTTATTCAGTCATTCCTTTAAATTTTTCAGTCAGCATTTTATTATTAATGTTTCTGAATAGCATGGTGACTTACCTATTCCAAGTTTTAAAATTTGGGATAGAAAGCGAGGTTGCAGTTTTGTTGTTAATAATAACTACATTTTAGGTGCTTGCTTGGCCTACAGTGAAATTGTGGTCACCTTGTTTAAACAATTGGCGAGGAAAACATTTTGGAAGTGAACATTAGCAAAATGAATCCCATAGACTTAATTCAAAGATTTTTTTTTTCCGGTGTTGGCAATTTTCAAGTTCCTTTTTTAGAGTCATTCCTTGCATGTAGGAGAGAGCATATACTTTGTTAAAAATACAAGTTGGCTTATTAAATTATCTATTTGAAGGGCAGTTGATTATTTAAATATGGTTTAAAACTCCATCATCAAGCAGTCTAACTGGGAAGCTACAATATGGCTTTTCTATTGTAATAATAGTTAGCTTGTTCTAAGGAGTATGTGGTATTTAGACTACAAGTGAGCAGCTCAATTTTGGCCTAGAGAAATAGACATGGTAGAATGATTCTGAACCTGCAGATGCTTCACACTTCAATGAAGGCCTACTCCAGTGAAATCATACTTTGACCCCATTGTATCTTGGGAGTGTATTCCTTTTTCTGTAGAACACAAGTCCCAAGGATGTTAGTCATTTTTAGTTACTCTGATCAGCTTGACTCATACACCATCTGAATCTTTTTCTTTTCCTCACTTCTTTTAAAACTCAACTAAAAAAATACAAGACAACTTAGTACAAAATAATTGAAATAAGTGTTGGAATTGGGATGGAAAAACACTGTAGTAGTATTGCCCACCCGAGGAATGATCTGCTTCAAATAATTAACTTTTTAAAGGTACACTGAGATTGGAAGGTTTTAAACTAAACCTCCAGTCCTTTGATAACTTCTCTTTAAAAATCACTTCTTAAAGTTTACAGAATTTCTTAGTAGTCTTTTTGCAGAGCAAATGTTTCAGTGCTGTTAAAACATCTTAGACTTTCAGTCCTTACATTTAATGTGCTACTAAAAAATTGTCTAGTAGATTGGAAGGACAAAATATGTAAAATAAGACCCGATTTCTTACTGAGTATTAAATTACTTTGCCATACAAAACTTTGACAGATAGTAAAAGATTCTATTTTTTTTTTTAATTTTATTTCTAAAGACTAAAACAGGTATTTTTGTTGAATTAAAGAATATTGTGTGTGTATATAGTCAGGTTCACCAGGTGTCAACTGTCATTTACTTCTGTTATATGGTAGAATGACACATGGCTCATACCCTGTGGTTTACAGGCTCACCCTTTCTCTCCTTTGGATGTTATCTAATCCTATCTCCTGAACATAAATAGAAAAGGAATAAGTATCTTCACCTGTGGATTCTCCTACAAATATGAAGAATGGAGAAAGTTAGAGGAAGACCTTATTGATAGCTTGGTGTCTGCTGTTTCCTGTGAAGACAGCAAGAGGCCAGTCTATTTGGCAATAGCAGAAGCTGGAGGGCTTTCCACAGGGACTTTCTAAGGAAGGACATTAAAACTACTGTAGCGTGAAGGAGAATCATAGAATAATTAGGGACCTCAGAATTTCATATAGTGTAACCTCCTGCTCAAAGCAGAATCATCCCCAGTTGGATCATTTCAGCCAGGGCTTTGTGAAGCTGGGCCTTAAACCTCCAGCAATGGAGATTCTACCACCTCTTCAGGTAACCTTTTCCAGTGCTTCAGCACCTGTCTAGTGAGAGTTTTTTCCTAATATCCAACCTAAACCTCCCTTGCTGCAATTTGAGACCATTGCTTCTTGTTCTGAGTAGGAACAGATCTGCCTCTTTCCCAGCAAGTGTGACTGTACAAAGGCACAGGAACAGCAGGAGGGAGTACAGATGGATCTGTATTACTGGACTAAATGTGGAGAGAACATGGGACAGCACCAGAAAAGAGGGAGTGGGTACCTCTTTTGTATATGTGGTACCTTTTTATAGGAAGTGTGACAGAAGGAACTGGGGTAGATCTGTCTGAAACGACTACAGGATTTACAGCTGGACAAAGCCACTTAAGAAGAAAAGTCTTACGTGGCTTGAATAGGAATGTGTACATTGCTGCTCCCTATTATTTTGATATGCTAAGTATAGTTCTCTTTCCTTGGAGTAAGGAGAAAATCATTGTCCCAGAGGTAGCATCATTATTTTGCTAGTGAACTTTCTTGATAAGTTACTATTTTAGTGACAAGATCTTTTGGCCCATCTAGCAAGAATGGAATATTATTCCCAGTAATCTGGTCACATTCCAAACCAAATGATTGTCTTGCCTACCTGAATTTTTTTCTGCATTTCTTTTTTTTTTTAGTTAGCTGTACCAATATTTTTCACTTAGTGTTCAAAATTTTCACGTGGCTTGTTGTATTTCATTGTAAAGGTGTTTGCATTTCTGGAGAGTGAGGTTATGGTTATAGTTTGTGCAGTGTTGAAATCTGTAAATATCTTTGGGATGAAATGTGCTATAAACTTCTGGGTACTTTTACTGCTGTCTTTCCAGGCTGCCAAGTTGTTTGATGAAGAAGGCAGGAAGAAATTTTTCACACAGGACATGAACAATATTCTGCTGGAGTAAGTGCTCACCTCTTCAGATTTGTCTGTTTAGGGAAGAGGGGTATATTTCAATGTCTGGAACAAAGATCTTAAAGAAAGAAAAGACTCGGAGGGAAAGCCAAGTTAATCTAAATTGATTAGTGACTAGCTAATGATCCTTTTGTCTCTGGTAGTCATCATTATATGTATAGTTCATCCAGTGTGAAATGTTTTGCAGTGCATTGTGTTCTTGAGTTCGTTGGCAGAGTTCTGTTGAATTTTTCCCATCCTTTCCCAACTCTCCCACATTTTCATAAGCTAAAACTGCTTCAGATTTTATTAAAGAAAAATAGCCCACTATAATTCTCAAATCCATGCATCCCAATGTCTGGTGTAGAAGGTTGTGGGGTTTTTTTGCCTTGCTTTGTTCTTCTGCTTGTTGCATAGAATCACAGTACAGCTTAACAATTTGGAAATGTTATCAAAATTGGGGGGAGCTGGTTTGTTTTGTTTTGTGTTCAAATTTAATGGCCAAAACAGAGCCATGCCTGGCATGATTAGGGAAGTAACCGAAATTTGAATGATATACAGAATCATGATGCACATGGCTATGTACATCAGAATTTTTATTGAATTAGGCTTTTGTTACCCATTAATGGAGATCTATCTCAGCAAGAATTAGTCTAAGGCAGGGGTGTCAAACACTTCTGGCCCTATGAGCCAGATAAGAATCTGTGCTGGTTTGAGGGCTGGATTGGGACCAACCCCTGTGCAGCACCCACAGTGCCAGGTCCAGCCTGCCTATCCTGTGCAGCATCCACCATGTCTTGGGTTTGCTGTGCATGCCTGGCTGGCATGGTGGTGGGGGGTGTACTGTCCACGGCGCATAGGCAGGACCTGGCACTGTAGGCAGGACAGGGGATGTGTCTGGGGTCTTGCATGGAGCCCAGACTCAAGACTCTTCTTGCCACGTGCAGTGCCAAATCCTGCCCACATGTTGCAGGCAGCTTTATGCCCTGTGGCTGCCTTGCTTGCTGCATGAACTGCAAGCCCTCAGGCCTGCATGTATTGTGCATGGGGCCAGGCAGGCCCTTTGTGCTGGTTTTTGGCATGACCCAATCTATACTGGCCCCAGAACCAGTGTGCAGGGCATACAGATGCAGTATGTAAGGCTGAGGCTCTCACATGGGGTTGGTCCAGCAACCCACAGACTAGAACATACAATTTCAAATCTAGCCCATGTGCTAAGTGTTTGACACCCTTGTCTAGGTATTAAACACCTCGAGTTAATTTATCCACACACAACTAGAATACGTAATGCGTACAGACTTCCTCAGCCTTCTGTGCAGTCTTCATCTTCATCCTGGAGTACCTTTATAGTTTGCTGTCTGTTTGTTTCTTGTTGTCAGTATTGAGCTACAGTTACAGGAGATAAATCCTGCCATCCGCAATGGAGTGTACTCCCACCTTGAGGCTTTTGTGCCATGCAATAAGGACACACTGATAAAGCGTCTGAAGAAGTTGCACCTCAATGTCCAGGTAAAAAGAGGGAGTGGCTCCAGCAGGAATATATGCATGTAATTTTGAGGGCACAATGTGAGAGAAAAGAGCAGCAGCGGGTTTCCAATACAGAAAGACCTTTTGGATCTGTTCTGGGGCTGTTGAAGGAGTTACCTTTTGAATGTAAGATTACAGACATCCTGAGAGGTAGTTCAATGTCAAATGTTTATGGAGATGCATATAAAATGGCTTCATTTATGCTGTATGCAGACTAAATGTGAAGGTAGCTGCAGCTGTAACTACCTCCTAGCTTTGTTTTAATGGTAGATTAGATGGTTAACACTGTGCACAGCAAATGAATCAAAAATTGCCCAATGAAGAAAGCAGTAGCCACATGATCCTAAATTTGTGATAAAGGGTTATGCTGCCCTTATGCTTAGGTCTTTTTGTTTCTTTATGCTCCATTTCTATAGTTGCTTTGTTTTGAAATATGAATATATGTATTTTTATTTGTTGATTAGTAAAGATGGCATATTGTATTGATATGACTGCATGATAGAGTAGACCTAGTAGGCTCTAAATCTGGGTATGGATGAGTTTGGAGCCATGCCTTTTCAAGATCTGAAAGTTCCATAAAGCAAAAGTTCCTTCTGGAAAGGAATTCAATGAGTTTCTGCACCCTTTTGATGAGTATTGAACCATTGTTATAGCTTTCTTGGCAAACCAGTTGCCACAGGCAAAGGTAAGAAAGTCAGAATATGCAAATGGAGAACTTGAAATGGTGCAGATGGTAAATGCACAGTGTAATATTGCATTTGAAGCCTTCATTTTTTTTTTTTTTTTCATTTGGAGTCCTGACTTGCAGGACTTGGTCATGCTCAGTATCCAGATTGGCCAAAATCTGTCAGTTATAAAAACTAATCTGAGGGACACAGGCTTGTCAACCTTACTGTTCTTTCAGATATTTTTCATCTTTCAGTAAAAAAAGGTAATCTAGAAAGCCTGAGCACTAATGTTTTGAAGATAGAAATGTTTCCTTCCTACTGGCTTCTTTTATTTTTTCCTTTTTGATCTCTTGGTTTGGGAGGAGGTCTTTTTAGAGAACTATAGAGGGGAATTTGAATGCTTTTTTCTTTGCTGCCAAGGCATAGTTGTTTCTTGGACTGCTAACAGTCCTGTGAAACATCCTGAAAGACTAAAATGAGTCTTCAAAATTAGTAGTGTATTTTTGGAGCAATAACTAATCTTGGGTATATGCTTTACACTAGTTATATACCAAACTTACTTTGTTTGCCTTTTCCTAGGATGACCGTTTGAGGGAACCACTGCAAAAGCTGAAGCTGGCTGTCAGCAATGTCATGCCTGAACAGTTATGCAAATACCAGGAAGACTGCCAGGCCCGCAGTCAAGCCAAAAATGCGAAGTACGTACTTCTGAAGTCAGGGTAAGGCTGTTTTGGCTACCCTAGGGAACTATGAGCAAGAAATGTGGTTCTATTTTATCTCCATTTTTGTCTTACGAATGCTGTTAAGGCAACACACTCAGCCTGCAAAAGTGTAGAAGGAAATCATGGAAAGGTGCTCCTAAATTTCTTCAGGTTAAGAGGATGGGTACACAAACAAATTACCATGAATTATTCATTGAGGCATAAGCTACCTTGCATTTACCACAGGATAAGACCAAATTCCCAAGCAGTTACTAAAGAGTCATTAATATGCTGTAAATTCACATCCCAATTTACATCAATTTGTGTGCCTTATTGTAAGTAAAGCTGTCAAATAACTCTGAAAGGAAGTCTTGAGTAGGTGGATTTGAGGTGGATTTAAGGATGGGTGAGATCAGACGTTACAAATTACTGAAGGCCCTTAAGCAGTTGGCTGACAGAGGAAATGGAATTGAGATGTATTAATGTTCTTGTCGATGTTATGCCCGTTTCCTTTAGAAAGGTAACAGACAGCTGATTTTAGGTTTGGGATTGGATGGGAGGGATGTGAATTGATTGGTCATGTTGCATTTTGTCAGCAGATTCATGGCATGAATAGCAGCACTTCTGTAGCAAAGGGGGTGGTGGTGGTGCAGTTTTGATGACCATAACATATGAGGAAAGGAAGACGTGTAAGGTGAGGCAGTATATTTTCTTGGACCACTTTTATATAGTTGGAAGAGAAGGGGACAAGCTTTTGGAGTTCCAAGCATCTTTCCTCAGGTCTGGGAAAGAAGCTATCACTGTCCAAGATTTTGAGTCACCCTAACATACCACAGAAACCTATTGCAGTACAGAAAGAAAACCCTCATCAACCACTCACCTGGTTACTGCATGCTGTCCATCAGTGGAACCTGCTACAGGATCATCATCCTATACTCTAAGAGAACCTCTTAAAAGAAAGATTCCCCAAACTGTTCTCCTGTTGTTCAAACAAGGCCTCAGCCTCACCAAAAGCACATTCTTTGTTGATCAACAAATGAAACAAGATCTCTCCAAAACAAATTGCAAAGCCTTCCCCACTCTTTCTCCCCCACCCCTTTAAAAAAAGCAAACAAACCCTGCAGGCAAATGAGAGAGAGACTACTTTATGTACCTTGCTAGAGATGATGAGAGATGGAGAAAAATAGGACAGGGGAAGGTCAAATATTTGCCTCTTTAGATAGGCATATGAACAACTGAGAGCAGCTCTCCTCTTTCTGGAACCTACTTAAGAGTGTTTATGATCTTGGGAAAATACTCTCTGTGTCTTCCTTCCATAAACAATTATTCTGCCCTTAGATTGCTAGCAGAAGATGAACGAGAGAAGAATGGATCAGAGGAAGATGATGATGAGAAGCCAGGAAAGAGAATTGTGGGGCCAAGAAAGAAATTCCACTGGGATGATACCGTGAGGTGCAACATACCTCTACCCTTCTTTACCTTGTATTAGCTTTGATACCCTTTGTCCAGCCCAGTGCTATCTAATAATGCATGCTTCAGAGTAGAATTCTTTATAGAGGCATGGGAAGGGGCAGAATGACTTATAAACCACATAAATTTTACTTAGTCTTTAAGGTGCTATCCTGCCTTTGTCTTTTGCTTGATTTCAAACTAAATCGTTTGGAAACGAGTTCAGATATTTATAAGCTTTTGTAGGCAACATCCAACTTCATCAGATGCTATGAATTCATAACATCTAAAGAGCCAATGTCTTGCTCCCATTTCAGTACTTTTGCATCACATAAGAGCTGTGTAGTAAAAAACCCACATCTAGTCACAAGAGGATTATTCAAGAGGTAGAAAGATGTAAGATCAAATAAGGTATCCTTGCAGACAGTCTTTGAAATGTATTATAGGGGTGTTTGCTGGAGTAGGGCTGTATTGCACAGCTTTGTAGTGTTTCTGCTTAGCCCACTTGTCAGTATGGTAGTTCAAGGTGGCTATTCTAATGAAAGAGGCTCTCCAGGTCCAGTGACCTTTCCATTCCCTGAGCAATCCAGGATCAGAAAGAGGCAAGGGTGACTAAAGTCACTTTAGGCCTCCTTTCCTTTGAGCTGTGATTCTGTTCTTTTTTTACCTTGTAGATGTATCTCAGGAGAGATTCTGTACTACTAAAATCTTATCTGTTCTAGGAAATCAGATTACTGAAAATATTTTAGCAAAAGAATCTTGCTAAATCAGCTTGTTTTACCCATACTGGTAAATTTTAAAGAGAACAAACTGATATTATTAGTGAGATGCTCTGGATTCACAGTTTGCAGACACTGAAGTCTTTACATATTCATAGGTACACCATAAACAACAGCAAACCAAGCTCTCTGTACATATATAACGCATGTGAGCAGTATATCTGAGATTAATTTAAAGGGACTACGTGTTAGGGACCAAAGGAAACTAAACTTTTCGTATAGCTTTCCACTAAGGCTTAACATAATAGGGGTTGGGGGTTTTTTTGTTAAATTGAACAAAACTTGAAGCTGAGTTTTTACTGTCCATAAAGAGCACCTCTTGTGAAAAGCTTTCAGTATAACTAAATAGAACGTTGTGGTACAAAATGGATTTTAGATACAATCCGCTTCAAGGAGAAAAGAGGGCCCATGTCAGATTGAGTTAAGAAGCTAGTTCCATATATGGTAAGGTCATAGTAAAAAGACACGAAGACAGTAGGAGGACACTTTAACAGTGGAAGCAGTTAGCTACAAGACCTGGAAGAAATTGAGAGAACAAAGACTTTATCCCAGTTAAGACAGCTGTTTTCATTTGACATGTATTCCACAAAACTAGATTGAAATAGATGAATTCTTCTCACATAAGCTACTGAACTGCTATCATGCAATGACAATGGTTTGTTTTTTTTTCCGTTCCTCCATTACTTTCTGTTTAGCATTCAGACTTGGTGCTTGTAGTTCATTGCATGTTTCATTCCTGTTTCATGCTTTTCAACAGAGCTTTGTTGTGTAATCTTGTCAAGATCAAGCTGGGATGTTATGAACTAGAGCCAAATAGAAGTCAGTCTCCAGAAGATTACCTCAAGACCTTTATGGAAACAGAAGTGAAACCGCTCTGGCCTAAAGGCTGGATGCAGGCTAGGTAAGATACTTGCCTCAATGCTGTTTATCAGCTTGAATCACTTAAGGTGAGGTTTTACTTTGCTTCTACAAGCTATTGGTATAAAGGAACACTTGCAATTTTAAAAACAAAATCAATAACAGTATTTTAACCTATTACTAATATCTTAGATCAGTGCAGTACTTACAAATGAGGTAGTGAGCTATATAAAAATTCAGTTGCAGAAATAGGGCTGACAACTGGGAACGAGGCTGGCAGTGTAGAAAGGACAGTCACAAGTGGAATTGCAGGCCTGGAAATAAGGTTACCAGAACAAATTAGGAATGGGTGTTGTGGGACATTAAAACCAAGTAATTTTTAAATAATATAGTTTTTCCTTTTCTGCTTTTCTTTTTGCATTGAACCACGAGTCACTGTAGCTTACCTCTTGAATCTTTTGTAATAACATAGTGCTATGATTGTTTAGACTGCCAGCACTTCAGCAAATTGTTTCAGTAGCAAGATACCTCCTTTGAATAGAAATAAAATGCTTTTGGGAACATTTTACCTGTTTTAAAATATTGTGCCTTTCTTTTTAACAGTGTCTCTTTAAAAGGTGGTTGGCTGGGATGACATAGTTGGGTATAGGCCTGCTTTGAGCAGGATGTTGGACTAGATGCCCTCCTGAGGTCCCTTACAACCCTAATTTTCTGTGATCTCTGGCTCCCTGGTTTTTTGGAATACTAAGGGTTGTTGGCATGACATAATCTGTGCTTGAGAGATTAGAGAAATAAACTACTTATCTTGAGTACAGTGGCCAGTGAACTGGAACATTTAGGAAAACTGTTCTTTCTATAGAAGATAAATGTGTTGCTTTTGCACAGAATCTTGAGTGCTAAAAGAAGAATGCTTTCATTAGAGGTTCCCTTTTGGTGATCTGTCAAAGACTGAGACTGCATGCAGATGTTCATTTTTACTGGGGAAAATTCTTGAGAAAGTTGCTTCAGTAGAAATCCTACCAGGAGAAGGAGCAGTATAGACACTCAGTGGGTGATCCTCAGACTGGTAAAGTTGAGGAGACCTGTGCCTGCTTTATCCCTCTGTCCCCAGGGGGCATGAACAATGGGGAAAGACTCTCCAAATCTGTCCCAGACTGAGTTGCAGGGTGGCCAACTGGCTTAAGGACTGCACCCAGAGAGTGGATGGCTCCTTCTCAGCCTGGAGGGAGGTGGGCAGTGGGATCCCACATGGTTTGTCCTCGGACCGATTTATTATTTAATATCTTCATCAGCAATTTGGACAAATGTGTGGAGAGCACCCTCTCCAAATCTGCTGATGATACCAAGTTATGGGGCAGAGTTAATACACTGGAGGGCAGGGAGCAGATTCAGGCTGACCTGGGCAGGTTGGATCAATGGGCAGAGAGAAATAGGATGCAGTTTAATAAAGATAAATTTAGGGTACTCTACCTAAGAAGGAGGAATCCACAGCACACCTATAGGTTGGGGAGTGTCCTTCTCATTAGCTCAGAGGCAGAGAGGGATCTTGGAGTCATCATTGACTCCAAGATGAACATGAGCCGGTAGTGCAACGAGGCCATCAACAAGGCCAATCACACCTTATTGTGCATTAGCAGGTGCATGGCTAATAGATCAGAGGAGGTGATGCTCCCCCTCTGTGCAGCACTGGCCAGGCTGCAGTTGAAGTACTGGTCCAGTTTTGGGTGCCACACTTCAAGAGGGATGTGGAGACTCTGGAGAGGGTCCAGAGGAGGGCTACTGGCATGATTAGTGGCCTTTGTGATAGACCCTACAGGGGGAGGTTGAAAGAGCTGAATCTCTTCAATCTTTGCAAGAGACGACTGAGAGGAGATCTTGTGGCTACCTATAAATTTATTAGGGGAGGTCAACGGGGAATAGGGGACGCGCTGTTTACTAAGGTGTCCCAGGAAGTGTCTAGGAATAATGGGTCTAAACTAGTTGAGAATGGATTTAGTTTAGCTATTAAGAAGAAATTTTTCACAGTAAAGGTGGCCAGGATCTGGAATGGGCTTCCAAGAGAGGTGGTGCTATCACCTACCTTGGAGATTTTCAAGAAGAAGCTGGATAGTCACCTGGCTGGGGTCATCTGACCTCGGTCCTGGCAGGGGCAGGGAGTTGGACACAATGATCCATTGTGGTCCCTTCCGACTCTACAATCTATGAATCCTATGAACAGAGTG
>JAGPOW010001296.1:59358927-59374331 GCA_030014935.1 Caiman crocodilus
TTTTTTTTTTTAAGCCATCTCTACAGGACAGGCTGATTTTTGAAGCCACTGGTTTTAAGATAGTGCATCATTTAAAGCATTTCCTTGCTGTCCAATCTTAATGCATTTAGACACACAGGCAAAGAAAGGTTGCACTTTAGCCCTACCAAGCCCAAGAGATTGTGGAGTTAGTGTTAGAAGGGCATGCTATATATTAGTTTCTCTGTACATTTTTTTTTTTTTATAAACTGTTCTTTGCATAGCCATCTTGATACTGAATCAAGATGGCATGGAAGCCAACTCCAATGTCTTTCTATTTATTTCATGCATATATTCACTTGTGGATCTTATGTACTTCCTGTGGTAGATTTTGTTAGCGCTAAGATGATCTTTAAAAGAAGCCTAACACTAGAGTTGCACTTCGTTTGCAAAGTCATGGCATTGCACTTGAGTCTTGTTGATCTGCTTTGGCAGAGGTGGTGTGATTTACTTGTTTTTTCTTTTCTAATTCCTTCCTTCCAGGACTCAAGTCCAAAGAAAGAGCAGAAAACCTGTGCATCTTCAGTGACTTCAACTTGTGCTACAACATTGAATTCCAGCATGTCTGTCAGTACTCCAAACAGCTCTATCTGTACACCAGCTCCAGAAACCATTTGCCTGGATGACTCACTAGATGAAGACCTCTCTTTCCATCCACCCTCACTGGATTCTATTTCTGATGCTCTGGCAGTTATCAACAATGGAGCAAAGGGCTCTCCTCTTGGGTCCACTATTGATGCACCAACCTCAAGGCCTCGCCCTGGGCTAAGGGAAGAAAAGCTAGCAAGCATAATGAGTAAGTTGCCTCTAGCAACCTCAAAGAAAGTAGAGTCAGCTCAGACTCCACATTCATCAAGTCTCATTGCTGGTCACACAGGGCCAGTACCAAAGAAACCCCAAGATTTGGTTCACACTGGCATCTCTTCAGGCCTTATTGCTGGATCTTCAATTCAAAACCCTAAGGTTTCCTTAGAACCTTTGCCAGCCAAACTACTTCAGCAAGGACTCCAGAGGTCAAGCCAGATCCAAGCTGCTTCCTCTTCTTCACAGACCCATATTTCTTCTTCCTCCTCCAAGGCTCAAGCAGCTACTTCCACCCCCCCTCAGAGGCCCAAGGATGCTGCTGTCCTCGTATCTTCTTCAGAGGCTCAAGGTGGTTCTTCCTCAACGTTACAGGTGACAAAAGTGCACCAACATTCAGCTGTCCAACAGAAATATGTCTCTCCTCTACAAGCAACTATTAGTAAATCGCAGACCAACCCAGTGGTGAAATTGAGTAGCAATCCCAAACTCTCCTGTTCATCCCCAGTCATGAAGACTCCAGATAAGCCAGTAGTATACCGGCTTCCTTTGTCTAACCCCTCATCTGGAAGCGGCGCTCAAGTATCCCACCCACTGGTTTCTCGGACAACATCCAGCACCTCTACCTCTACTAACTATTTAGCCAAGGCTATGGTGTCGCAGGTTTCTTCCCAGGGTTTCAAGCCTCCATTCACAATGGCTGCTTCTCCTAAACCTGCAGCCTCTCCCAAACCCATTTCATCCAAACCCTCTGCGACACCCAAGCCCACTGCATCACCTAAATTCTCATCTAAATCCACCTCATCCCCCAGGCCCACAACAACACCCAGTTCTTCCAGTTCAAGTGCACTAGTATCCCAGAGTAGTCACTCCAGCAACAGTCCCCTTCATAAGCAGACCAGCGGAGTAAATATCAGCAAGCAGTCTCCCACAATGAACTTGTTGCCCTCTAGTCGCACCTCAGGCCTCCAACCTACAAAAACCCCTCAGGCCTCTTCAAAATTGCCCAACTCTTCTCCCTCTGGAACTGTTGTCAAAAATAACTTGAGTGGAGTTGGAATGAATGTACCTGCCAGCAGAGGCAGTAATCTTAACTCAAGTGGAGCTAGTAGGACTAGTCTGTCTGGGGGAGCAGGAAGTGGAACACAGGGTGCTACTAAACAGTTGTCAACTCCACATAGACCATCTTCTGCCTCAGGGTCTCCAGTTGTAGCAGCCACCGTGCAGGTATGTATTACTGGGGACACAGTTCTTGAGTCTGATCATGAAATTTATCCGGTTTTTGTTGGGGTTTTTTTGTAACCGTCTTTTCACAAAAATAGTTTGAAGTATTATGCACATTTTTAACATGTGTACTGAAATTATTTCATACAAGTGAAAGATTTTTCCAAATGGTCATGAACACTTAAACTGACAGGAAAGAATTTTAGCACAGTGTGTTCATGGTTTGTGGTATGGAGGAGTTTTTTTTTTTTCCCTAGAGCACTGGAAAAAAAAAATTTGGTTTAGTGGGCCACAGACATAGAATGGTATTTCCAGACATTATGTTGAAAGAGCTTGGTCCTTCCTCTACCTCTTCTGTGTTTTGATTTTCCTTTCTTGCAATGCCATTTATGTGAAAGTGTCTTGTACATTTGTTGCCATGCTTCCAGGATTGACTTCCTGTTCTAAATCTATATACCTGACTTCTCAATATTTAAGCAGCACACCTACTGAGTTGGCAGACTGCTTTTTAGTGCTTGTGGTTTGTATTATATATATTACTAGCTAAAGTACCCATTCTTTGCTGAGGTTCTTTTTGTAATTGCTGTGTTCATTTTCAAAGAATTTTTAATGCAGCATATTTAACATTTTAATATACATCTCTAAACCTTCCAAAACAACTGAATACCACCTGAGGAAGGAGAGGGAGAGGCTTCAGAAGGAGTATGGCAGTTCACCAGCATAAAAAAATAACTCTAGAAATAAATTGATTTAAAAGGGTGGTTGAGCAAGACTTGTTTACATAAGAAGAGTCCACAGGTCTTGGTCTTCACAAGTACTTGTGTCAAATAACACTTGAAAACAGACCTTATTAAGACTTAATAAGAACTGTGGCATTTCTAACCAGTGAAGAAAGTCTGTTTACCCAAGTATTCTGTACTGCTTTCTAGAAATAATTTAAGTTGAAACAAAAATTCTCAATCTAGATTAATGGTGTCTCCCTCCCAAAATCTTTTGACATATTTGAGCTAGAGGGAAGATGGTTATCTTTTTAATAGCAAATTTTCCAGCACTTTGATCCAAAGGCTGTGTAGAGTTATGTTTTAAAAAAAGAGACAAATTCATGGGATACACCTTGCCTCTACTGAAAGAATGCACAAGAAAGTGAGAAGGACAGAGCCTGATCATTTGATTAAAGATTAATAATGCATTTGTGCATCTAGGCCAAACTAGAATTTCATGGGACGCCATAAATCTGGCACTTCCAACCTTCTGAGGCTTCACTTTGCACCCCAAATAATGTGGATTTTGGATGCAGTTTTGGTTTCTTTTTTTTCCAAGAAAAGTAAATTGAATTGTTTGTTTTATATCTGTAACAACCTCCTACATTGTGTATCAGTAGGTTTTGAAACCTGATATTAAAGTGCTAGCCAATTGCCCATCAAGAATGATGGGGGTGGAGGGGTGAGGGGGCTGGGATGGAGTTCCACCACCTAATGCCTCATGCTGCCGGTGCAGGGATGCTGGCCTTGGCTCCCCATCCCTGTGTCTAGTTCTCAGCATGGCTTCGAAATCATGGTGGTACTCCCCCCATGCTTAGAGCACTCTGATTGGCTGTTTGTCAGCCAGTCAGAGTGCAGATAAAGCATTATGGACAGACGTAGGCTTTTATAATATTAGAATTGCAGCACAACTTGTAGCAACCAAGTTGTAGAACTTGCTACGTTATTTGACAGAGACAGCTGTTATCTGAGTGGAGTTACAAGTACTGAACACAAGGTCCCAGAGATTACGAGGGAAACTTGCTCTCTTTCTTCCCTGCAGCCTCTTCCCCACTTTAGGATTTAGGCTGCTGCCCCTGCTAGGGTGTTGTTGTCATTCTCCCTCCCCCTCCCCGCCCTTTGCTTCTCCAGGGCAGAGGCGTGGCCAGACACTGGCCAGCATGGCCCCCTGAGGCAAAGGAGGCAGGGAGGGGTTTATTCCCTTCTTCCTCTGGGGAACTCTAGCCAGGGTCTGCTGGGCTGAAGCGCAGCAGCTCCTGTGAGGCGGTACTGAGCCTGTACAGGGGTGAGCAGCAAAGGTGGTAGCCAGGGCTGGCAGACCCTGGCTGTGGTCCCAGAGTGGAAGAGGGGAGGGAGGGGGGAATAAACCCTGTCCCTGCCCCCTTCTCCTCAAGGGACATGCTGACCAGTGTCTGGCCATGCCCCTGCCCATGTTGCTAGAGTGGTGAAGGGATGGTGGGGGGGACCCTGACAGGCTGCTATGCCTTGGCCAAGCAGACCCAGACCCCGTCTCTGCCCCAGGCTGGCATTTGGCTACGCCCCCACCCTTGCTCCACTAGAGAGCACAGCACAGCCCGGCGCTGTAAAATATGGTAGGATACTGGCATGGGCTCTGGTTTAACTTAAACCAGGAAGATGCGTGAACTCCCTTTGCCAGGACCTTTGCAAGACAACTTTTTCCATGCTGATTCTTGATTCATCTCTTTGAGAAACCATTACAAACTCGTCTCTACAGATGCTGATCTAGCTAGGATGCTGGTCTCAGCTTCTTCATTTGAAGAGGGCTGTTTTCTGTTCACAACTAGAATTGGAACCTTTTCTATACCCCCGCTCCTTCCTTTCAATAGGTAGTGCTATGGAAGTTGGACAGAACATCAACAAGAACCTGTGAGGGAAATGGAGAGGTCATTGGGGTTATTTGAAAGTACTTTATCTATTTGCCCTTTCTACTACCATTACCAACAGTGGGTTAGCTGACTCTATCTGTATTCTTCAGATCAAGATCTCCCTTGCATTAATCAGACCATCAGTTTAAAGCCAGGGGGAAATGATACTTCTGCTCTGTTTGCTACTAGCAGAGGCACTGTCACATTTTTAAGCACTGCATTTCAGGGAAATCTTGTATAAATTACAGCACAGCAGAGAGCAGCAAAGGTGATCAGAGGTTTGGGAAACGTGAGTTACAAAGAAAGGCTAAAAACTGGATTTTTTTTTTTTTTTGCCTGTCATCACTTTCAATGTAGCTGCAAAGCACAGGACAAACAGTCTTGAGTCTTGGTCTTCAGTTGCAGGAGTGACAATCTGGAAAGAATTTCATGAAGGTGGTTAAACATTGGAGCAGGCTACCCAAAGAGGTTCTAGAATCTCCATCCTTGGAAGTCTATGAATGAGTTAGACGGACACTTGACTTGGATGGCTTAGACATGGAAGATTTTTGCCTTGAGCAAGAAGTTGGATAAAATGACCTCCTGAGGTCCCTTCTAACCCTACCTCTCTACAATTCTGTGCATCTTTCTGTTTATAAAATTTGGCCATGACAGTTCATGAGGAACATCTCAAACGGGCAAAAAGCTGGCACACACTAGCATTTAATTGTGTTGGTGTGTAAAAGGTCTGAGAAGAAATACTAGATCCCCATTAAAAGTCTGAATGGCATTTACTGGTAACCTTGCTAGCTAGGACTTCTCATCTTATTCATGAAAAAGCCAAACAAAGCAAACCAAAGGCTACCTACTGAGAAGCCCCAAAAAGGTCATGCCTCATCTGGAGGAAAATGTTCTTCAGCAAACCTCCAAATGGAATTGTTGAATTGTCCATCTCTACTAGCCAAGTATGACTTCCTACAATAAGAGGAATCAAAAATCTTTATGGCAGGTCAGCCAAACTACTCCAGGTATTTGAGTTTGACACAGTATGACTGAACAATGGCCATTGCAGTAGCTAAAAACCATTACAGTGGCTTTTTCTTGCCTGCAGGCATGGTGAATCCCAGATAAAGGCCAGCTTATCAAAAATCTTCCCCTTTTTATTATCCTAAAAAATAAACAAATAAATTTGGAGATTGGACAACACCTAGCTGGGATCACATGATCCCAGGTTTGACCCTTTTCTTGCCTGCCAGGGGCAGGGGGTCAGACTAGATGGCCCACTGAGGTCACTTCCGACCCTAGAATCTATGCATTTTTAAATAGTAGTACAGCCAACAGCTTATACACTCAAATAGCTTTTAAAGGGATTCTGAGACTGCAGAACCTACATGTTCTAGTCTTGAAAAGGAAATTTCCAAGATGATAACCACAGTACTGTAGACACAGACAAAAGTTACAGTATAATTGGTAACTGACCATAAAGTTCTGAGGAAGTGTGTGACTTTTACCACAAGTGACCCTCTCCTTTTTTTCAGCTGTCCCACAATCCAGGCTTCAGAGAAACAATCCAGAACTTAATTTATGCCATAAAGGTTGAGTCTGGCTGGAATTTCTATTTAATGCTCTCTTTCCTTTCTTTATGTAACCTAATTAACCCATTTCTAGCAAGCTTAGTCTGGAATAACATCAGGTAACCCTATAGATATGGAATTTGCTACATTACTCATTTGACTTGGCAGGTAACTTGAATGACATTTGTGTATTTTTTGTTGATCACCTATCCAAACATTCAGTATGAAGTGGCTATATGCCATCTTATTCTATAAGCTTTTCACTTTCTTTTTTAATTGTGCTAGCATTTCCTCTTTTGATACTTTAATTTCTGACATTTTTTAGTTAGTTACTACAGACATTTTTCTTTTCTGGTATTTCCAAAACATTCTTTGCAACTTTCACTGTGGAAAGATGATCAAGTTTCTCAGCAATGTTATTTTTATCCCCAGTTTCTAGGAAACCTTGATAAATTTTTAAACAGTGTATATTTTCCCCTTGGCCTTTAATTGAGGTCCTACATATTGCTGTTAGGTTCTGGAATTCTACCATTTCAGCCCTCCAAATTATCCTATTCTAAAACAGAGTGCCATTTCTTGTGTTAAAATAGTACTTCGATCTTGTAGAATTCCCAGTTGATTGCAGAAGCTGCTGTTTGGTGCGAGTCATTGTCTTTATTGCACCCGAGTTTACTTTCTTCCATAATATTCCCAGACTCTCCTAGCTCATCATACTTGCAGGTGCCACCGATACATCGGTCCCATATCAGATCGGTGCCGACAAGTAAAATCAACTGTATTGGCAACTGAGGTTTTTTTTGACTTGTGTGGCTGATTTTTAAATGCCCCCATGCATACACAGCTACAGCTGTAGGACAACACGAGCAGCCAGGTCAGGCTAGTAGATCTGTTGTTGGGGAAGGTGTGGGGGAGGAGTGAGCAGGGGACGGAGCCACAAGTGACTCATCCAGGGAGGCAGTGGCTCCTGCTGCTGCATGTGCCCCCCAGGTCTGTGCATGGAGGTAGGGGGGGCAGGCTGCCATTGTGTGCTAGGGCTGGGTGGGGTGGCTTTTCCTGGCCGAGGTGTGGGCTGGGCTGCACTTCAGGAAGGCAATGGTGGCACTGGGAGGGGGGCTATAGCAAATTTTGGAATAGCTGCAGGGATTTCCCCTACCAACTGCCTCTGTGCTGCTGCTGCTCTGCTTGCTCTGAGTGCAGCCCTGGCTTAATCCCCCTGCCAGAAAGAGCCCAGTGCTGTCCTGGACCCAGCCTGCAGTGGTAGCCCACCTTCATCCCACATGCAGATCTTGAGGCACGCACCCCCATGCCCTCCTGGAGGTGCATACAGCCTCAGGAGCAGCCCTTCCCCCGTGCCTTCTGAACGAGCTGCTCACAGCTCCATCCCTGCCTCAGCTGGGCAGTCCCTGGCCCAGCCCCACTCCCTCACTCAGTGGGGGCCTCAATCTGGTCCCCTAAATCCCTTCCCTTTCCCCACAACCAACTTACCAACCATATGCCACTCTTCATGCTGCCCAGCTACACGTTGGATTGGTATCAGCCGATAATAGCTTACTAAAAATCAACCGTCGATATCGGTCCCAAAATTCTCTATTGGTGCACCCCCTAATCATACTAGTTTACTAAACATTAGAGGTACATTACTTGGCCAGACTGTTAAGCCTGTCACTGACTCTTCAGACTAGCTCTGTCCACTTCACGTATTTTGGTCCTTATTTTTTGGGTCTGGTCAAGTGCTCAGTACTATTAAGGTTAGAACAGGATTCAGCCTTGTGTTCTCTGCCTTAGGCACAAGTGCCAACCCCCTTTCTTCCAGTTGAGTCAAGTTTTTCAGACTTTTCAGGGAGCACTTTTGCAGTGTTGTCAGCTCTCATCATTTATCTCCAGTGTGTCAGTATTTTGGATTGGGAAGCATCTCAAGTGTCATCTAGTTTAGTTCTCTGCAAAAATTTTTGGGTATATTATTCCAAAACCATCAGAGATGGATACCTAGCAAACCTGTTCTTGAAAATCTCCAGTAAAGGAGACCCTACAATATCCCTACCTAGCTTGTTCCATTTTCCTACTGTTCTTAAGAATTTGTTTTTCCTGAGATGAGATGTCAATCTGTTTTCCTGCAGTTTAAGCCAATTGCAACCTGTTCGGCCCTCTAGCAAGGGAGAAAAATGTTTCTTAGCTGCCTTTATAGCATCCTTTCAAGTATCTAAAAACAAATGTCATGTCTCTGTCATTTGTTTTCCCAAATTAAGTATCAAATTCCTTCAGTCTTTCATCATAGTTTGCTTACCAGAATGCTCTTTTTTTCTTATCTCTAGAGCTTCCAAGTAATCTAGCTGAGGCCTTACTACCTCCTGGGTCTTGCCTACAGTGCCTCCAGTAATGCAAGCCAAAATCTCATTTGTGGGGGTTTGTGTGTGGGGCAACATCACATTGTTGAATCATCCTGATCTACCCCATGATCCTTCTCAGCAGAGCTGTTGCCGAATCGGTACTCTCTCATCCTCTATTTCCCGATAGACAACACTTTTTTTTTTTTTTTATAAATATATATATATATAAATAAATAAAAATATTTTACAAAAGGTTTACAAATTATTTGCGATATATAAGTGATCCATTTTTAAAAAATATGTTATTTTCAGCTCTTAGAGCCCATATGCTGAAAATCACAGCTTCTCTTTTAAAACATCAATGTGCCTGCTTTGTGTGTGTCTGCATTGGCTCTCAATATTTCTGCATGAAACTCAAGCTTTTCTTCATATTCTGAATGTCTCCAGTTTCATTCTGGCCTCTTTTGGTCCTTGTCACTTTCCACTTCCATCTTTGCTCCTTATTTTCTACTTTGTGTCTGGCATAACATGTCAGTTTTTACTGAAGAGACAACAGCACTTATTTTGAATTCAGTACTTCCTTGTTTTATATAATACTATGAATCACTTTAACTGCACGGCCAGTCTCTACTGTCTCTTCCCCCAGCTTATTTTCACTACTTTTTTTTAGGATCTGTTAGACTAATGCCAGGGATGCTCACCCCCAGCCTGCAAGCTATATCTGGCTCTCAGTGCCATGTCATCTGGCTGATGGGGCTCCCCATGGGTCTCAAAACCTGGTGGCAGGTGTCTCTAGTGGGTTATTGAATAGAGAAAATCCCACACAATTTACTGATTCATTTCGATGCACTGGCTGGGGGAGTAGTTAGTTGATTGCACGATTTCAGAATGATTACACTCTTAATTCATACAACACAATTTTTTTTTAAAATTTTTTGCTATGCATATAACACTGCTTAGCTTTAAGAAATAATGCTCTGAATGTACTTCCTTCCCAAACAATGCTATAAGAATTAATATTACAAAAACAACTACAATTACAACTAAAAGTTAAATTTGAATCAATACTGTTATTTTTCATAATATGCTTACAATCCTAGAATTTCGAGAAGCCAAACACCTGAATATGGTTTCATTTCTCAGTAGCACAATTTAATGCGTTGGCCTCAGTAGTACAGTTCAATGGGCTGGCCTCAGCAGCAATAGGATTAAGTCCCCTTCCTTCAGTCCCTTTTGGGTGCTCTGCAGCTTCAGCATAAACTAAGAGATTCGTGTTCACAGAGCGGGTGGTTCAGGTGATCAGTCCGATCCGGCCTACACTTACGATTCTTCCTTCGTTGTTCTGCAAGTGTAGTCACCTCAAATTTGGGAGAGTAGGTTAGTTTGAGTGAGCCGTCCTGGGCCACTCCTACCCAAACCTGTCACTGCTCCCAAATTTGAGCTCAGATCTTACTTTACAGATGCTTTTGCTTGGTAATCAGTTTCTTTCTAATTACTTTGGGGAACTTCTATACCACTGCAAGTGACCTTTTCTTTCCAATTTTTTCAAAAGGCTCTATGGTTTAATCTCTCGGAATTTGGGGTATTTGCTTAAGGGTCATTTTTAGGTTCTTTTTGTTAAAGGTCTCTAGAGATAAAATTCAAGAGTTAAGTCTCTGAGCAAAGTCAGGATCTTCCACACGTAGACCAAAACAATGACCTAGATAAGGAGATAAATCTTGTCTTCCTGAAACTGGCTAATGGGCAACCATTACAAACATTCAAACTATTTAATTCAATATCACAGCAGGGAGTTTTGGTACTATTTACTTGCTGTCAGATTCCTGTGAGCTCCATGCTCTGTGTTAGATTAGGTACCCAATCTGAGTGTGCGGGCCAGGCAGGGGCAGCACGGGGCCGAATCCTGGTGGGTGGCAACAGGGAAGTGATGAGGCCTGAATCTAGTGCGTGGAGCATTATCTGGCCCACAGACCATCCCCAAGGCACTTATCTGGTCTATGGGGCCAAATGGTTGAGCACCACTGCCTAATGCCATTAACTAACTTGCAAGGAAGTGGGAGAAAACAAAATCATTTATGGTCATGTTTGCAGATAATGCTGAAATGGGTACAGTATTAACTGTCAGCTTTGTTTTATAGAATAATTTGGATTTAATTGTAAACTGAGTTCACTCAAACATTGGCAGCTAAAAGCCAGGTAGTACTTCTACATAATAGACTAGCTTAATAGTCTTAATAGCTGATTCAGAGAAGCTGCAGGGAATTTTAGATAAAATTGTTAGTGAAAGTGAAAAAGATTTAAGTATCAACTGTAGAAAAACAGAATGCATGGTAATTACAAAGAAGATCATTCCTGTATGCAATGACAAAATGGAAAAGGAACAGATTAGACAGGTTAATTAAATTTAACTACTTGGGAAGCTGACTAACATCAGATAGTAAATGTGATCATGAAATAAAATGAAGACTAGGGGTGGCAAAAGATGCATTTCTGAAAATGAAAAAGATATTGACAAATATTATTATTTATATGGAGCTGAAGTTGAGAGGTTTTTGGATTGCTATGTTATACCAGTCCTCATGTATGCATCGGAACGCTGGACAATATCGTCAAGTATGGAAAAGAGAATTAAAACAAGTGAGATCTGGTTCTTCATGTGCATCTTGAAGGTATGTTGGACAAATCACAATTCAGGTGGAGATCTTTTTAAGAGCAGGCTGCTGAAGGAAGCTGCTTATTAACATCAGAAAGAAACAGTTGGAGTTTCTCAGGCACATAATAAGGAAAAAGGAAATTGAAAGTCTGGTTGTAACTAAAAAGACTGAAGGAAGAGGAGATCATGGAAGACAGAGGTGGACTTATGTCAAGAGTCTATCTAAATGGATGACTGCGTCAACACTAGAAATTCTGTATGCCTCAAAGAAAAGAGATCTGTGGAAGTCCATGGTCAGTAATGTCCTGTTTGGATATGGTACCTAGAGAGAGAGTACTTCTAGAAATAAAGAATGCAAGTTGAATAAAATGGGAAAATACTTTATTGAAATACTGACTTCTTAAGAAAAGAACTTCAAGGTTATGAGGATAATAAACTGCAGATGAGATCTGTGGCAAGAATATCTAGGAAAGCTGATGCAAATGTTGGCACATAAGTGAAAAAATAGGAAATTGGTGGGAGGGCATAAGTGAGAGACCAGTACTAGGATACTATATTCATTTCTTACTTCCATGTTCCAGAAAGACTATTAAATTAGAAATAATTCAGAAAAGTATTACAAAAACAAATCTAGGTATGGAGAATCTGTTTTATAGTCCAAGATTAGAGTTAAGTCTGTTTAGTTAGTCCAAGACGAAGTTTCATCCAGGTGACTATTGCAGCTTGCAAGCACCTATATGATAAGAGGATTTTGGATATTGTATTTATCTGAATCTAAGACCACTTGGAATTTTAAGATAACCTCCAGAGTTTCTGTATATGGAAAATTTATTGAGGTTGGAAGGGTATCTTTAAATTTAATTTCCCCTATTGCTGTGGCAGGGAAATCAGCAGTGTGGGGAGGTAAGGAGGGGATTGGCAGCCTGAATCTTTGTACCATAGTGCCTTGTGCCCTTCTCTCCTTTAGCTGCCCCCTCTTTTTACTGAATGCAGCAGCTCTGGCCCTGACCCTGGCCTGGGGTAGATAACAATGGCAGCTCTCAGGCCTGGGTACAAGTCAGGGCTGGAGCCAGAGCCATAGCAGCTGCCTGCCCCAGGCCAGTATTTGGATCCAAGATGAGATGCTTACTCCCCTATGTTGAATAGAGAAGAAAAACTCCTTTGGATTCAAGTAAATACAGCAGGTAGAGGTCTTTACATCCAATAGTTAAAAGTTGTAACAAGGTGCAAGTTGTTTAGTGAGGGTAACTGGCCAGTGGAGTAACTTTATAAAAGTTTGGTGTTGGACTCTATATAAATTCTTTAATTCAGGATTGAATGACTTCAGGAGATGCTGAAATTTGATCAGATTTTAAAGTTTGATATAGAAATCACTTGATAAAATGTTCCTTGTTGTGCAGATCAGACTCTAACACAACAATACGGTTCTTATGGTCATAACATCTATTATGATTGCATTGGTACCTAGAAAGACATGTTGGGAAACTGCTTTTCTCTGTGGTTTAGGGAAAATAGGACAAGCATGTGCATTTTGTGTGTGAATTTTTACATGGATCTGGTACACTTATTTGTTCCTGGCACCTTGCCAAATTTATTATAATGCGCTATGCTTGGGGCTACATCCTAAGATGAGAAAACGCTGAAGTTAGGCCAAACTGCAGCTGTCTGCTTGTTAAGTGGAGTTTCATGTTGATATTGTAATACAGGCATTCTACAACTCTTGGTTTAAACTAGTGAGTCTCAAGCAAGGTACCTTTGCACCCAAATGCCTTGAGGTTCTTTCAGGGGTGCTGAACGGTGCCATGCAAAATTAGCACTGTTAGCTGTGGAAACATGATTCACAAGAAAAATCCAGAGATTTGAAGTAAGAATCCATAGTTTTAAAACATCCTGAGCTGCTGTAGTCTTTCTGAGTTCTTTGCAACAGAAGAATTGCTCTAGGATTTTTTGTTGTCAAAAAAGAGTGAGAACTAAGAACTGTCATTTTGAGGGGTGCCTTGTCTAAAAAAGGTTAAACTACAGATATCAACCTTTAAAAACTGTTTGTTAATTTTTGATCTAGTAAGCAGATACTTTAACTTTTGTCAAGAGCTTTCATGGCTTTGTTTTTCCTTTTTCTGTGGTAAAATTCAAGATTTTTTTCTCCAGTTTGAGCTCTTCAGTTAATATTCTAAATGACTTCAAGTTATTCATTTTCAGTAAAAGTCAGTAATCCAAAATTCACTGTTTCCAAGTCCTGTTCAGCATTTGAATCTATCTGGATCAGATGCCTATAATATAACCACATTGTCCATTCAAGTAGACTTTCTCTTCTTTTTAATTTAAGGGAGATGACCTTGACTCTTGAATGAACAATGGTATCAGATTGAAATAATAGAAAGGAGGTTAATGTGAATGAGCAGGACAGCCACCAGTATTTAAGTAGTAAACTAGCTAAAAATTAATGTGGTTTGGAGGGTATTACAACCAAAATATGCTTTGCAGTTTGTTTTCCATCTTGACGATGAAATGAATGGGAATGTAACTTTGGTTACCTGCTTAGTAGGTAGGGATCACATTTTCTGGTTGTAAATACTTCTGGCCCTTTCCTCTGAAATGCTTTTAAGATATTACAGTAATGTAGCCATAATCATCATTTATCCTTGAAAAAGGGCTGTTTTTTTTAATAAATGGGTTTAGTTGTCAAGAGACGTACTTTTTAAGCCATTTTATTATGAAATCAGAAAGCTGGTAGCGTGTTAAGATTGGTTTATTTTTAAACCAGACCTGTTTCCATGCTCCCAAGGAATTTAGAGCTTTTCTTTAAATTTAAAAGTAGTAATGCAAAAATTAATGGGAACTTCTTGCTAGAACTGATTTCCAGTCTGAGTATATATCTACAAAGAAATGGTGTTGTGAAGCTTAACCTGCAGTATGTTAAGGCAAGCACAGGAGATGAATAACATGCCTGAATTGTATGTAGAGAAAGGTCAAACCTTGATAACACCTATAAAGAATTTCTTAACAAAAATGTTCATTAACAAAATGAATGTGGTCTTTGTTAACCTTTTGTTCTTTGGTTTTGATTCAATATGGCTATAAAAATAATTTTTAAAAGTAACCCCCATCTCTGCACAGTCAACAGCAGGAGCATCATTACTGGCAAATGCCTCACCTCTGACTCTCATGACATCACCACTGTCTGTAACCAATCAGAATGTGACGTCTGCACCATTGACTCCTTTTGGGATGTTGGGTGGCCTTGTTCCTGTGACCGTTCCCTTCCAGTTTCCCTTGGAGCTACTTGGCTTTGGGGCAGACACAGCTGGAGTGACAACCACCTCGGGATCTACCTCAGCGGCTTTCCACCACAGCCTAACTCAGAGTAAGTGTGGCTAGTTTATTCATGTTGCAGTGTAAATCAGGAACAACTGCATGCAGCAAATGATGTAATCTGAAACTGGGAAGAGAAGTGATAGAGGTGGCACTGCTTGACTAACTTGAAACTGGTTTGGCAATGAGCTGTAGTGTGTATACTTATAGGAAACATGATTTTCCAAAGGAAGACAGATAGTGTGATCTGTTAACATTCGTAGAATCATATATAATCTTATCACAGTCTGCTTTCCTAGAAGACTGATGGTATTACCAACTTAATAGTACATAAATGGAATTCAACTTCTTATACTAATTTGTCCCTCCTTTCTTTTCTTTTTTTTTTTTCTTTTTTTAAAAAAAGAACCAAATTATAGAATCCTGTAGGTTCTACAAAACAAATTCGAGGACCTACTGGGGTCTTGCAGTAACTGGTCAAACAAACACTTTTTTGGTTAATGGCTTGCATAGAGCTTATGGTGCAAAAACTGCTTTTTTTAACTGTAAGAGAGACTATTGTCCAGGACAGGACTGGCTTATTTCCATTGAAAAAATCCTATTAGAATTGCTCTCTGCACAATGCTGAAGATGATTGGACTTTTCTGTTAACAAAACAGTTCAAAGTATTGCATCTCTTACAGTGTAACTTGTTTCTGGTATGTATCTAATTCTCAAAAGTACAGAGGGATGAAGGAATTAGAGGCTGCTACCTTTGCTATAAGGAGGTTTCATAGTATCTAGGGTCAGAAGGGGCCTAGAGCAGGCCATCTAGTCTGACACACACACACACACACACACACACACACACACACACACACACACACACA
>JAGPOW010001296.1:59385672-59412888 GCA_030014935.1 Caiman crocodilus
CCTTCCCATCTCCTTCAAATAAGTAGCCACCTTCCCCCACACCCGTTGTGCGTAAAAGCAGTCCCACAGCATGTGTGTCACCGACTCGGGCTCATCGCAGAGCTCCCTTGGGCACTTGGGGGACCGAGAGAGTCCCCAGCGATAGAGCATCTGTCGCACTGGCAGCGCATTGCGCACCGCCCTCCACGCCAGCTCCTCGTGCTTCCCTTTCCAGTCCTTCCCCACCAGTCCTTTCCACACCCTACTGACCTGCTCCGATTGCAGTTCCCCAATATCCAACATCCTCTGCTTCCCTCGCAGGGAATTAAAGACCTTTTTGGCACCTCCCAGTCCTTCGGTCCCTACCCCTACTAATCCTTCTTGTGCGACAAAGGCTCCAAGTCGGGCGTAGGGCAGCGACATCTGCCAAGCCCACGCTCCCTGCCACGCACTCCTGAACAGGCCTAGTCTTTTCAGGAGCCTTCCCCCCCCCAGAACCTACAGAAATTGGTGACCGTCCCCACTGCTCCCCTCGCCTCCCTCACCACCGTCTTCAGAAAGAGACCTTTGTGTATGTGCACTATGTTGGGGAAGCCCCATCCCCCCAAATTCCTCATCCTTGTATATCTCTGTCCTGGCTACTTTCTCTGTCCCCCCCCCCCCCAAAAGAAAAGGCACAAGGCCCGCTGCACGCGTCGGGCCTGTTGCCAGGATGGGGGGTACACCATCGTGGTATACAGGATTAGCGGCAGCAAGCACTGTTTAATCACTTGCACCTTTTCCCCTTGCTGATAAACCCTGTGTGCTCCACATCCCCACAGTCTGCTTCACTTTCTCCTCTAACACTTCCCAAGCCCATTTCCCTTTCCCCTGGATATCCATCCAGAGACTAAGTATCTTGGATAAAAACATGGGCAGTGCCAGGCTGGGTTATGTTAGTGGTCAATTTAGCCCAGGAGCCACTTTTGCTGGTTGGCATTTGCAGGCTCCCTCCACTGATTCAGGGGGAGAAACCAGTATTTTCTGCTTAGCGTTGCCTTTTGGATCTCTTATTAACCTGTGACTTCCCTTTCCCGTTTTCTTTTTCCCCGGGAATCGGTTATGTCTGTGGTGGCCTCCAATGCAATAGAGGTAGCTGGTTGGGTGCTGTTCCTCCAGAATGATCTCTCCTATCCAGAGCCATCCCTAGCAGGGGGTGGGGATCAGGGTGACTGCCTTGGGCCCTGTGCTTCAGGGGGCCCTATGAAGCAGGGCAGCTTCATGTCCAGCTGCTTGCTACCCCCTTCCCCTGCACAATAACGGCAGCAGCTTTTTCAGGTCGGGGGGAATCTGAGTGGGGTGAGGTCCCACATGAACTGACTTGCCCTGTACCCTGCTTGGGTCAGTTCTGTTCCCATCCCCTCCTGGCATCTGATTGTCTTAACAAAGCACTTTCTAGTTTTAAACCCACCACCTCGTTTCAGCAGCTGTCTCTTGCTTCTAGTAGGCTCATGAACAGGAACCATCCCCCTTCTACATGGCATGGGGTGCTTTGTCCTCTGCCCCTGCCAACTCCAGCTGGTTTTTTTTTTGGGTGGAGGGTTGTTTTGCAAAATATATAAATATATATATTTATGTATTCATAAATAAACAGAATCCTCACAGTTGAGGGCTGTATTAAAATAGGACTAAGTGAAAAGTACAAGGAGGCAGAAGACCATGGGAAAGCAATAGCAGACCTCTTCTGGTGGAGAGGGGTCTGGCACAAACATTTTCAGGAGTAGACCCTCAGAGGGCAGGAGGATGAAGTATGGAGATGGGCATGTGGTTGTGCAGTGTGAGCTGTGTAACACATGTGTAGTGTGCTTTGAGCTGCCAGCAGTGTTGGCTATAGATGCGCACTAAGTCTGTGCCAGACCTCTCCACCAAATGAGGTCTGCTATTGCTTTCCCACTGTCCTCTTCTGCCTCCAAATAGTACCAGTACTTTTCATGTAGTCCTAGTTTAATACAGTCCTCAGCTGTGGGGGCTAAGTGTTCATTTATGAGGAAGCTGTCAAATGGGGTAGGCCTCTGTGCACACCACCGCTGGAGATGGCTAACTCCCACCAGGCTGCCAGCGAGAGGGACAGATGCTGCCCTCTGGCAGGCCCTGGGCCGCACGACGCTTCTGCCACCCGCATAGTGCAGGCTGTACGCCCCAGCCCAGCGCGACCCTTCTTGGAGCATGTGCGTGGATTCGAGGGCAGGTGCCTGCGCAGTCTAGTCAAGCGAGGGCAAGGGTGCCTCCGTGTCTCAGGAAGCTGCGGGCTACGTGTCCCAGGAGGCCATGTGCATCCCTTGGCCATCAGCCAATCAGCAACCTTGAAAATCCGAGTAGCAATGACGAGCCAGAGGCGGAGGCACAAGCACAAATACGAAATCAGAAAAGTTATTTGTGTGGCAGCCCCAGTGGCCTAATGGATAAGGCATTGGCCTCCTAAGCCAGGGATTGTGGGTTCGAGTCCCATCTGGGGTGAGTTGTTTTTTTTTTCCTCACCCCCTTCCCTTCCTGTTTTCCCAGCTGCCTTGTAGCTGTTGCAGCCCCGCCTTTGCCCCTAGCCCTCAGTACGTCCCTCGAGGGGGCTTGGCTGTGCCCTGTAAGTTGTTGAGTCACATGGTGACGCTTCCCCGACCTCGCTCCCCACAATAACGCCCATGCGACGTCCGCTCCAGCAGTATTCCTCTCCCAGCCCTCGCTGCAGGGACTGGCCCCCCACGCCGCGTGGGGGCGACCGCGGCCAGGGCCAGGCTGGGGCCCACGCGCTACGCGATCGACACCATGCCCTAGCGCTCCCGGAATTCAGTGCTCTGCAGTTTAGGCCAAGCCTCCATCCCACTCTCCGCTCCCGCACGCGCTCGGTGCTCGGCTACCGATGCCTGCGCAGCAGTGCTGTCTCGGCTATCCGCTGTTTTTCCTGGCGGCGTGGCTATGGCAGCGCTGGGCTCCCCGCTCGCCACGTTCCGCGGGCTCTTGCGCGAGCTGCGCTACGTCAGCGCTTCCGCGGGGCGGCCGTGCCGCGACATGGCGGCCTACCGGCACGTGGTGCAGGCCTTCCGCGCGCACCGGGTACGGCCGGCCGGGGGGGGCGGGGCGGGCCGGGGGGGGGGGCGGGGCGGGCTGGCGTGACGCGCTATTCGTGCCCGCAGGTGACGGAGGAGAAGTTGTGCCGCGCCCAGCACGAGCTGCACTTCCAGGCCGCCGCCTACCTCTGTCTGCTGCGCAGCTCCCGCCTCCACCTCGCCCTGCTCTGCCAGCACCGCGGCCGCGGCCCCCGCTCCGCCCACGACACCGCCCGCCTCGTGGGGCTCGCGCTGCCGTCGCGGCCCGGCGGGGACAGCAGCCAAGCCTAGGGGCCGCCGGGCCGGGCCCCGGGGGCGCAGAGCGCATTAAAATGGTTGCACCCGAGCTGCTGCCTGTGTCCCAGTCACCCGCGCCTGGGTCCGAGCCCAGCCCGGCTCCCCCCTTCCTGCGGCTCGAGGGGAGGAAAGGGCAGGCTCAGATGACGCCAGCAGGGGTGTTCCCTGGGTGCCACTAGCTGGGGTATAGGGGGTCAGCAGGAGGCGAGTTCAAACTTGGCAGGACAGCTGGTCAGTCACCCTGTGGGACCTGTGGCCCTCCCCCCCCCCCCCGAAAACGAGGAGGTGCAGCCAGGTTTGGGCAGGGACCCAGGAAATTCAAGGGTCTCAGATCCCCTGAGGGCTTTTTAGACAGGAAGTTGGAGGCTTTTCTCCAGCATCTCTGACTAAAATCGTGTGTGCCAGGGAAGGTAGCGAATAGGGGTGCATCTCTAGATTGTGGGTGCACAACTTCTTACCTGCAATGCTGTCATCCAGTGCACAGGACTTCCTACAGGTCTGGAAATTTGGCAGCAGGGGAGAGGTCATGCTGTTTTCCTGCCATGGCCAAATTTTCAGACCTGTGGAGAGCTCTGCTCACTGGGTCAGATGCCTGATTCCAGTGTGCTGGGTCTCAAGGCCCAGTCTCAGCATGTTGGGGTGGGAGGATGCGGTGCTGAGTCCCAAGCCCACCATCCAGGGTCAGTGCCAGGATCCCAGGGCCTAATTCTGATGTTGAGGGTTTAATCCAGCCCACAGCATTGTTGTCTGGCCTGCAGGGCTCCCCACAGGTCTGGAAATTTGGCAGTGGGAGTGCTGGAACTGCTCCCCCACCACCGAATTTCCAGACCCATGGAAAGCCATGAGTCCTGTGTGTTGGGTCAGGCAAGCATGGTGCGATGGCCCAATCCCCGCATAAGGTGGTGGGAGAATGTGGCATAAGGCTCCTGGGGCTCTAACTTAGCTTGTGGGGGCAGTGCCAGGCTCCTAAGGCACAGGCCTGGTGTGTTGAGTTTGGTCCAGCTCACAGACTGGCCTCATACCACTCACCTGGCCCGTGAGGCCAAATGTTCAACCACAATCTGTTGGTTCAGTGCAGTCCTTGCATCCACCCTTGCCACCTCAGAGATTGGCCTGTTTGATGAAGAGGGGAAATTTATATAAAGGGAACCTGAATTCTACCGCCACTGTCCCCTGCAAGCCTGGCACCATGCACAGCTGCAGCCTGTGGCTGAAGCAGGACAGAAGTGGCTTGGGCTCCCCCTGCACCTGGATCAGCCGGTGGCAAAGCCAAGAGGAGGCTGCACCTGCACTACTGCACTCCCTGCCCCAATCTGCCCCTGCCTCTATTTAATTCCATTAAATAGCACGTTATTGCCATGGAAGTAGTACAAAGCTGTGAGAGAAAATGACTGTGGAAGGTAAATATTCTAAATGGATAATCTAGTGAATATTTTATAACTTTATTTTATAATCCGACTTCTCAACCTGGCTCTGCTGTGTATTCACGGTTTGGATTTAAGCATTAGGCTTCACTACTTAGTGCTCTCTAAAACAAGGAGGGATTGTATTTGTCTGCGATTTGAAAACTCTGGATGAAAAGTACTAATTAAAAGTACTGATTATTAAATGCATTTATCATTGTCCAGACTTGATCCAGTACACCTACATACTGCAGGGCTATCTTCATTTTATCTCTGTGATTTCTTCATTTCTGATATCTTGAGGAAATATCAAGCTCCCTCATTCAGTACAATGAGATGGGAACCCTGTCTTGTTTTTTAGCTCAGCCAGATCACAGATCTAGCTGGTTGCTCTAGCTCAATGGTTCCCAAACTTTTTAGATGGGGGGGACCCCCTAAATAGGCTGCAGGCACTGCTTGGGCTGAACAGAGGCAGATCCAGGGGTTGCAGTGGGAAACCCATGTTTGACATCTGCTTCACCCAAAGTTCAAAGCCAGTTGTGTGGCAGGGGCATCAGGCAGTGCTGAGAGAATCAGCTGACTTCATGGCTCACCGTCTACTCATGATCCCTTCTAAACTCTTCATTCCTTCCACACCCTTAACCAACCTCTCTTCTTTTTAATGGCCCTGATGCTCCACCAATCCAGCTGGGCTTTCTTCTGCAATTCTGCTGCCTGCTCCTGGTAATGGAGCTCCTGGCTCTCAATCCTGCAGGCTGTTTTTTGAACTCGTGCCAGTGAAGTTCTGCCCGTTTCTGCTTCCATCTTAAACCATGAGGCAAGCCTAGGCCTCAGCATGTTGGTAAAGCTCCTAGCTTCTTTTCAACTGGAGAGAAATGTGCATTGTGTTCTTTGGGATGAGGACCTTGCCATCTGCACCCCCCCTTTTCAATGTCCTAGATCTGCCCATGGCCTTGGAAAAAGGCCAGCTCTTAGTCTTCACCTTTGTAGGTATTTATTTTTGAACGAAAAGAAAGCAGCAAGTCTTTTCTAGCAGGGCATAGGCTGCGGAACGGGGTGGGCCACCCGAACCATACCTGCTTTTAGCCTGTTATTTTATGTAACCCATAAATGCACAATTGTCATTCCACTTAAACTGTATAGCTATTTTTTTAACTGCGTAGCTAGCTAAATTAACGTCATAAAAGTGGGTCGGGCCATGGCCTGGGTGGCCTGCCCCGTTCCTTGGCCTCTAATGCTGGGAGCCCAGAAAGGCCCGCCGCCCCTGTCAGCGGGCACCTGGAATGTACCACTGCTGTGCGCGGGGTGGGGGGGAACGACACTTGGGACTATCTAAACGGGAAACGGCCCTTTTGGGTTAGCCCACCGCAGGGACGGGACGACAACGTCATAGCAGGCGCAGAAGACCTGGCCAATCACGGCGCGCGCTACCTCAGCCCGAAGAAAGCCTGCCGGGGGTGGAGGCGGCTGTAGGGAAACGCGCTGCGCCTCGCGTCCAGCTCACAAACGCGGCCGCTCGCCCAATCCGCAGGTCCGCTGGCGCTGACGTTGCACGGAGGGGTGGGGGTAGCGCGCGCGCGCGGGCGGGTTTCCGTTGGCGCCGGCGCGCGAGCGGCTGGGTTGGTTGTTAGTGGGGGGGGTGTTGCGCGGGGGAGGGGGAGGAAGCGAGGCCGCGACCAGCGCGAGGCGGCGGTGGGTTCCCGCGTCGGTCCAGGCTCGAGCCCGGAGCGCGCGACGCGAAGCCCCCCCCCCATTCCTCCCGCCTTCCCAGCGGGAGCTGCCAGGCCGCAGCTGTCGGGCCGGGCCGGGCCTCGCGCTCAGGATGTCGGCGCAGGCCCAGATGCGCGCCATGCTGGACCAGCTCATGGGCACGTCCCGGGACGGTAAGTGCGGCCGCCGGGAGCGGGCGGGCGGGGTTGCCCTTGGCGGGAAGGGAGCGCCTGCCGCCGCGCGGTGCCCGCAGGCCGGGAACTGGGCCGGGCTTGGCGCGGGGAGGCCGCGGGGGCGGAGCGTCCCGCAGCGCCGCCTCGGCCCCCCTCATCCTTTCCTGCCGCTCAGCGCAGGCCCCGGCCCCGGCCTGCGCTCCCCCGGCCCTTCGGCTTCTCCCGCGAGAAACAGCGGGGCCTTGGACTTTCGACCCACGGGCGGGCGCAGCCATAGCACCCGTGCTGAGCGCCTCCACGGGAACTGACAGAGGAGCGCAACTGCCGCAGGCTTGTCCTTGCTTGGATGGGCCTTCCCCCGTCCCTTCCCCGTGTAATAGGCAAAGCTGCCTTTGGTGCAACCTTTTGCCTATAGATCTTGAAATTGGCTGCCCCTTAGTTTGCAGACGCTGATGGGAGAAGAGGAGGGTACTCGAGTCCAACAGCAGCTGCCTCCCTTGGAAGGAGGTTGAGCCTCAGCTGAGCCTGCTTCCTTCTCAGTAGCCTCAGGCCTGTGAGGTGGTGCTGAGCTTTGTCAGACTAGAAAGTGTTTGTTTCCTCGCCCTTCCTCCCCAGCTTCCTGGCAGGTAAATCTGGTGCTGGGGAAAAGATGGAGTCCCTGTCAGGAGTGAGGGGCAGTGGGTGGGAACTGACCACTGATGTTTACAAATGGGTCCTGAGAGCCACTGGGCTAGAAGAAATCTGCCAATTTTTGTTTTAAGGTTAACACTGACACGTAGGAAACTAGCATGACAAACCCCCCTCCCCTCAGTCTATATAAGGCAGTGTGTTCTCTGTAGCCCTTTTTTAAAAAACGGACCAGGGCAGTGCTCTGAATAGGCTCATTTTTATAAACGTTTCATATTCTGCGTATCATAAATGTGGGAAGAGAATTTTTTAGGTCCTAACACCAATGGAGTACTCTGCAATATGCATAGGAAGGCAGCTGCTCTGGCTTGGAGATAAGGGTTTTGCTGCAAAGATTAATCTTTAAAGCAGAAAATAAAATTTCAGCTCTGGGAAAGGATTTTTTGTTTGTTTTTTTTTACTGTGGAGTGATACTTGTTTTGAAGTAGTTGATATACAGATACAATCCTAAGCTTGTGTTCTTAAAGCTCATTATGACTTCTAAAGAACTTGCTGACAACACTTAGATAATAGAGCTTTTGCCATATGAAGTTTGCTTAGAAAACCAACTGAAAAACAACAAAACATTTCTGGAAAAAAAGAGAGATGTGCCTATACTTTGGATCATACGGTATTGACACCAGTAAAAGGAAAATTGTCGTTATCGGTGATCAGCTATTTTTGGCTGATGTGGCCGATAATGTCACCAGTAAGTGCTGCATGTGTGACACGGCCTAGCAGCTTGGAGACCGGCATGTAGCCAGTAAGTCTGTTGGGGGGAAGGGGCAGATCAAGGCCCCCACAGGAGTGGGGCTGGAGCAGCATGGGAGCAGGCCCTGCCTGGCTGGAGCAGGGCAGAGCATGGGACAGCCACAGGCAGCTTGTCTAGGGAGGCAGTTCCCACCACTGTATGCACCCTGGGGGAGGCATGGGGGGCACATGCCCCCCAGATCTGTGCATGGGACAAAGGTGGGCTGCCTGCTGCAGACCCGGGGCCGAGGCTGTGCCGCACTCTTCTTGGCTGGTGTCTGGGCCAGGGCTGCACTTGGGGTGGGCAGCGGCAGCACTGCGAGGGAGGGATACTGTGGAGGGGGACTATGGTGAATTTTCACATGGCTGTAGCCACCTCATAGCCACTGCCACCACTGCCCACCCTGGCCCAAGCTCAGTCCCCGCTCCAGGAAGAGCCCACAGCAGGCAACCAGCCCTGGACACAAACACAGATCTGAGGGACACATGCCCTCTCCATACGGGCCCTAGGGTTTGTGCAGTGGCAGGGGCTGTCCATGGCTCTGTCCTGCACCCTGTCCTGCCCTGGCTGAACAGCTTCTACCCTTGCCCCACTCTCTCCCTCACTGTGGGGGCCTCAGTCTGCCCCCACTTCATCCCTTTCCTCCCCCCACCACTTACCAACTAGATGCTGCTCTCC
Organism: Caiman crocodilus; assembly: GCA_030014935.1. NCBI lineage: Eukaryota > Metazoa > Chordata > Crocodylia > Alligatoridae > Caiman > Caiman crocodilus. Next base: position 59,394,410 of record JAGPOW010001296.1, read on the forward strand.
ACACTACCAGGCTGCATATCGGCAATCAAATCAGTATCAGCCAATACGGCTGGTCAGTAATCAACCGTTGGTAACAAATCTTTATCGGTGCACTTATAGAAAAAACATTTGGACCCTCACAGTTTACTGCACTGACCTTTCTGACTGCTTATTTGACAGTAGAAATAACTCAGTTATGAAAAATGCTTCTGTTGTTTGAATAACAGGGCTGGTATTGGCAGATACACTTGATATATATATAGTAGAAAAATCACTTAAGTAATCTTATCTAAGATTATGTAAATGCCTTGGATAAGTATACATGTCATGCACTTTTCATCCATGTAGTCCAAAAAAGAAACATAAAAAGGTAAAGGTGCACTCTGCTGCCAATTCACTTTTAAACAGAACAGGTGCAGTGAAGGTCACACACAAGTGGATTAATTTAAAGCAGGCATGATGAGTTAGAGGAGGGTGGCAATGTATATCCTATGGGTGACATCAGGCCCACCAAGCAATTTTGTCCAGCCTGTGAAACTAGGGTGTCTGCAGTAGTTTGATAACAGGGTGTTAGTGGCAATGTGAGGGCTAAAGTGACAGCAGTGGTCAGCCTTTGGACCAAGCTGCATTAATTCAGCCTGCTGGTTCTAAAAGGTTGCTGACCTCTGTTTTACAAGTGTGAAATTGTGGATCACTTGTAAGTATAGGTTGGTCAAAATCTTCACGTAACTTGTGCCTACTTATTTAAGGCTCTTTAAAGAAAGCTTTAGATTAAAGGTCATAACTTTAGGTAATTCCATTTGATTTTTTTTCTTGTTATTGAAATGGATGGAATTTTTTTTTAAGCCGGTACAGTTGGTAGCTTAAGAGAATATGACGCGTCTTTTAATATAGGACTTGTAGGCTGTATTGTGTTTTTGAGCAGAAAAAGTTATGGAAATAGTTTTCTTTCCTGTTAAATAAATCAGGTTCTTTCTGGATTGTTGTTTTGTAAATGAAGATTCTGGTTCAAGTTTTCTTTTTTATTATCTGCTTATTGCATACAATATCTTTTCTTTGGAGCTTTTAATCTCACGTGAGCATCACTACTGTGGTGCAGCATAAGTCTTTTTTTCCTCTACTCAGATGTGCCACCATGTTAAGCTGAACTGCTGCCTTTTTAGCTTTACATCCAGCTCCTTGATAGTGGCCTGCAAAGGACTTCTCCAGGAATTATTAACAAGTCCTTGTTTTCTACTTAAGTCCAGATCTCTTGCTCTGTTTTACTTCAGCGCTAGTCAAGTCCTCAGCTCTTGCAGAGATGAGGGTTTGTGGGTTTTTTTCCCTTCTATTTGGCTTCCAACATATGTTCAAGTGCAACCTTTATACACTTCATATTTCTAGGCACCTATTTAGTTTATCTGTATCAGTGGGGTTTTGATGGTTGGAGCCTATGTCAGCACTCTAGCACTAGTATTTTCATGTTCATTTAGGACTCTGGTGCTTTATCTCCGCCGAGTATGCGGATGTTTGTTTCCCTCTCTCCCAAAATGTAGGGAGCTAGAAAGGTTGTTCAGCAGCCTCAGACCATATCCTTGAAATATGGATGACAGATGGCCATATTTGTTACATTGTTTGCCTCAGAGTCAGCTACAGTTACAGTGCCAGATACGTTTGCATAAATCGTTTTGGACTCTAGGGGAACATGAAGAACAACTCGCATCTTTACTCGAGGCAGCCAGGGAACCTCCTATACATCTGATTTAAAGCTGGCTTACAATTCTTCAAAGGCTAGATCCTCAAGGAAGAAGCAGCCTTTTAACCCTGGGACTTAACCCTGAGTCAAGATCACGTTTGGGACGTTCACAGGTTCTTTCTGTTGAAGGAGACATGTTGAATTCAAGTGGTCTGCTGTACTTTGCTTTTTCAACATGCTTGAAGCTTCAGTATTTGAAATCAGCGATACCTGAGGAGTTAACAGAAATGGAGTATCAGGAGCAATGCAGGGCTCTCCAACTTCCCAACTTATAAGCAGCCAAGGTCCCCCACAATGAAGACATTCAGTGGCCAGGCACCCCCACACTGAAGACATTTTTTTCTCCCTCTTCCTCCCCCCCCCCCACCTGCTGCATCTTGCCTCACCCTCCCCTCCCTGTGCTGCATTTCCCCCTAGGGTGGGCAGGAAGTAGAAGGCAGAGGAACTGGAGTAGAAAGGAGTTGGAAGTAGAAGCCAAAGGAGGAGACTTGCGGGGTGGGGGTCATCATTGACTGCAAGATGAACATGAGCCTTCAGTGCAATGCTGCAGCTAGTAAAGCGACCAAAGCACTGGCTTGCATCCATAGATGTTTCTCAAGCAAATCCCGGGATGTCATTTTCCATTTGTACTCAGCCTCGGTGAAGCCGCAGCTGGAGTACTGTGTCCAGTTTTGGGCCCCACAATTCAAAAAGGATGTGGAGAAGCTTGAGAAAGTCCATAGAAGAGCCATGCGCATGATCAGAGGTCAGGAAAACAGACCTTATGACGACAGGCTGAGAGCTATGGGGCTCTTTAGCCTGGAAAAGTGCAGGCTCAGGGGTGATCTGATAGCCACCTACCTATAAGTTTATCAGGAGTGACCACCAGTATCTGGGGGAATGTTTGTTCACCAGAGCGCCCCAAGGGATGACGAGGTCGACAGTTCTAAACTAGTGCAAGACCGTTTCAGGCTGGACATAAGGAAGAATTTCTTTACTGTCTGAGCCCCCAGGGTCTGGAATAACCTGCCGTCGGAGGTGGTTCAAGCACCTACATTGAACACCTTCAGGAGTAAATTGGATGCATATCTTGCTGGGATCCAATGACCCTAGCTGACTTCCTGCCCTTTGGGCGGGGGGCTGGACTTGATGATCTTCTAAGGTCCCTTCCAGCCCTAATGAAAATGAATCTTGTGAATGACAGGGAACACAGAGACCCTGGCTGGCTGCTGTTGTAGCCAAAATTATGGGGGGAGCCATGGTTGGATGAGAGTTCTGGAGCGGGGGTCAAAAATAAAGTCTTTGGGGGTTGCATGCAGCCTGCTGGCTGCAAGTTGGGCAACCTGCCCTATTGCACTGCTGCAGTATCTCAGTCTCCAAACAGCTATGTCAGAGAGCCTTTAATTTTCTCTTCTGTTCTTGAAGTGGATATGATAATTGGTTGTTTCCACATGTGTTTTTCAATGTAGCAAGTCCTTTATGGGTCTACTGTAAGGCAGTAACAATTTTAGAACATTTATCTATCTATGGTTAACATGGTTAGAACTCTCAAAGTACTTGAGGGTAGATTTTTATATTAAAGCTATTGTTCTTCATGCACAAAAGTTCTGTCCATGGTAGATGGCACTTCTCAAAGCAGTGTTGACGTTCAGTGACTTCTTCCATATAATAGACTGCTCTGGCCACTTGAGATGATTAGGCAAGAGACTGCTCAGGTCCACTGTATTTCCATTACAGAAAAAAACACAAAAGTAACTTGGCAGGAGTGATCCTGACTTTCTGAATTTATGACAGCTGCTAAAAAAACCAAACAAACAAAAAAAGCTGTCCAGTCCTGGAATCTACAAGTAGTATTATAAAGAGATACCATGACTGAAGTCAAATAGTTATGTCCTAACAATTGTTTTAGCATAGAATGAAGTGTGGGAAGTTGTAGCAACAGCCATGCGAGGCATCTGCCATCTTAAAGGTAAGTGTGATGAGTCTTCCCAGAGTATGTCATCAGCCACATTTCTGGGGGGGTGGTTTATGAAAGGTTGATCATAAAGGTAGCAGTGACTAAAAGTAAGACAATGCCTCTTTTTTTTCCATTTGGGTTAAATCTCTAGGAAACTATTGTGCAAAGATGCAGACAAGGCCCAACATGTTAGCAACAAGACAGTCAGGGAAAGTGTCGGTCCCTTACCAAATGGGGGAGGCAGCCTAATGGCAGACAGAGAAAAGGCTGAAGTACTTGATGTTCTTTTTCACCTTGGTCCTCAGAGGCAAGATCAGCTCCCAAACTACTGCACTGGGCAGTACAGTGTGGGGAAAAAGTGAACAGCCCTCAGTGGTGAAAGAACAGGTTAAGGGTTACGTAGAAGAGCTGGGCCTGTACAAGTCCTTGGCACTGATGAAATGCATTTGAGGGTACTGATGTGATTGCAGAGCTGCTGGGCATTATCTTTGAAAACTCATGGTGACTGGGGAGGTCCCAGACAATTGGAAAAGGGCAAATGTAGTGCACATATTTAAGAAAGGGAACAAGAGAACTACAGACCAGTCAGCCCCTCACCTCAGTCTCCAGAAAAACTCATGGAGCAAGTCCTCAAGAAATCATGTCTAAGCACTTGGAGAAGAAAATGATTAGGAACAATTGGCATGGATTCACCAAGGGCCAGTCATGCCTGACCAACCTGATTGTCTTTTATGATGTAATGATAACTGATCCTGTAGATGTGCGGAAAGCAATGGACATGGTATACCTTGACTTCAGCAAGGTTTTTGATACAGTCTCCTACAGCATTCTTGCAAGCAGGAAGTGTGGGTTGAGTGACTGGACTATAAGGAGGATAGAAAGTTGGCTGGATCATCAAGCTCAACAGGTAGTGATCAATATCTTGATGTCTAGTTGTCAGTCTGTGTCAAGTGGAATGTCTCTGGGGCCCATTTTGTTAATGAAGATATTGAACAATCTGGAAGATTGGATGGAGTGCACCCTCAGCAAGTATGCAATGGATGCTAAACTGGGGTGGGGGAGTAGTAGATATTCTAGAGTGTTGGGCTAGGGTTCAGAGTGATCTAGACAAAAGAGGATTGGGCCAAAAGAGATCTCATGAGGTTCAGCAAGGATAAGTGCGAAGTCCTACACTTAGAACGGTCTCGTGCATCGCTACAGGCTTGGGACCAAATGACTACGCTGCAGCTCTGCTGAAAAGGACCTGGAGATACAGTAAACAGCTGGATATGAGTTAACCGGGTGCTCTTGATAAGAAGAAGGCTAACAGCATACTGGGCTACATTTAGTGCAAGCATTGCCAGCAGATAGAGGGGAAGAATCACTTCCCTTGGCAGTAGCAAGGCCACATCTGGAGTACTGTGTCCAGTTTTGGACACCTCACTACAGAATGGATGTGGACAAATCAAAGAGAGTCCAGTGGATGGTCAGCAAAAATGGGGTTGGGGCACATGACTCCTGAGGAGAGGCTGAGGGAACTGGGGTTATTTAGTCTGCAGAAGAGAAAACTGGGAAGAGATTTGATAGCAGCATCTACCTACCTGAAGGGTGGTTCCAGAGAGGATGGAGGTAGACTGTTCTCAGTGGTGGCAGATGACAGAATAAAGGCAATGGTCTTGAGGTGCAGCAAGGGAGGTTTAGGTTGGATATTAGGAAAAAACTTTCTCACTTAAAGGGTGGTGAAGCACTGGAACTGGTTACCTAGAGAGGTGGTGGAAGCTCCATCCTTGGAGATTTTTAAAGACCAGCTTGACAAAGCCCTGGCTGGAATTATCTAGTTGGGGATGGTCCCCTGTTTTAGGGGGTTGGATTCGATGACCTCCTGAGGTCCCTTCCAACCCTAATTTTCTATGATTCTATGCTGTATCATTAGCCACTGATGCAGGTCACATGTTGGCAAGGATGGACTGTTATCTGCTTGACTTTCAAGTCTCTGGCTTTAATCAAAAAGTTCAGAGATTTTGCATTAGAGAGGTTTTTTGGAGGTCTGGGAGGGAGCCACATGAAAGTCCCATGGCAAAATGATAAAGAAAGCTCCCTTGTGTTTTCTCAGCCCTTTTATTAGGGAAGAAAGGGAGAGGGTTTTTGGTTTTGGTTCTTCTGGGTAAGCTGGCTTTCATGTTTGATCTCTGCTTTAAGCGTAGTCTTTCAGTATGTGGTTCTGCCTCTCAGTGCTATTAGAAAGCTCACATACACCAGGCCCCCAGATAAAGTATATATACCTTTTTCTGGGAAGTCAAATGAAGAGAAAAAAGATTTTTCCTTTAAGGACAATGGTAACTAGCAGTAAGTATCTGAGGGGCAGTTTGTGCAACAAGTCCACAGCCAGCAGCTAGGGAGTCCCATGTGCAGTACTGTAGCATTACTTTCACCTCCCCTGCCAAGCCTTAGAGGCAGAAACTGCTTTTACTATATTTCATTGCTGAGAATGCCTGGATTTGGGGGAAAAGATGTGTTGTATTCAAGAAAATACAGTAAGTGTCTAACGGCGTAGTTGTGACTGTTTATCATTGAAGTATCTGTGATTGATCTATGGTGATTTTGAACCTGACTGGAAATGCTTCAAACTACTGTTTACACAGCTGCTCTTAAGACTGGGCTCAACAGTCTGGGAACATCAAGACTGATTTAGTGAGAGTGCTCAGGATATAAAGAAATTGCCTGATGAGAACCATCTACTACATTTATCTTGGATGACTGATAAAATATAAGCTTTCAAGAAATCCACTTATTGAAAAACAATACACGTGTTGTAATATAAAATTAAAAGCTGTATGCAATGCTTGGTGGAGCAGGGATGTCAGTGAGCCAGTCACACTTGGACTAAAACGATACGAAACAATTCTTTGATGCTTATAGTACTGTGTGGGCCTCAGTCAAGGGGCTCCATACTTGTGAGGGATTCAGATGGAAGCACCCTCTTAACTGAAAACAGCCATGTTCTGAGGAAGTAAGCTAAAAGTTTAAAAAATATGGTTAACAGGTAATCCAGTTTGACGATAAAGCTGTTGATCAACTATGCACAAAAGAGCTGTGAATCGGGGGACATGGTAAATCCAGCCCTTTAACTTCTTATAATTTGTTCATCTATTCACATCCTAGCTTTACATGCTATCAGTGAAATGTTCACTGTAAGCTGTTTGTTACATGAGTGAAAAGGCAATTGCATTGCTCTCATGGCAAGGTACCCAACTTTGGTACCGTTCCAGCTAAGACCTATATAGATGTCTAGAACCACTTAACCAAGCATTTCAAAGAATTCTCCTAATCAAAGTGGTGTAAAAGAATGATGCTCCATATGCAAAAAAACAAAGATGCTTCTTTTGTCAATTGTATTAAAGAAGAAAGTTAATTGTATCATGTGAGACAATCACCTGGGAATCTCTTTAATAATGTTTAATGACAGGATCCTTGTCAGACTCGTACTTAGTTCCTTGACATAGATGAAGTAATTTTGCTTGATAGCCAGTGTGGTTTCAGAGAAGAAAGAGGAACAACAAACACAACCTCTTCTGCACAGCAAATACAAGGGAAATGGAGAAAGCAACATACTGATTTCTACTGTCTTTGATCTTGCAAAGAAATTTGACCCAGGCTTTTGACTGCCTCTTGTTCAATTATAATGAATGTGCCACCCTTTCATGATGGAATATCTTAAGTCTGCTTTCTGTAACAAGCAGTGTACATGGCTTTGCCTTTACATTCAGACTATAAAATAGCTTGTTTGTTGCCATGCTGTTAGTTGCTTTTTCCAGTCTTGATATTAGGCATTCAAATTAGATTAATGGTTGATAGAAAACTTTTCAATCCCAAGTAGCTGCTAGCAAAAGTAAGGATTCTGGAGGAACATTTCCACATAAGTTTTGTTTGCTGACAACTGGGCTTTGATTCTTTGTTCCTGGGAAGATATGAAAGTCGTCATGGATTGATTTGCTACTGCATGCTCACATTCTTTCAGATCAATTATAATCCTTAAAAATGCAGTTGTTTATGTGTAAGGTTACTCCTGGTAATTCCTATTTGCCATCAGTTATAAGTGGAGTGCATATGTTTCAGTCTGTAGCTGAGTTCACCTACCTGTGTAGAACTTGCTCGTGTGAAGTGAACATCAGTGATGTTCTTCACTGAAAAGCCCACAGTCTTTGGAACATTAAATGAGTGTCTTTAGTCTGTGACAGAGGTATAACTTTTCAGACAAAATTGAAAGCTTACATTAGTGGTTCTCCATCTTGTTACACTCAAGGTGCTCCTTGGAAAATGCCAGTTCTTACCTTTCACACATTTTTGATTATGGGAAAATAATAGAGCAATTATTGTGTTGCAGAGCACTTGGAAAGACCACAACAGGTCAGAATAGATTTGATACTGTAGGTGCTGATTTGAAATATATTGGTTTATCTTGTGAATCACGTGTAGGTGCTTGCAGTGCTAATGTTGCATAGGCTGTTGCAGTGCAAATAGCTAAGAATCGCTGCTCTCCAAGGTGGTAGTCCTGACCACTTTACTTTTTTGAACGGTGGATAATCTATCATCATAATGCCAAAAAGATGAACCATTTCTATCTAATGACGAGAGAGAATCCCAAATCCCTCCAGCAAACAAATGTCACGTATAGACACTACAGTCTGTGAAGACACCATCAAGGTGGTCCAGTTGTCTAGTAGTCTGATAACTGCTCCCAAAATATTCTTTATGGAGACTGTGCTTTGAGGGAGATTTGCATATTGGGCAGTTATAAAGATACAAGGGTATTTTTTTTTAATTCTGAATCAGTGTGATGTTAACATTCAGAACTGGGAACAAAAGCCCATGTGCAAAAAACATGATACACCTTGATTTGTGATGACATGACCAGTTTGGGGGATCATCGTGTCTGATATGCAGAGAACAGATGCCTACAATGAAAGTTTTGGCATCAGGGTTAATCCTTCAAAAATCTGAAAAATTTGACATAATCTGTCTAGTTTGTAACTATAAATTCTAGGCAAAATTTGAGCATATCAAACACTAGAGAAACTATCTCTTTTTGAGTCGGTCTTGAGACGAAACACAGCCTCTGACCATTAAAAAAATGAAACTGACATCCCACAGCTACAGCTCTGCATGAGAGAATCTCCATGGATAATGAGGTCCAGTGAAAACACATTGCACGCTCTTTGCCAATGGTCCTTGGACCTCCAGCTTCAGGGCTGTTTTGGACAACCTTTGCTTAGGATTGAACTTAAACTGCCATGAGAGTAGTGGCCACAGGTCAGTTCAGCATGGGTTGGGGTAACCAGACAGCAGAACTAAAATCTGTGTCTAAAATTTGTTGTGTCTCTGGAAATAAAATCTGCACATGTTTTCCAGTGATGCAAATGTTTCTAAAATAGATCATAGCTTTTCTGAAATCTGGTATCTGGAAAGGTGACGCATAGGAGTGCACCAATAAAGATTTTCTAGGCCAGTACCGATGGCCAACTTATTAACAAGCCATATCGGCCAATACTGATCCGATTGCCAATATGCAGCCCAGCGGTTCGGAGAAAAGAGCCCAGCTGGTAAGTCTCTGAGGGAAAAGGTGTATGGGGGGGGGCAGACTGAGGCCCCCATGGTGAGGGACGGAATGGGGCTGGGGTAGGGGCAGGTGTTGCCCAGCCAGGATGGGCATGGAATGGAGCTGTGAGCATCTTGTCCAGGGGCTTAGGATGGGGTGCAGGTGGAACCCTCTGCTGGCACACCCTGAGGGAGGCACAGAACCTTACACATAAACAGAAGGGCACGTGCCCCCTGGACCTGAGCGGGGCGAGGGTGGGCTGCTATGGCAGGCTTCGGTGACGCCTGGCTCTTCTTGGTGAGGGGGCTGGGCCTGGGCTGTGCATGGGGCAGGCGGCAGCACTGGGAGAGGGGGCTTTGGGGTGAGCTTCAGCCACCGCAAAATTTGCCATAGCCCACCCTGGAGCCCCCCTCTTCCAATGCAGCTGCAGTCTGTCCCAAACACAGCCCCTGCCTAGCTCCCCTCACTGAGAAGAGCTGGCATTACCCCTGATCCCAGCCCTCTATGACAGCCCACCCTCGCCCTACACAGATCTGGGGGGCAAGTACCCCCCCATGCTTCCCACGGGATGTGCTAGCAACAGGAGCCCCCACTGCCCCGAGCAAGCCACATACAGCTCCATCCCCTACCCTGGCTTGGCAGTGCCTGCCCTACCCCGACTCCCTCCCTTACTGCAGGAGTCTCAATCTTCCCCCTCCCTCCACTCCTTTCGCCCCCACAGGCTTACCGGCTGGACACGGCTCTCCAAGCTGCCAGGCTGTGCTCATGCCCATAGCATTTATCGGAAAAAATATCAACCACATCAGCCAAAAACAGCCGATTGCCAATAATGTCAATTTTGCTTTTATCAGTACCAATATGTTATGAACTGATATATCGCTACACCTCTAGTAATGCAGTGTCCAAAATGCTAGGCAGGCCCCTCTAGTTTCACATAAACTAGTGGCTTTGAACCTGTGATCTGAGGGTCCCTGGGGGTCTTCAGATTCTGTCTAAGAGGTCCGTAAAAGATGACTGCGATCAGTCAAAAGTATGTGAACACTTGCATATAAAATTCAGAGAGGTCCAAACTTCCATTCAAAATTTCCGAAGGGGTCTGCACTTCGGTTCAAAATTTTTAGGGGTCCACAAATGAAAAAAGGTTGAAAATCACTGATATAAACTAACCAACTGAGGCCCACCCTGCTCCATATATTTAATGTTAAAACATCTTGGGAGCTTCCTTTAATATCAATCAATTTATTTCAGATGAAATCTCTTTAGTAGTATGAGTGGACTAGATCCATGGCTGACTTTTTGCATTGTTGTAGAAATGTTTGAGTCAATTTAGTGATGTCAAGCCTTACTGAATCAAAACAAAACCTATTTTCCTTATTTTGGGGTGTTTTGTATCACATTTTCATGGTTGTTTCCTGCATATTCTTGAAGCAACGCTGCTTGGAATTGCATGTTTATTGAGGGAGAGCCTCTCATTTTTAAGTCTGCTACAGAATCTGCCTCAAGATAGTAAATAATGCTTTCTTGACACTAAAGGCTGGTGTGGGAGAAGTATTACTCCTCTTTTCTCCCCCCACCTAGTTGAGTTGCTTAATTTTGAGGTTTCCTATGTTGTCGATGTTAGCAGTGATTTACTTGTTTGATGGTAGGGGAATAGGCTGTATTAAAATTTAGCAAGTGCATTATTTAATTTTAATTTATTATTTGAATTATCAGCCTGGCTCTGTCTTTGTGCACCCCGTGTGTATTTAGTGCTTTGTTTTATGTTCTCCAGGAGTTAGAATCTTGCTAGATGGTCCTTTCTAAATAAGAAGTAAATCCTGATACAATTCCACCAGAATTTTTTTTACTTGCTTATCTAAACTCAGATTTTCAAAATCTTTTTATTGAAATGATCCTGCTTTTTCACCTTTAACTTTTTTTTGTTTCACCGCTTGACGCGTATTTCAGTTTCTATCAATTTGGCCTATTTCTTGGGAATACTATTCCTTATGCCGTCAGAAGTGATTGAAAGATTCCAAGGATAGTGACTATGCTCAGTGTATCCGCTTTTGGAGAGGGTAGGCTGGCTCCTTGGGGAATGAAGATATGGATTCAAACTGCAGCCTGATATCACTGTTGTAAATTTCTCCCCTTGAAATTTGCCAAGTGCTGTCAGATTCAGGCTCAGGAACTGAAACCTAAAAGTGGAGTGACATCTCTGGCGATTTGTTGGCATAGTCATGGCAGTGGTGTTTCCTTTTTGCTATGTTAGATGCACAAAGGTAAAAGCAAGTGAGAGAGCTAGTTGTGAGTACAGTATGTAGCTGTCATTCTTACCTGTTATAGTGTAAGACACTAAAAGTATATCTTTAAAATATTGTGGTAAAGGCATTATAGGTGGTATCACAATATACATTATTGGCAAAAGTGACCAGTTTTGGTCAGTGTAGTTTAATATAGAAAATGACTTGTACTTAAAAGGAGTGATCCTGACAGATTGCCGGTACTTGTACTCTTAGCCCTCGTTGCCTTATTGTTGCCACTTTTTGTGGTTTGGTCTCCTGATGCGGAACAATAGATGTGTTGTGTCCATGTATTTAGTGGAGATGAAGTATGTAAATGTAAAAACATCAATCATAGTTGACTTTTCTTCCTGAATAATTTTAGTCCTGCTTTAAAATCCTTCTCTTTATTCTCAAAGTACCGCATCATAGAAATGTGGTTTGATCCAGATGCCTTTAAAAATAACTAAAGCTACTGTTTCTCTAGGTGAACTTTAGTCATTCTTGTGTTTCCATATAAATCCACTGTCAATCAGTGTATAACTTTTTAACAAATAAGATCTAATTGAAAGGGAACGCTGGAATGGATCCTAGTGTAGGAATGGGCACTGATTCAGTGACACTGACTTTTTTAGGCTTACACTTAAAAACATACAGAAATCAAGCATTTAAACACTGCTGCTCCATAGAAATGAGATTTAATATATTCCCTGTTATTTCTGTTGTAATAATTACAGTTTGTTTTTGAGGTTTCTTTTACAAAAATTGGATATGTAACAATGTCCAAACCACCACTGGTAGTTTTCCATTTTCTTATAAATATACATAATTGTTAAAAGGATAAGTTTAACTGTATTTGTTTAACTGTATTTAGGTTAATTTAAAAAACATTTTATGTTATTACTCGGTATTTAGGTAAACAGTTTTTTTCCTTGTGGGGGAAAAAACAGGTTTAATCTATAAATTTTTCAGCAACTTTTTGATGGTAATGTATTACTGTACACTGAATTCCTTGACTGTTTAATTAAACTCAACAGAGCCAAGAGGTAGGTTCATCTTGATTATTAAATGACATCACAAATTGGCAGTTTTCATGCCCCAATTTATTTGGCTTTTGAGAAGCTACATAAAATGGTATTTGCAGTTGAATATGCAAAAATGTCTGGAAGTTCCCTCCTCTTGCAGTAGATTGAACCTGAGACATGAGGTAGTTCTCATTCCTCCCCTTATAAAGTCTCCCAAGAAAGTTACGTACCACAAGGGCCCCCACCTCCTGAAGGTAGACGGTTATCAGTGGATTTAAAAGCAAGCTTCATCTGTGAATTCCCAAGGCGTGTGCACTGCTTTAGCATAATGTTGTTCACAGTGTGTGACAGGTGAAGCCTATCTTCATTTTAGGGGATCTGGCTGTGGAATGAGCTCTTGCTAACTTGGAGCTTAACCATCTTTAGGGTATAGTGTAAATATATGCATGTCTCTGAAACAACTTTCCTGCCATCATAGTATAGACTTAAAAATGAAAATGTACATTAAATGAAGCTACTAAAGGTATAGACTAGAACTCATATAAGTCTTACTTACCTGGGCAATGTTTGAATACCGGGGTGAGAACAATAACAAAAATCATAATAGACTAAAATGTAAATATTGACCTGATTCCTACAGCTTTCACTCATGCATTCATTCTCTAGCTATTTCTTTTCTGTCAGCCCTTTCCCTCTTTCTTATTCTCCCAGTGGTAAACTGTAGTTTGCCACAGTTGCGTAGTCCATAGTTGAAAAGGCAAGACTGATTGATTGAATATGCTGCTTTTGTACAATCAGCTATTAGTGGCTAGTGAGAGAGGTACAAAGAACTTTACATCTGGAAGCTGTGACCTTTTTGAAAATCCCTTTCCCCATTTTGTGTGAGGAACTTCAGAAGCTTCATTGTCTCAATATCCATCTCAGTAGTCTAGTCCTATGAGACCATCAGCTGTCTTTTCTTTATACTCTGATTTTGTTCATTTGCTTTTATGTACATGAATCTTTACGGTCAACGTGTATTTCTAGATGCTGTGTTGAAATTGCTGGCAGAGTCTATTATTCTATACAAACTGAACAATCTGGCCCCTTGTTTTATTTATAAAGGTTCAATGTATCTATGCCTGCCTACTTCAATCTGCAAGGGAGTGTCAGAAAGGCCCCGCATTCGCCGAGCCGTGAGTTATCACTAACTTTTCAGATGTGTTAATGAATGTGGAACAAACGCAGTTATGTTTTTAAAAAATGGACCCTTCCTCTTCCCAGAAAGTCTTTCACTACAGTGGCAGGCATGATTTTATAAAGGGATAACTCTAAATTTTTTAGTATTACGAACGGCCTATCAAAAGAGATGTAGCCTCTAGAAGACCTATTGTTGATATTCTGTGAAGCTGTTCTAGCCTGGGAATCCTAGTTTTATGATTTTCTTGTATCCTACAGGCAGTTAAGTCTGTCTTGTTTGGGGGAGTTTTTTTTTATTTGCTTAGTAAAGTGAATGAAATTTAAGACAACTGAAAATGTTGCATTTAGTTTACTTATACATAGCTGTGATGTTTAAAAAAGGTAACAGAACAAAGGACACGACAACTAAAGGCATCATTTTTATATGGTTATCTTACTAATGGTTTGTTGAACCATTTACAGATTAAGAGCTCTTAGTTGTCTCAGGTTCAATAGAGTGAAATGATAAAATTCATAACTGCAAAATTTATCCACACTTTTAACATATTCTAAGGTGAGGTGGGAAAAAGTTGGAAACTGAAGTCGTACTTTTTCTCCAGCAGCTGCCCTTGCTTCAGTAATTCACCGGTAGGTTTTCATTGACTAGCAATCTTCACAGGTTGTTATATTTTAATGAATAAATAGTGCACCCTGAAAGGATATTTAGATGTTTTATAACTCCTGTATCTTTACAGGAAAAAATCCTTATGAGAGACTTCACTTCCAAAACCTGAATGGTGACAGTTCTGTTATGACTTTTAAGGAAACGAATTCTGCAATAAAACAATAGCTGTAACCTCACTAGTTGATTATTTGGAACTAGTCTCCAACCTTGTTCACAGATGGGAATATTTAAACTTGCGGTTGGACCTCGGTGTGTGGTAAGCAGGTTGATGCCTCTGCTGATTCAATAGGAACTACCCCTGCCATTATGAAGATATAATTAAAATTCTCCCAGTCCCAGCAACATGCAGCATATATGGTTATGATATGGGTTATGTAAGCTTCTAGAAAAGTAATGTTGCATGTAGGCAATATATCCATATGTGTGACAGATTTTTTTTCAGGTTTGTAAGCATGTAATCTGTTTCTGACATCTGTTTGCACTGCCCCACTAGAAGTAAGAGGATGTTTTGCATCCAAGAACAAACTAATAGAAGAAAAGGCAGGTGGGGTTCAGTGGAGACTCTTAGTGTATATATTAAGTATTTGTAAGGTTGTTGTATGTGCTAATTGCCAAGTACAGTTACATCAGTGTAGTTTATGCAGGTTCTGGAATAGCCACCTGTGCAGCATCTTAGAGAGGTGCTACATAGCAAAGGTATGTTTTTACCCTCGCACTGATTTTTTTTTTTTTTTTTTTTTTTTCCAGCCTCAGGCATACTTTTAAAGTACAAGTGTAGGCTTACTTATAGTTAAACAACTTTATGTAGTGTGTAAGATATTTAAACTTTGGATAGGGATTAAATAGTACTTTTAAATTCTAGCTTCTCTTAAATTTTCATTGTTGTAGGTTACAGAAAGTTAATCATTTGTATGTAACCTGTAAAAAGAGGCTAGCTTCCCCACATCTAACCTGGAGTGTCTTTGTTTCTATATTACAGGAGACACTACCCGTCAGCGAATCAAATTCAGTGATGACAGAGTGTGCAAGAGTCACCTCCTCAACTGCTGCCCTCATGATGTCCTCTCTGGAACCGTATGTAGATAAATCTTGCATTTTATTTTTCAGACACAACAGAAATATTAATACAGTCATTTTAATTCTTGTAATAGACCCTTTTTGATACCTGTGTTAAGACACTGGATATTTAGAATTGAAGCTAGGGTGCCATGCTACACATGAATTCACTTCTTGAAAAAGAAGACTTGTAGAATCTGCTGTATGTCCTCTATTTTTGACTGTTGTGCCACTCCCATAAAGCTCAAAAACAGGTTCAAAGACCATTCCTTCTTCAGAAAAGAATATTAAGATATCACCATCTTCAATTCTGTGAGTCTCAGCAGCGATGCCTATGTGACTTCTTGATCAGTGAGAGATTCTTTTCCTAATTCTCTCAGTACAAGTTTTTTGCTGCCTTTTCATCACCTCCTAGCTGAGCTCCTTTCCATCCCCAAAACTGTTGTTAAACATTGAAGGGTGACTGAGAGATATTTGATTGGTGAAATGCTGCAGCAGCATTTCCCTGGTGCCAGGAGTATTAATAGTAGTACAAGGATGCAATATGACAATCCCAGAGGTTTTCTTCTGCTTCTACTCCTAATGCTACACATGGGCATCCCTTACCTCTACTTTAGTAGCATTGCAGAATAATAATTTGTAGCCATTTGAAGCAGGATCTCACCTCCCCTTATTTTTCTCATAAGTTTTCTGTGCTTCAACCTTCCAGAAAACATTCCTGGATAATTCAAGCAACATAGGAGCTAATGGTACCTTAGTTGGAAAGCAGAAGTACTGAAATTGGTGGACCTGGTGAGCAATGTACCTGGCACTTTGTATGGAATGCAGATACCAGTTAGCCATGCTGACTGGTCCAGTTTACTTTACCATGCCCAAAATAATTCACTTAGTACCTTTCATGGCTGTTTTTCACAGGGTTCTCCCACATCCCTATTTTGGTCCTCTTTTACTAATCTTGACATTCTCTGTCAAGATTAGTAATTCAGTTCTGGGTTTATCCTTCTTAGTAGCTTCTAAAAATGTACGCCTAGCTCCAATGGATGAAAAGCAAAGAAGAAAAAATGGGAAAATAAGTTGTAGAGCTGACTTGGAGGACTTGTTTTCTTTTAAAAACAAAGAAAATGTAATGGATTGTTAGTAGTTGGACTTTTTCTATTCAGGGTTCATTTACAGAGCCCATTTGTAACTTCACCGGATTCAGTTCAATTTATTAAGAGTTCTGGCTGAAAGCCATGCTCCTGAAAACAACGTAACAGACATAGAACCATAATAAAAATTTAAACAAAGATAACAGAAATACAAACATAACAATAATGGAGTGCTGCCACCCAGCACCCTGCACTGCTGCCACTCTGCCTTTGGCTGCCCCCTGCCACACCTCACCCACCTGCTCCAACCCCTGCTTCCAGTTTCTGTGCCACTGGGAGAAGAGGGGTGTTGACGAGTCAGTGATGGAGTCCCACATCTGGCCTTGTCACTGCTTCTCATCTGGCCCTGTTCCTCCTCCATTATCCCTCCCCCCACCAAATTGGGTATAGGCCTGTTGCTCCTTCTCCTTCCCCCTCTAACTGCAAGGAGCAGGGCAGGGATGGGATGGGATGGGGGGTGAGGCCAGTACTACTTGCCTCACCCCTCTGCTTTGGCCCTGCTGTGGGACGGCACTGCCATGACAGCTTGGGGGTTGGGGGGTCAATGCCAGCAGCACTGACCTTGTCTTCCCCCTCACCCCCACCCTTTTGCAACCCTGCTTCTTGGAAGCAAAGTGGGATGGTGGGGATGGCACCACCATGACAGCAGTGACTGCCAGGCGGGTAGGGAGTAAGGCCAGCACCACTGGTCTCTCCACTCCATCTCTGCCCCATCTTCGCCGTCATGTCAGTGCTCTGCCGCTGCCGCGCCCCCCCCACCCCCCCCCAGTCCCTACCCCATTGCTGCCATCTTGGGGGCACTCTGCTGCACTGCTGCCTTCTGTTTGGAACTCTGTTGGTGCATTCCGGTTGTGCGAGCAAGTGAGACAAAAGAAGAGGCAGGATTTTAAATCGGAATCTTGCTGTTCTAATGATAATATTAGTTAAATGGAATCTAATTCTATCTCTAATCCCAAGAAGGATGTAGGAGTTGAAGGAGAAAGACCTAGAAGAACTCAGGGAAATTTATTCTGAGAGATGTCTATATTGTTGTTGGCAACATAGCCCCATACTTCAGCACCATAAAGGATCTGAGACGCAACTTTGATTTTATATGTTAATATGGAAGCTTGGTCTGATCATCCTCGGACTTCTGAAGGCTTGGGGAAAAAACAGTAAAATCTGGGGGGAGGGGTTTTTTTCATATTTTTCCCCAAGGATTTTTTTTGTTTTATTCCAAAAATTTGAAAATTTTTGGAAAACTTAAAAAAAAAACCTCTTATGAAATATTTTCTTTTAGAAAGATGAATAAAATGTTTAAGATACGGTGTTCATATATTGCTACCCTTTAGTCCACAAAAATGTTTTCTAATAACTGTGTAATAGGAAGACTTCTATGTAAGTCTATCTACAGTATCAGATCGTTACAATTCCTGTACACCAGAGGTGGCAACCTCCAGCACGTGTGCCGAGCATAACACGTGAGGTCATTTTCCTTGGCACGCATTGTGGCCAGGGAGGCAGCAACTGTTCGCAGCCTCCCAGCAGCAGCCAGTCCCAGCTCTGGGTAGCTGCTGCCAGCTGGAAGCCTGGGCTGCTCCCAGCAGGCAGCTGGGTTACTGCAAGCCCTGCTGGGAGCAGCCTGGGCTCCAGCAGCTACCCAGAGTTGGGACTAGCTGTAGTCAGGAGGCTATAAACAGCTGCTACCTCCCCAGCCCCAGTGGGCACAGTGACGGCACCTGCTGCCTGCCTGGGGCTGGGGAAGGAAGGCAACAGCTGTTTGTAGCCTCCTGGCAGCAGCCAGCCCTGGCTCTGGGTAGCTGCTGATGGCCATGGAGCCCAGGCTGCTCCCATGAAAGCCCTGCTGCAAGCAGCCCAGGCTCTGTGGCTATCAGCAGCTATCCAGAGCCTGTACCAGCTGAAAATTACTGCTGCTCTGCCC
>JAGPOW010001296.1:59412988-59428530 GCA_030014935.1 Caiman crocodilus
TGCCTCCCAGACTGAGCTCCGGGGAGGCAGCATGTACCAGCAGTGCTTCCAGATGTGCTGCCCTTGCCGCTTCTGCAAAACAGCATTGGAACCTGGCATGGCATGGCACCATGGGAGGCACAGAAAACTGCCTTCTCTGAGCTCCCCACTGCCCTGCCACACTTCCCCTGCAAGCGGGGGCAGCAGCGAGGGGCACAACCCTGCGCTGCTGCCCACGCTGCTCCCATGCATACAGAAAGTGTGGCAGGGCTCGGAGCAGGCAGCTTTCTGTGCCTCCTATGGTGCCCTGCCACACTGGGTTCCAACGCTGCTTTGCAGAAGTGGTGAGGGCAGCACAGCGGGGAGCACTGCTGGTATCTGCTGCCTCCTTGGAGCCTGGGGCTGGGTCTGGGTCTGGCAGCTGGGGCCAGGGTGGGGAGGCAGCAGATGTTTGCAGCTGGCTCAGATTCTGGGTAGCTGCTGACAGCTATGGAGCCTGGGCTGGGGGACAGTGGCTTTGAGTGGGAGGCAAGGGTCATGAGCAGAGCTGGGGGGGGCAGGGGCTTTAGGTAGGGGACAAGGGGCCCAAGCAGGGCATCCTGCCATGTACCCCCTGCCCTTGCTTTGTTTTTCTGGCATGCTGGCATTCCAGCACCTTCCAAGGTAAGCATTGTGGGGGTTTACGGCACTACAGCTAAAAAAACGTTGCCTACTTCTGCTGTATGCCAAGGGCAAGAAGTACAGTACAACTCTCATATGCAAGAGCAAGGTGCATTTCTGCCCTCCAGGGGACACTGCCATTTTCACAAGAGAAGGAAGAAGGATTTAGTGCTGCCTTTGCTTGTGCACTTCCTCTATTGTTGATTTTTGATCTAGAGGTTGGTGGATCTCCTCCTGTCCTTTTGACTGAGCCTCAGAGGACTGGATGTGGACACCGGCAGCAGCATCCACTCATTCCTGTAACGATTAGAAACAGGGAGCTTATTGCCCTGCTTACTTAAATGCCTCACGAAAGTAGACAAAGTAAGTTTAAAGGTTTTAGAGTTGGAAGAACCTGCCTTCTCCTGGCCCTGTGACCTTGAGATCTTCAGAAGTACAGAAGCAGCACAAAGGAGCTAAAAGAAAGTGTACTCTCTTGAAAGGTAAGAGTTTAAGTTTCTCAGAATTCAGTTTATTCAACTATATTTTAGCTGCATTAGTATATTTTCATAACTTATGTAATTTCATAATTGAATTCCTACTAATTTGATGTTTTGTGACAAATTATCCAGCCTTAGCAGTGAGGTGAGGTCTGCAGGGCAGGGAAATTGTTCACAGTTAACTCTTTTTTTCTCCCTCGGCAAAATGGTGCAACCAACTTCCAGAATATGGAAGCATTTCCACACTGCAAGTTATTTTGAGGAAAAAAAATGTAATTTGCAAATAATGTCAAATGAAATATGCATTTCCAAATTCTAGTAGGATGACCAAACGCATCCTTGTATGTAAAAAGTGTCCTGTAGACATTAAAAAATCCTTCATGGGTGTAAGTGAGGAGGAAGTAGATCATGATGATGAAAGTGCAAGTAGCTCTTTCGAATGTTCTCGATTGAGAAATCCTCCTACTGCTGCTGCTTTTATAACATCAGCATCACAAAGGGGTGCCCAGTCAACACCTCAAGTAACCAAATATTGCAACCAACCGTATACAGAAGACTCTCAATAGCTTAATGTATAGATAAGGTGACACCCAAAGATCAGGAAAAAATGACCAAGCTCTTGCAAAAGCAATATATTCTTCTGGGACACCATTTGGCAGGAGTCCTTTAAATTACTAAGACCATCACCGTTTACCCAGCAGACATTCTTTGAGCAAGCTTCTTTTAGAGTCAAAATATGAACATGTAATGCAATCTGCAAGGAAAGATCAGTGAAGCACTGTGTCTTGCAGTACTTACAGATAGATGGACAAATGTGCGGGGAGAAGTTATCACAATGTTTGATTCCAACACCTCAGCCAGTTTTTTAAAGAAGCATTGAAACGAGCGAACAGGCATACTGCAGAGTATATCAGTAGTAAAATATGTGAAGTCCTGCAGAAGATGGGGAATGTAAAGTATTTGTTTTGCTGACTGACAGTGCAGGTAACATGAAAGCAGCATGGGAGATCATAATGGATAAATAGTCACATATAACTGCAAGAGGATGTGGATCCCGTGGGCTAAACTTGCTTCTTAATGACATCATGAAGTTGGACACTGCAAAAGATCTATAGAAGAGCAAAAGAAGTTGTAAAACATGTAAAAGCTTCTCATATTTAGGCTCAGGTAGCTGCAGCCTTTAAGAAGGACAGAAAGAAAAGAATGCAAAGAATAGAATAGTGACACTCAAATTGTAACAAAACTATATGGGGTGGAATGGTGATCTCATTTAAAAGTTTACTAAAAAACAAATCTGTTCAAGAAATAGTAATAATTGAGGATCTTAAACTGCTCAGAAGTGTAAGGAATACTGTTCTTGGTGAGGATGTCTTCTGAGTTCAACTGCAGAACTCTAAAGATTCCAAAGCCAACTTCTTCAGCAATCACTGCATCTGAATCAAACCACTTTTTTCAGACATTCCTTACCAAATGGTCAGGATAAAATCAACTGCTTTTGAGAACTGAAGTGTATCTCCACTTACAAGTACAGAAGAAAAAAGTGAAAAACAGGAAGAATTTTGTTGCCAATCAATTCATGCTGCTGCAAATCTCTTGGATCTGAGATTCAAAGGCAGAAACATTAGTGATAATGATAGCACTGCTGCTGCATTTGACTGGATTACAAAACAAGCACCATACTTAGGACTTGATGTTGGAAAAACACTTTTAACTGTTGCAGAATGCAGAACATCTTCAGGTATTCAGTCCAGGAATGCAGTCTGTGACTGCCAAGCATATTCCTCCTGCAACATAGTGGCAAGGCCTTTGAACAACACAGCCTCTGACTCCTTGCTTCTCGCCTGCTTCAGATTCCTCTGTCTTCTGCAGAATGTGAAAGAAACTGGTCTATGTTTGGAAATACACCAAATCAAGAAATGAACTAACACATGAAAGAGTAGAGAAGTTTGTCTCAATCAGGTCAAACCTTCAGTTTTCAGAAATCCATGAAAGTGTTAAAAATGAAGGATTAGAAGAAGCAAAAACTGCTGATAGAGAGAGCTCAGAAAATGAGACTGATTAGGCAAAGTTTCATATACCAAAATTAGTATTTGATGAGTCTTGGGGTTTTTTCCCTTTTTTTTTTTTCCCAGCTCTTTTTCTAAAAATGAGTGTTTTCTGTATGTGCTTGACACTGTGGAAGAGACTAAGTCCAGAATACATAATAACTCTTTGTTGATGGTTTCTTCTATTTTCAACTTTTAATTTTTGTCTGCTTCTCATAAACTGGCAGAAGCTAAGATGCTAAGTTCCTTACAGTTCAGCAGCTTGTAGCTCTACTTGTAACAACAATTAAAAATGTTTCAAAGTGAATTCAATTAGTAAATTTGTAATTCTTGTCTGTCTATACTTTTAACTTCAATAAATATACCAAACGTGATCATGTTATGAGTGAACCAAGTTATACATACTGCATTTATGTTCTTAAAGTAGGAAAGTAAATTTAGATCTGGAAAGGGTGTTAAGAAAACAAGTATTGCATATATTTAATCTTTTCCCAAGTCTTCTGTTTTTTTCCGGAGGGGGAAAAAACAACAAAAAATGAGGGGGACATTTTGTTTCCATGGCTTCAAAATTTATGGAAATTTTACATCTCTAATTGTCCTGTTGTGGTATCATAACATTTCTTTATAGCCACTGCCAATGGGGCTGCCTTAATTTTAACTGATTGAATGTGGTGTTTCCATTATGGAGAAGCTGTAAACATCACACCTAATTATCTATAGGTTTTAACAACTTCAGGTTTCATTTCAACTCACGTTCCTTGGATATTTCATCAAACGTCTTCCCCAAGACATTATTTTAGATTTATCATAATTTATTTTTAAGTTTTGTCCACAAAAATGCTCAAAATTTGTAACTGCTTTCTCTAATCCGATGGGGGTTACTTCATCAGATTACCAAGGTATGTGATTCACCAGCTTCTTAAACAGACTCCTCCATATTTCAACCTAAGTTTTCATCCAGTCTGAAAGATAACTTTGGGTGTGTCTATATCTTTGGATGCTTTAATGCACAGTAGCGTGTTTTACTCTGCATCAAAGAGGCATGTAAAAAACAAAACAAAACTATGCTGTTACTGTAATGCAGTGCTTCTCAAACTATCTGATGTGGCAGACTGGCAATTTTTTTTCCAGTGGGCTATGGACCGGTGCCTGGTTCAGCCAGTGGCAGCAGCTGCATGTAATAGCACTGTACAAATGCGCGACCAGCTGTTTCTTTTTCTTTCCTCACCTTGCACGATGTGATGTCACCTGGAGTGTTAGAACGTACAAACTGTGGTGCTATGAGATATCAGTGTTATGCTTCTGAAAATATATTTCTTTCCTGGCAACTTGCTGCGGACCAGTGGCTCTTGGACCAGCAGCGGTTGGCAGATCACCACTTCGAGAAGCACAGCTCTAATGCACAGTAAAATAATTTACTGCACATTGTCACCTAAAAAGTGTGCACTTGCACAACTGCCCATTAGGGCAGCCTGGTGCACATTAATATAGTAGCTCACATTTGAAGTACTAAATTTTAATGCACCTTAGGAAAAGTGTGCTAATGCACGTGTAAAACTAAAGGACCCCAGCCCTTCCCCATTCTTCAGAACACTCTAGAAACATAAGACCTCAAAACTCAAGCTCACTTTAAGCCTCATCTTCTTTAATTTTGTTAAGTTAAGCAAGACTCTTCAGTATGTACAAAGTTTTGCTGACAAAACTTGTTTTGCCAGCCAAACTGGATGAGTGCTTCTCAGAATACCTCTGTGGTAGCTGAGGACCCTTATCTCTGTCAGCAGAGTGATTTCAGTTTTGTTAAGTGGAGTAAGGGTTTCTACTACTATCTGGCAGTCAGTTAAAGAAGTGTGAAGACTGTGACTTCAGCTGGCTGCTGTAGTCTGCTCAGAAGTTCATTGCCTTCCCAGAGTGCATCTCATGCTCTGGTGGTACAGCTGCTGTAGTGGAGTTGCCAGAAATAGTCAAGTATTCACTCTAATGCAGGGGGTTGGCAACATTTTGGGGCAGGGTACTGAAAACACCCACAATTTCCAACTTGTAAGATGTTTGTATGCTAGGTGTGGATGATGGGGGAGCTACAAGGGGTCCAATCCTTACTGTTGCTATGTAGCCCTGGCCCCTTCCCCTCCATCCACCCAGAGGCATGTGTGCCAAGCAAAATGTGCTACCATCTAGCACCCATGCCGGGGGTTGCCTACCCCTGCTCTAGTGGGTTGGTGGTGAAAATGACTGTTGGCCACTAGAAGTCCCTACTATGATAGCCTCAGAATGCCATAGCTCACCCACTAGCTCCAAATCTCAAATCATTCTGTGTGCTAGCAGATGAGTGAACCACAATCCTGCTAAGTATATAGCTTCATGCTTCTTCCTTGATGTCAATGCCTGATGAAACCTCAGGAAAGAGGATAAAACTTAACAAAAATTTAGTTTATTTTCTATCTCCTGGTTTTTTCCCTCAGGTTTCATGTGTCATGAATCTGGGAATTAAGAAGAGTGTAACTCACCACGCCTAAACAGCATTCAGAGGCATTGTTTTATAATAAATAAATCAGTGATATTTTTAGCAGTTCTCTAAAAGAATCATTTGACAACTGCCTTCATGGCCTAATTTCCATAATCTGTTGATATGCTCCAGATATTCTTGAAACATGGTCTCTTTTCTAGGGAAAAAAATAGTTATAGTTCTAAAGTCAGGGTAAAAATCTACTCCTCTCAAACTTAACAAGAGCCTGTGCTACTCATGGCAGTATTCATGCTGTATACTATTGTGTTATCCTTGGCTTTAATATAAGTCTGTCTTCATTTTGCATGTTTTGCAGCTTCTAAAATAATCCCTTTGTAAGCCCACATAAAGCTTTGTCTCGGAGACAAAGGGGACAAACAACAGTAATACATTATATATCTGATATATTCTCACTGGATTCTAGGGACAGGCCTATTTAGCTGTAACTTCTGTTTAAGCTTCCTGAAGTTGAACTGTATTCGATTCAGTGCTAAGATTGTGAATCACCTGCATATGTGTGCATAGTCATCTTGCAGCTGTTCTCCCATCATCCCTTATAACTTCAATATTGTTTGAATTCATTCCTATCCATTTTACCTCATCTGTTCTGACTTCATAAAGACATTATTCATTTAACCATATTAGTTGCATTTGATGTGTTTGAAAGAGATGCCGTGTAGCATGCCAAATTCATTGCTATCCATGAATATTTCCTTATTTACCGTAATTACCTCATTTTAAATGTGCATGGTAGTAAACTCTGCCAGAGTAAACAGTATGCCAACCTCCACATAATTTGTAAGATTTGCAGATGCAACTTGCACATGCCTGCAGTAGTCTGCATGTGAGTTGGTGTCTAAAGTTGGTTAACTTTAATTTAGAAAATCTTGGGACTCAAGAAATTGCCGAAAAGACAGGCTTGACACAGGTGGCAGGATTGTTAATTGTTAAAAAAATTATTTGTCCCGTAAGGAAGGGCTTTGTGATGATATAGATATCTTTATTTATTTATTTAGATTTTTTTTTTTTTATATCCTATGCCATTTAAAAGCCTCAGAGTGGTATGACAGTCTCAACTGTTAATATTCAGTAGCATAACCATGGTAGGGTGAGCAGCATACCAGCCCCTGGCACCGACTTAAAGGAAGCGCGGGTATGGCTTCTCCCACCAGAAGCCTTTATCACAGCAGGAGCGGCCCCATGTTTAACAGTATATCTAGGGTGAAGAAATAATGCTTCCACCCTACCCTGGGAACTTTGTCATGAGAGGCACAGGGTAGCCCCCTGGGGTATCCCCCAGTGGCAGTGGCCTGAACCCGTGCTGCTATGGCAAGTAAGATTCCTTTTCTTTCCCCCCTCCCAGCCACCTAGGATGCTGAAAGACCTGGCTATTTCTCTGTTAAGATATTCTGTACTTATGTGCTGGCCTTCAGTAACCAAGGTGGCTTAGATCAAACTTGCAGTAAGAGATATAGCAAATGAAGCAGAAATAAAGATGCATTTCTTTGTCCCCTGCAAGCTACTGTATTTTACTTCAAATAATCTATAAATGGCAATCTAATTCAGCCAAAGATTTCTCCTGATCTAGTCAGTCTCTTCATGTTTTTACCCAGTGTGGCTCCTTCATAAATCATTTGGACTTCTAAGAACATAGCTGATATGTTTAGAAGACATGACATAAGTAGAGAAGTGTTAAAATGATTTAATTCTATTAAATGTTCAGTAGTTACATAATGGATGGATCTTATGAGGAGCCATATAGAATCACTGTAATTTTATCACTTCCAGAAGTGGATTACCAAGATGTACTCCCCATTCTTGTAGGAAGTAGAAGTCCCAGCCTCAAATCACATAAAGTAAAGGCCTACTATGATGAAAGGCAGACAAGGTTCCTTGGGTGAATTTGATATCTTTTATTAGACCAACCCAAATGGTTGGAGAATAATTATTATGCAGGCTTTTGGGTTGAAAAACCCTTTGTCAGGCTAAGGAAGCCGCAGCAGTTGGTGTGTGCTCTTCCTGGATGGAATGAAAAGTAAACAAGCCAGGGGCTGGGCTGGGCTGGGTAGTCAGTTGCCAGGCAGACTGTAATGCATCAAAAATCCAATGTCTATGTTTAGTCCCTGATCTCTAGTATCCAGCAGGTTGATGAAATGGAGCTCATAGGCCACCAGAAGCAAACTTCCTCAACCCCAGAACACACCAAAAGGATCCAGACCATGCCATGACAAGAAATGCAAAACCTGCCCACACATCTCCACCACCCCCGCTATTACTACACCCCACAACGAAGCCATCAGCATCCCAGGAGCTTACAGCTGCACCTCCAGAAATGTAGTATACCTCATTCAATGCACCAAATGCCCTGATGGAAGATATGTAGGAGTGACCAGGCAACAACTGTGCACCAGAATGAGCGTACACCGGAAATCCATTAAAGACAGAAACACTCAATTACCGGTGGGGGCACATTTCTCACAGGAGGGCCACTCTCTCCAATCTCTCAGTCCTGATCCTCAAGGGAAACTTACACAACACTTCCCAGAGACGAGCTATGAGTTCCATTTCATCAACTTGCTGGATACTAGATATCAGGGACTAAATATAGACATTGGATTTTTGATACGTTACAGTCTGCCTGGCACCTGACTCTCCAGCCCAGCCCCTGGCTTTGTTTACTTTTCATTCCATCCAGGAAGAGCACACACCAACTGCTGCACCTTCCTTAGCCTGACAAAGGGTTTTTGAACCTGAAAACTTGCTGCTTAACTATTCTCCAACCATTTGGGATGGTCTAATAAAAGATATCAAATTCACCCAAGGAACCTTGTCTGCCTATATCCTTAGACCAACACGGCTACAACCTAAACCCCTGCTACTGTGATGAAAATAACTTTCTCTTCTATCTTCCAATTCCATTCCAAGTGCTAGACCTACATGTAGTCAAATGCCCAAGCTAAGCAAATCAGTGTTCACTGTTGTGGAATCTAGGAATTCCTGAACTTGTGCAGAAGACTTAGTGATGTTAACAGGTACTACCAAGTCTTGGTGCTTCTAAGTATTGAAGAATTTGATCAGTTTGCCAAGAACCTGTTTAGTATTTGAGGGGGATGAATGAACCAGTATTAACCACATCTTTGGACTTGAACACTAGATGGAGCCTACTGCTTATGAAACTCATTGACTTCCCCTTGACTCCTAATAAATCATCTGCTTAACAGCTGTAGA
This sequence comes from Caiman crocodilus, assembly GCA_030014935.1. Lineage (NCBI taxonomy): Eukaryota > Metazoa > Chordata > Crocodylia > Alligatoridae > Caiman > Caiman crocodilus. Next base: position 59,421,883 of record JAGPOW010001296.1, read on the forward strand.
GTCCTTTTTCCAGGTTTCACTTATGTTTAGAACTTGGCATAGGAGTGTGAATTTTCTGTCGTCCCAAAGGTTATTTGCCCTCTTCCTCCTGTTTATTACAGTGGTATCTAAGACCTAGTTGTGAATGGTACAGTACAGCTACAGAATTTTAGATGCTTCTTTCCCAAAAAAGCTTATACTCTGAATTAATAGATAAGATGAGCAAAAGGTGGAAGAAGGGGTAAAAAAAAGAGCAGAGTGAATATAGTGATGGCAGCAAACATCACGTTAATTCCATGATGCTTTGGGGGGCAAGAGAATGTTACTTAGTATACTAATTAAAAGCATAACTTGCAGTTCTTTTTATAACCTAATATTTTTGTGTTTGCATTAGTAAGGTTTCAGATTTACTAATCTATGAGTTTATTTACATTTAACACTTTGATCATATTTTAGATTTTATGTAAGTATTTTATATTGATTGCCTTGTCACCAAAATCTGATGTAAAGTCTTGTGCACAAATGAAATTGGAGTAAATTTACTTTTAAATCCAAGGTCAGTCCTTTAACTGGTTGAAATTATGGCTAGCTAAATTACAACAGTGCCCTTGATTCAATGTGTAGTGTTCTCTGAGGCTGCAAGGCCGGCACTTTCTAAAGTTCTAATCAAATGTGTTGGAATTGATTTTTAAAGAATTTCTTTGCTGCTTTCTTTATCTGAGAACTCATTGTTCTCATATTTGGATTTTTATCCTAAATATAACACTGGTTTTATTAAAGTCTGTTGGTATTGACTTGCATGGGAAGCAGAAATAAGCATTAAATCTGTAACTTATTACATATGTGAATAACAAAAGGGTTAAAGTTCTGTGCATCAGTTAAAGAAAACTCTAGTCCTGCTGCTTAGCTCAGCCCTCAGAAAAAACTTCTTAAAGGTAATTTATGGAATGAATACACTGAAAAATATTGAAATAACTTTGTCTTAAGTAAAACAATTCACTGTTCATGCTTCAACACTTGCTCCACAATATTTGACAAATGAAGAAGAGTTATGCAAACTCCGCTTGGAGTAATATTTATGTCATATAAAATGAATATGTTTTTCTCTCTTCCATGACCATTTACTGTCTATTTGCAGAGGATGGACCTTGGAGAGTGTCTGAAGGTACATGACCTGGCATTAAGAGCAGATTATGAAATTGCGTCTAAAGAACAAGACTTCTTCTTTGAACTTGATGTATGCTTTTGTCTTTAATTATACTATTCTTACTAACATTGGTTATGTGCCTACAATGGAAGAGCTACTCAACAGCATTGTTCTTTGTACTAAAAGATCATAAATCTTGCCAGTGAATTTATTAAAATTAGTCTAGAGATTGAGGGATCCTGGAAGAGGCCTACATGACTGATTAGGCATTTACATGCCCTCCTCTTGTAGTATTTGAGCATCCAAGCTGGTGTGTTAGGCTAGATAAAGCTGAGGAATGTTTCTGGGGCTAAGCCAGTGATTCTCAGCAAGGATGCCACACAATGTTAATGCCGTTAGGCGTGCAAGCATTATTCAGAAAATAAACCCAATGATTTCAACTAAAAATCCATAGTATTTAAATACACACATATATACATATGACCTGTTATGGTATTCTGAGCTTTTCGCAACAGAAACATTTCTGTATTATTATTCTGTAGTCAAAATATAAGTGAAAACCTAAGAGCTGACATTTTCCAAGGGATGCCTTTTAGTCTAAAAAGGTTGAGTATCACTGTGTTAAGCTGTTAGTGGGAGAATGTTAAGTAGACAAATGGCTAAACACAAATGCATGGTTTGAGAAGTCTTTTACATGTTATCCTGTTTGCAGAAGAGAGAATGTATTCCTTGGCTAACATTTAGCATGCCATCGTCCAGTCCACAGTGCTTTGAATAGTAATGCGTGCTTTTTAACTCATGTTGACTAATCCACATGTGAAGCCAAGGCAGCTGTAATTTTCATATGTAGATTGCATGAGGTAAATATGAGGTTCCTCTCTAATTTTTCACTGTTTTTAAAACGCTTTCATGTTTCCTCATGAGGAGAGCCCCACAAGCAATTCACTTTAGAATTTCCGCTAAAGTACCTAAAGGTTTGTGTAGATTCAGATTTTAACATGTTCATTAGCACGTGTTGGCTAACGTGAATGTCGCACCTTTCATAATTTTAGTAGCCTATAATGGCATTTCTTTCCTCCTTTCTTTGTCAGATAACTCACTGTTCTCATACTTTGGATCTTTATTCTAAATATAACACTGGCTTGATTTAAAGTACGTCATTATTGACTTGCATGAGAAGCAGAAATAGGTAATAAATTACAAGCTTCTTGCAGCTTTACAGGCGTAATGCTTATGTCACATAACAGAGCGATTAAAGTTCTATGTAGTAGTTAAAGGAAACTAGGCTTTTTAGAGAGAGGTAGTTAGCCATGTTAGTTTCAAGTCAGGAAGAAGGCAGAGTGGTACCTTAACTGAATGGTCCAGAGAGCAAAATGTCTGTAAAACTAACACTTTTTTTTCAAATTCTTATTAATAGTCTCTGTTTTTAGTCTAATAAATGCATGTTCTTTCTGTAAGTGATAGTCTTTTGATTGATGTTCTAGGCAATGGATCACCTGCAGTCATTTATTGCAGACTGTGACAGAAGAACTGAAGTTGCTAAGAAGAGATTAGCAGAAACCCAAGAAGAGATCAGTGCTGAAGTTGCAGCTAAGGTAAGTATTTGTAACTGGTTTCTGCTATTATGCAAAGCCCTGCAGGACTATTTAGGAGAGAGACTTATGAAAAGGAGTGTTTTATTCATCTGTAAGCAACCATTTCTTATTAACTCAAGTGTACTGAGTTTAAAATAGAAACAAGGCTGAATCCAGTAGTGAAAATACAACTTGCATATAAGAAAGCAATGCTAGGCTTTAACAGACCTTATATGTAGGTGAAATAAGATTTGGTTCAACGGTCACCAGATCTGGTCCTAAAATAAGGTGGAAGTACAAGGAAAAGAGGACTGGTTAATCTTGTTTTTCCTTCAGGAAATTTCCAGCCTTGTGGTAAAGCATACTGTAAAGTTGTGATAAATCATCCTAGCTATTACTGAAAAGCTAAGCTCTGAAGAAAATATAGTGGTTCTTGCTGTTGGTTCTAGTTTGTGTAACTGTAAAATTCAGGCCTCCTTCCTGTGTGCATGCATGTGTTGAAGCAAAGCCTATATAAAACATTTACTTTGCAAATGTACTCATGGGAGAACAATGACCAGGCAATTTTTTCATTATTCTAAGTCGTTGAACAAAATTATACTTTGGAAGCAGAATATAACCCTGAATGAAGTAAGTAGGTTGCACAGAGCTTTTACAATGAGGCAAATTTTCCCATCGTACATTAATCATAAAACTCCCAGAGGTGACTCTTGAAGTAAGCCACAATTTAAAAAATCTAACTGGTAGGTACGGACGCTGAGGGTTCTTCTGCTTGGAGAATACTCAAGGAGGCATGGTTGCTTTTCTTTCAGTTTGATTTGGGAAATGCCATTTGTTTCTGTTTATATCCAGAAGTGTCCAGTCTTCTCTCAAGTTTCCATTGACTTAATTTGTTTCATGCAGCAATGGTTTCTGAATGTTAAGCATCTGTAGTTCCAAAAAGCACTCTGAACAAAACCCATACCCAAAAATCACTGCTTGTATTGAGCTGCTTTTGTTCTTTCCAAGGCTGAGCGAGTGCATGAATTGAATGAAGAGATCGGGAAGCTACTTGCCAAAGTCGAGCAGCTTGGAGCTGATGGGAATGTGGAAGAGTCTCAGAAAGTAATGGATGAAGTGGAGAAAGCCCGGGCCAAGAAGAGAGAAGCAGAGGTAATTTTGTTTCATTTACATGAATTCCTTGACCCTTTGTGTTCCAAATAGTTCTTTGGAGCAGAGGTGGGATAAAATAAACCACATTCTGCAAGTAGGCTTGTTCATATTCCTCAGCATTTTTTTTTTCATTTTAAAGGTTTGAAACTGTTCTTAATGGCAAAATGGAAATGGTTTGGTATGTTTTTGACTGAAGTTTTTATTTATACAATCATTTAGCCTATTTTTGGGCACTGAGATAATATAGTAGCAGCTCTGTGCTATATATTGACGTATCAACTAGCATTTTCTTAATTTTGAGTGAGAGTTGGTGGCAATTAACTGTAAGGCTATCTTAATTTTGCTGCCTAAGTAACAATAATTTTTCACTGCTGTTTTGTCAGTTCAGTGGAGTTTTCAGAGGTATCTGTTGTATTCCCATCAATTTTATATATCAAAAAACAACCATAGATCTATAGATATATAGTTGTACTGTTAAAATACTTTTTTCTACTGGTGAGTAGGGGCCTACTTAATTCACAGTTTCTCAGAAACCACAAAATTGGGGATTGTCTGTTTAAAAAAAAAAAATCAACAACAAAAAACCCCTTAAAAACAGAATGCAGTGGGAGCCCCCGTCCTTGCTGCTGGGATGGGAAGGCACTTGCAGGCAGGGTGTCAGAAGGGCAGCTGAAAAGATGGTAGTTGCCCTCTCCCCCACTAGGCCACCTCTGCCTGCCAGTGCCAAGGGGTGGGGCCTTGCCACCTGAAGCCTTGCTGAGGGGTGGGGGCCCAGGCCCCTGTGACATAACCACAGAATTAGAGATTTAGGCTGCAGTCAACCTGTGAAAACTGGCTATCATCCCCCTTCCCTGCCTGTCCCTCCCTCCCCCGCCCCCGGCAATTTAGGTAGACCCTTTTTAATGAGGCTTTTGTATTTATTAATAGTTACTGCCTGAAATGCTTCAATAAAGGGCACATTCTTTTTATTGTTTATACCTCATATGAGACCTTCCCTGCCCCTGTCCTGTCTGCCCTCCTGACCCCCCTTCTCAGTATACTTGCTGTTCAGACAAGTCAAATTGTTTTTTGGCTGGAACAATCAAGTAGCAGGTTCCACTGAGAGGGAACACTGTTAAAATTGTATTTCATATTCTAGTTTAGAAAACTGGATCCTTTATATACAGTAGTATAAGTATGGTTTTGCTGCCTCAGCTATCTGTATTCAGATACTCAAATGGCCAAACAAGTTTTGCGCTATTTTAAATGTCACCATTCCTTCAAAACCAAGAATAACTGTGAATCTGATTGATTATCATACGTGTTTTTCTAGTAAGTTCTTGCTTTCCAAATGTCTCTTTCTTCAGGAAGTATACAGAAACTCTATGCCTGCATCTAGCTTTCAGCAGCAGAAGCTCCGGGTCTGTGAAGTGTGTTCTGCCTACCTGGGTCTTCATGATAATGACAGGCGGCTTGCTGACCACTTTGGAGGAAAACTTCACTTAGGATTTATTGAAATAAGAGAGAAACTTGAGGAGCTCAGGGTAAATTAGGTTTACTGTTTTTACTTTACTTACCCAGAGATTTTGATGGAAATTTATATTTTGTGTGTGTGTACGCACACACGCATTTTGTTCTTGTGTTCATTTTGTACATTTAACATTTGAGGTATTCTGAATTGGTGGAATATTAATAGAGATAGACAGTTCAGAGTAACCTGGTGATCTGAATTCATTTGAGCAATGTTTTAATTCAGCCAAATGCAAGGTCACACTGCTTGAAATTAAGAATATAGGGTCACATAGACTTGGGAACTGTAACCTGAAAAGCAGCGACAGGAAAAAAAAAAACTTAGGAGTGATGGTGGCTAACAAACTGAACATAAGTTTCTAGTGTGATACAATGACAGGAAAGTATTATAAATCTTGGATATAGCAGTAAGGAATGATCTAGTGCAGGAAGTCAGCAACATGTGACCCATAGAGTTGTTACCTAGCCTGCCAAGCCAAAGCAGTGGCAGCCTGCTTTAGAACCACTCTGCAAATTCATTTCGCTGTTGCTGAAAGGTTGCTGATCCCATATTTAGTAAACTAGGAAAGCAATATTTATTTAATTTTTTTTGCCAACAGAACCTGTACCTGGTTCTGGTGTCCACATTTTGGAAAGAATAAATTGAAAAAGAGATACCAAAATTATGGGAGCTCACAGAAGCATCCTTTCTGATTATGGCCATAGACGCATTGTATCTGTAATACTTTATATGTTCTTGTAGCACTACAAAAGGTTAGAATGCATTTGTATACATCTTCACTAGCGCTACAAAAATGGCTCTGGCACTACAGAAATGTTCAGCAATGTTGTGTTGCTGAATGTTGACATTTGAACTGGGAACTTCTCTGTAGTGCCAAATTTCATAGCACCACGTGCAGTGTGTGTCCACTTAATGTAACACTACAAGAGGTCTCTTGGACCTCCAATACCCCACAGTGCTCTGCTGTCCCTCCCCTGCTCCCTTTTCTCCTCCAAGGCAGGGGAGAATGGAAGAGCAGCTGTCTCATAGTATCTAGGTTCAGAAGGGGCCTAGAGAAGGCCATGTAGTCTGACCCCCCGCCAATGGCAGGAACGAGTGCTGGGGTCACAGGACCCCAGCCAAGCACCTATCTAATCTACTCTTGAAGACGCCCAAGGTAGGAGCAAGAACAACTTCCCTAGGAAGCTGGATCCACATCCTAGCCACCCTAACTGTGAAGTAGTGCCTCCTAATGTCCAACCTAAACCTGCTCTCCAGTAACTTGTGACCATTGGTCCTAGTTACCC
>JAGPOW010001296.1:59428630-59450010 GCA_030014935.1 Caiman crocodilus
GTCATAGAAGGCGACCAGGTTGGTCTGACAGGACCTGCCCTTAACAAACCTGTGCTGGTTTCCCTTCAGCATAAAGTCTCCTGCTGGTCCCTCACAGATATGAGACTTGAGAATTTTCTCAAATATCTTCCCGGAATCGAGGTGAGACTGACAGGCCTATAGTTCTCTGGGTCCTCTTTCCTCCCCTTCTTAAAGATGGGAACCACATCGGCCACCTTCCAGTCCTCCAGCACCTGGCCAGAGCTCCAAGAGAGCTCGTATAACCTAGCCAAGGGCTCGGCAATCACCCCCGCCAGCTCCCTCAACACCCTTGGGTCTTCCTAACAGCCCACCAGCAGCACAGCTGCAGCCCAGCCACAACCTGGGGCTGCAGCTTTACTCACCTGGGTAAGTTGTCAGAGTTCACTGCTTGGGATCCTACTGCCACAGAAACAGAAACCTGCCACTGCTGCTGCTGTGAGAGCCTGGCGACAAGCGTAACAGCAGTCCTGGGCAGGGTGGCAAGCTGTCAGACCGCCCGCAGCCACCCCATTTATTAGGACAGCAACGTGAGACTGTCTGTGGGAGGTAGACTGCCTCCTAAGTGGTTCTCCAGCAGGAAAGAGGCAAGTTATCAGTGAGTGGGCTCACTGACCAAGTGCCCTGGGGTTTGGGGGAGCAAAAAAGTAGCCCCTTCTTTGTTCCCTGGCTGGAGAGTGTATACCTCTGTAGTTAACTTCAGTTCTCCAACCAGGGGGCTCTAAATGCGCGTGCCCCTATAGTGATCTAAGTTCTGTAGCAGTACAAGTTCCTCAGAACTTTGTCTCGCTACAAATGAGTCTGAGGCCTATAATTGCCATGCTTGAACTTCAGAGGTAAGGAGCTTTAGAGCCAAGCATCAGCCAGAAACTTAAGAATAGGAAATTACCCTCCAAAATAGAAGGAGTTTATTAAATTTCTACCTCTGCTTTTTCTGATTTGCCTGCTGCTAACCAGAATATGGTTTGACTCATCTGCAAATTAGCACATTAAAGTTTTGACCTGACTGCTTTTGCTCTTCATTTCATGAGAAACTGTGATTTGTATAAACTTACTTCCTTCGGGTCTTGGTGTAATACTCTTCCATTCTGTGTAGTTCTCTTGCAGTAACTATTGTTCTTTTAACATAGTTATTCCAAGATACCATACTGAGGAAAAAATGAGGCATGACAAGTGCTGAGGACAAAAAGAAAAAATTGACTGTTGTCTGTCCATGTTACTTTTATAACACATTTCCCCTGAAGGTCTTGTGGTATAAGATTATGAATGTAACTTTTTTGTTGTTTTTTAAGAGGATTGTGGCTGATAAACAAGAAAAACGAAATCAGGAACGTCTGAAACGGAGAGAGGAGAGGGAAAGAGAGGAAAGAGAGAAGCTGAGGAGGTAGAAATCTGCTTTATTTTTGCCTGAATAATTTAATAGCCATTTTAGAAACTTGTTAAGCCTAAATTCTGTGTCAGTACACTTTCTCAATATATAATCTTTACTTGAATCCAAGATGAGTTAGTTTTTTCTTCCTGTTTTTCGATGGTGGGGGGTGGCAGTCATTTTGAATTGCAGTACAAAGCAGCAGGGGACAGGCAGCTGCTATTGCCCTGACCTGCACCATCCCCAACCTCATTATCTCTGCCCTGTGCTGCTTATTCCCCTCTCTCTCTCCCCCACTGCTGCTGATGCTTGCACTCAGTTGGATCCCTGTCCCAACAGCAGCAGCAGTGTGGTGGCACCACTGGCCACAACTCTAGCTCCAACCCCAGGGCTGGAGCTGCTTCCACTGCAACTGTTGCTGTGTGTTAGGTGGGGGCCAGAGCCAGCATGTGCTCCAGGCCCCAGGTGGAGTGGGGTGGGACCTGAGACAGAGATTTTGAACAAGCAGGGGAGAGCAGATGTTAGAAGGCATAAGTACTGGGAAGGACACAGACAGGCACCAAAGGGTAGGAGGGAGGGGAAGGCAAGGCTGGGAAGGAATGGCCAGGCTGTTTGCCTTCCTGCCACTGCTTTCCCTGCTGTAGTGGTGGTGGGGACAAATTTAAGACACCCCTCCAAATTATAAGTTTTCTACATATAGCACAGGGGTCAGCAACCCCCAGCATGTGTGCCATTAGTGACACGTGGGGACACTTTCCCCAGCACACCAAGAGGTGGGCAAGGAAATTGATTTAATTTTTTTTTAAGTTGCTGCTCTGTGCTCTCCAGCACCGCAGAAGGCACCAGGGGTAAAATCAGAAGAACACAGGAAGGGAAGCTGTCTCTGCTCCACTGACCCCACCCCTTGCCCCTGGGCTGCATCCCCCAGCCTAGCTGGGCCCATGGATGGGCAGGGTGGCCCAGCTGGGCCTTAGGAAGGCAGGGGCTGCTCCCAGGATGAGGCTATGGTGGACTGGCATGATGCCAAGTGGCACCCAAGGTGGGGCCTGGCCCAGCCCACACAGCTCTTTGGGGGGGAGATGCTGCCTGGCCGGGGCAGGACGCTGGGCTTGTTGGGGCTTCAGGCTTGGCCTCTCTGCATGTCGGGCACAGCACAAGCAGGATGGAGCTGCCCCCAGTACAAGGGCTTGGTTGCAGGAGCTCCTGGAAACAGCTGACCCAGCCTGCCCGGGCCCTGGGCTTGCCCACCTACAGCTCCCCATAAGGGGCTGGGGCAGGCATTGCACATCTGTTCCCAGAGCCCCAGGGACTGCTGCCATGGCCTGGGGGACTCTGCTCCACTCGCACTGTGCCCAGCATGCATGGGTCAAGCTGCGAGCCCCCAAGCCCAACATCCTCTCACGGGCATGCCAGATGCACCCCATCTCCAAGTAGCTGTGTGGGCCGAGCTAGGCCAGGCCCTCACCTTGGGTGCCTCCACTGTGGCCTGAGTCTGCAGAGCTCTGGAGCAGTCCCCACCCCTCTCCCGGCCCCCTCTTTCCTCTGGCTGCCACCTTCCCTAAGGACCTGGCCAGGCCAGCCTAGCCTACCTGTGGTGCCTTCCCTCCACCTCTCTCTCGCTCTGCTCACTCTCGGCTCTCTCTTCCTCCCTATGAAGTTTTATTTATTGTCACCAGGTTTAGAATTTTTAGAAAACCTGGTATTTACTATAAAAAATTTGCAAAATTTCTAGAAAAAGAAATGCTTATGGTTATTAACTATATTAATATGCAGTGCATCCTGCCATATACTGCCCACCCACCCCAGTTTTGTTTTTCTGGTGTGCCGGCACTCTGGCACCTTACAAGGTAAACATTGTAGTTTTTCAGCACTCGGGCTGAAAAACATGGCCTACCCCTGGCATCTTAAATGGTGCTCCCTCTTCTTTGAATTGATCTGGATGGGGTGGAGTCATCTTAAATTCAAAATTTAAAGTTGCCTTGGATTTGGGGTAAAGAGAGTATTGACCAACACTTTAACTGGAAATTTCCTTGTTTGTGACTCGCAAGCTGATCTAATTTTCCAATTTGTTTTTTAGGTCCAGGTCCCATAGCAAGCAAGCTAAAAGGTATGTAATCTGTAGGAATCTGCATTGCTAGTGAAACCAAGCTCCTAGATCCTTTTATAAATCTTATTATGAAGCATGCTTAGACTACTTTGTCTTCCTTTAGGGACAGAGAATCTTATTGCATAGCCATCCTTCTCTGCTTTTATGCTTCTCACCAACATACTGCACTACTTACACAGCACATGGCTACGATGATGTGTTTGAGGGATTTTTTGTCTTCTGGTAGTGGTTGGAACACATGCGAAAGGTCCAATCAGTCATTACCTCATGGTCTAAGTTCTTTAGCCTGAGTAGCTCATGCATTCAGATTCAGAAGTCCCAAGTACCTTGTTTACCCATGAGGAACGGTACAGTTGACTGTACAGTAGCATATCTATATAAATGAGATCAGAGAGTTGAAAGCATGCAATATACTCTCATTGTAGTAGTCAGTTTAAAATCTCTTATTTTAAAACTTCAGTAGTAAGGAGAACATCAGATTAATATATTGCATTTTTCTATTTAAACAAATGCGACTATACAACAGCTGCCAGAAGCTAAGTATCTATTCATAATCACCACCAGCATACTGTAACAATATCTGTCTGTTGAACTGGCAACTTGGTCAAACAGGTGATTTTGAATTTTTTTTTTTTTTACGGTAGTTGTGGGGGAGAAATGACAAAACTCTAACCATGCCCCCCAGTTAGCCATGTGTGCTTAATCACAAAGGAAACAGATTTCTTAAATGGTGCTCCCTCTTCTTTGGGTTGATCTACAATAAAACTATGTTGTAACTGCAAATTAGAGAGTGGTCTCTGGAAGGCAGTCTACTATGTATAGAACACAAAATGGTTATCTTGGTAAAGCATTAAAGTGACTGTTACTCAGTGTAAATCCTTCATACTGTTTACAGATCTAGGTCTCGAGATCGCCGCAGACATCGGTCTCGCTCTCCTTCCTGGGAACGGAAAAGAAGAACTCGTTCCAAGTCCAGGGAGAAACGCCACCGTCACAGGTCTCGCTCTAACAGCCGCAGTAGGAGCCACAGCCACCACAGAAGCAGGCATAGTTCCAGGGACAGGAGCCGAGAGCGCAGCTCCAAAAAACGGTAAGTGTTGTCCCAGAGAGGGACTACTACTTTTCCTTACTTAGAGATACAGATTAGAAAATGGTTGTGGCAATTTTCCAAAAAATAAAAATGGTTTCCAAGCCCATTTATCAATTAAATACATTTTGAAGCTTTTCCAATTTCTGTTTTAGCATGTGTACAAAGTTGTGATAATAGCAATAAGATTTCTTTTTTTTAATCTGGTTTATGGCAGTGAAGACTGCTACAACATGCCATGTCAAATGTATAAACTGTATGTTGTAGCAGGAGTTGAAATAAGATGAGATGATCTTAAAGGCAATTTAGTATTGCTGCATTTCAGACAGCTGTTTTGCTGGGGGAAGTTGTTTTAATACCTCATTGAAGGGAACACTGGCAGTGAAAGACTATATTACTAGCCCATCCCTCAGGAATACTCTCTTTTTTCTAGATGTGCTGCAAGCATAACTGCAGGAGAGGCCCAGAGCTTCTCAACCAAGCACATGGCAGAGACACAGGTTTACTTCTGAGCCTGGTTCTGTTTTAAACAGGGATCCAGCAGTTGTTATACATGAAAAGCACTTACAGAAGTGAGGATGGGGTACCCAGTCCGAAATCATTACAGACTTTGGACTCACAAGAAAGATGTCCCTATAAGCCTGGTTTCAGTGAATCTCAGGTTCTTTAACTAGAAAGCATGCAAAGTCCATGTGTTTGAGAAATTATTTTACTAGGTCTGTGTTTTGCATTGACTTTATCAGTTTAAATCCTACTCTAAATGCATATGCACCCTCCCTACAGGATTGACTACTTTTTATACAGCAGTGTCTCTTGAGATTGCATGTGCTCTTAGTTTTCTTATGCTCCTATATGGCCGTGTCTAGACATACACAGATATTTAGTTCCCTGGGGACAAGTAGCAGCAGCACACCTTGTCCCTGGGGGAACACCTGTGTCATGCATGCAGCAGGTTACCCTGGATGGGATAGGGGAAGCTGGGGCCAGTAGTATTACCTGGGGTCCAGGAAGCCAGGGAAACTGCAGCCATGGCATTCCTGCAACTGGGAGCCTGGCTGGCAGCTGTAGCATGGTTCACATGTGCCACCCTGTTTTGTTTCCTCACAGGTTTTTTTGACCCCAGGATCTCCCCTTTATAGTTCCTTTCTTAATAATCCTTAACATTTTATTTGCCTTTTTGGTAGCTGCTAAGCACTGAGCTGATGTTTTTAGCAAATTGTCCACAATGACTTCCAGATCTCTCTCCTGTAACAATAAATAATGTAGGTATAATTTGGATTATTTTTGCCCTGGTTCATCACTTTACACTTTTCTGAATTGAATTGCGACTGCAGTTTGTTTGCCCATTCACTCAATTGTACCAATCCTTCTATAGTTCCTCACCTTGGCCTTTACCACTTGGAATAATTTTGTTATTGGCAGATTAGGCCATCTTGCTACTCACCCCCTTTTAACATACAGGTTTCCCCTGCTTTAGGCTGTACCTGCGTTCATAGAAAACAGTGCATAACTCATTTGAATAAGGGTACCCACTTTACAATATAACACATGGGGATACATCCAAGACCATGACTGTACTTATCCCCAGACCCATTTCTACCACTTACAAGAGAATTGTGGTACTCGCCAACAGCAGACAGTATACACAAGCACAGGGCACTATCATAGAGAGGATGGCAACTACAGAAATGTGTCTTAGACAAGAAGCAAGGAGTACAGATCCCTGGGGAAACACCATGTATCTGGGTCCATGAAGGCAGTTTTTCTTAAGCATTTCTTGGGATTAACTGTTCTTGTGCTGTGGTTTAGTACCTTCCATGGTGTTGGGCCTTTATGCCCACTTTATGGAAATGGGAGACTCCTCCCTAGCTTCCTCCTGTGGCCGTATGACTGAGGGCAGGCAAAACTTGTAGGCATTTGAACTCCAAGCCTCTGGGCTTGGGCCTGCACGTAGGATGCCTGCCAAAAGACTTTGGAAATATCTGAAGCTCCTGGTGGGGGTCAAGGATATTTGCTGGTTGTAGGGCCACTTATGGTTCTGGGCTGACTCACAGATTTGTACTTGATTTGGCTTAGAACACAGAAAAATTTCTTTAAAAAAAAATCCACACAAGAAACTATATATTTTGGTGCATGTCACTCCCAATATGCACCACACACAGCAGCTCACCATGGGCTTCCACCACATTGATTGCCTAAGAGTGAATTTACCTCACTTGTAACAAATTTTTGGTATAAAAGCAGTCATTGCATAAGAGCGAATTCACACATACAAAACCTGCGTAAAGGAAGGGAAACCTGTATTCATAAATGATCTGGAAAACAGCACTGAACCCAACACAGAAGCTAACTTAGTTAAGAGTCTGATGGAGGACCTTGTCAAATGTTTTTTGAAAGTCCAGATATATTGTGTTGACTGGATCACCTCAATCCACTTTATTGATGCCCTTAGAAAACTCTACTAGGTTGGTGAGGCACAATTTTCCTTTGTTAAAGCTGTGTTGACTCCTCCCCAACAAGTTATGTTCATCCACATACTTAACCATTTTTGTTGTTGTCTTTTGAGGAACAGAAGTTAAGCTCATTGGCCAGTAAGACTGTGCGAAATTTCACTGGATGTTTCATTTCAAAGCTGTTTTGATGTGTTTCAAGCTCCTAACACTGAAATCAAAATGAAACAAACCTCTGAAACAGCTTCAGAATGAAACAAGGGCTGTTTTGAAGGCTTTTTGGCTCACCTCAGTCCCTGGGAGGATTCTGGCACAGCCCCCAGCCCTCCTGGGTCCCAGCACAGCACCGGTCCCAGCCAACAGCAGAAGCCTCCTGTCATCCTGCTGGCAGACTGAGTTCCTGCCCCGCCCCACCTCTGGGAGGGCTGCAGGGCTGTGCCGGACTCCTCTCAGAGGTGCGGGTCCCTGATCTGCCTGCCAGATGATAGGTGGCATTCACCTTCAGGTTCTGAAGGTCAGAAATTGCTGAACTCCTAATCAGTATGCTAGGTTAGCTAACCAAAACTTCCCCTGCTGTAGCTTGAGGACCATTTCTCCTTGTTCTTAGTGGTGAAGGCAGTTATTAAATTGCCTGTGTCTTGTCTTCTCTAAATTAAATAAGCCCAGCTTCCTCAACTTCTCAAGTCATGTCCCCCAGCCCCCTAACATTTTCATTTCTTGTCTGCTGGACTCTCCAATTTGTCCACATCATTTCTGTAGTGGGGTCCCCAAAACTGAACACAATACTCCAGATGTGGCTTTACCAGTGCAGAATAGAGTAAAAGAATCACTTCCCTTGCCCTGCCAGCAGCACTCTCTTGCCAGTACAGCCCAGTATGCCATTAGCTTTCTTGGCAACTAGGGCACACTGTTGATTCATATTCAACTTATTGACCACTGTAACCTCCCAGGTCCTTTTTGGCAGAGCTGCTGCCCAGCCAGTCAGCCCTCAGCCTGTACCAGTTCATAGGATTGTTCCAGCCTAAGTGTAGGACTTTGCATTTCTCTGTATTGAACCTCATGAGAATTCTTTGAGTCCAATTCTCCAGTTTGTTGAGGTCTCTCCAAATCCTAGCCCTATCCTCCAGTGTATCTACTTTCCCCACCCCCAGCTTGGTGTCACCTGGAAGCTTGCTGAGGGTGCACTCTGTGCCATATTCCAGGTCAGTGATGAAGATGCTGAGTAAAACTGGTTCCAAGACCAACCCCTGGAGCACTCAGCTTGATACCAGCTGCTAACTAGACATCGAGCCATTGATTACTAACCTCTGAGCCTGATGCTTCAGCCAGTTTCCTGTCTACCTTACAGTCCATTCATCCAGCCTGTACTTCTTTAGCTTGTGTGCAAGAATGTTGTGGGAAACCATATGAAAAGCCTTTCTAAAATCAAGGTACACCTTCTCCAAGTGCTCAGAAATGGATTCTTTGAGTATCTGCTTTATGATTTTTCCGGAGTCTGATGTGAGGCTGACTATTCTGTAGTTCCCTGGATCCTTCTTTTTCCTTTTTTTAAAGATGGGCACTATATTTGCCAGTTATCCAGGACTTCTCCCGATTGCCATAAGTTTTCAAAGATGATGCCCAGCAGTCGCATCAACCAACTCTGTCAGCACCCTTGGGTGCATCCCATCTAGTCTGATGGACTTTTATTTGTCCAGCTTGTCTAAATAGTCCCTAACCTGTTCTTTCACCACTGTTGGCTGCTGATCTCTTGTCAAACTGTGCTGCCTGATGCAGTAGCATGGGAGCTGACCTTGCATCTGAAAATTGGGGTGAAAAAGTCACCTTCAGCATTTTTGTGTGTCCTTTGTAACTAGGGTGCCTCCCCCATTTAGTAAGGGACCCACTTTCCCACATCTTCCTTTTGTTACTGACAGACTTGTAGGAACCCTTCTTGTTACCCTTCACATCCCCTGCTAGCTGAACTCCAATTGAGCTTTGGCCTTCCTGACTTCATCCCTGCATGGCTAGCAATATTCTTATACTCCTCCCTAGTTGTTTGTCCACTTCTACTTATGAGCTTCCTTTTTGTGATTTTTAATTTACTGAAGCATTCCCTGCTACGCTAAGCTGGAGTTCTGCCATACTTGCTAGTCTTACTATGCATTGGGATGGTTTGTTCCTGCACTCTCAGCAAGGCTTCTTTTAAGTACAGCCAACTCTCCTGGACTTCTCTCTCTGCAAACTGGCTTCCCAGGGGATCCTGTCCAGGAGTTCCCTGAGCGAGTCAAAGTCTGCTTTCCTCAAGTCCAGAGTCTTTACTCTGCTGCTCTCCATCCTTCCTTTCCTCAGAATTCTGCACTCAATCGCCCTGTGGTCACTGCTGCTCAAGTTGCCATCTACTAGTACGTTCCCACCAATTCTTCCCTGTTTGTGAGCAGCAGGTCCAGAAGAGCGTGGCCCCTACTTGGCCACCCCAGCACTTGCACCAGGAAGTTGTCCCCAGCACTCCCTAGATTGTATGCACACTGTTTGTATTTCCCTCCCAGCAGAAGAGCATATTGTTGGCTCATATTCGACTTGTGATCCACTGAAACCTCTAGGGCCTTCTCTGAGGTACTGCAGCCTAGCCACCCATTCTCCAGCGTGTATTTGTGCATGCAATAATTCTGTTCCAAGCGCAGGATTTTGCATTTGTTCTCTTTGTAGTTCATCAGGTTGATAGTGGACCATTTTTCCAGCCTATCCAGGTCATTCTAAATTCTAGCACTACAGCCTTCAGGCTGTCTGCAACTCAGTCCAACTTAGTGTCATCGGAAAATGTCCCAACTGTGAGCTCAGTCCTGTCCTCCAAATCATTAATGAAGATATTAAACAATACCAAAGCCAGGAGAAACTCCTAGAGACCTCCACTGGATACCTTGTTCCACCTAGATATTGAGCCATTGATGACTGTTTGTTGAGCACTGTGACAGCACGGGCCACCTCAGGGCCACTCTCTACGGCCTGCCCGCCTGTCTTTGTGGGCTAACCGCCTGCTTTCTTTCCCGCCACGACTTGATCTTAATAGGTTCACTAATTGATGTCAATAAGCGGGAGTCTGCCCATTCATGCCCCGATGCCAGGGGACGCACCCTGCGGCTCCTATCCATCCCCAGTACTGCAGCCCAAGCGTCACAGATGGCATCTTGGTGTTCCTCTAATCACTGGCCCCCATGCTGGGCCGCAGAATCGTCCTAACAGGACCCCTCTATGATCCCTTCACTGTAGCCCCTCATGGGCCTCAGAAAGTGGCAGGCACGGCCAGTGCCCCGCCACAAGCACAATGATCCAGCCAGCTATGTACTTCACAGTACTTTCATCTAATTTGTATTTCGTTAACTTACTAATGAGTGTCATGGAAGACAGTGTCAAAATGCTTGCTAAAGTCAAGGTATATCGCATCCACAAAGCTGCTTCTTCTGTCAGAAAGAGCTGAGATTGGTCAGGTGTGACTTGCTCTTGATGATTCCATGATGATTGTTCCTGATTACCTTGTTCTCCTTCATGTGCTTAGAAATAAATACCTTGATGACCTGCTCCAGATCTTTCCAGGTGTTGAGGTCAAGCTGACTGGCTTATGGGCACTATATTTGCCATTTTCCAGTCATCTGGGACCTTGCCACCCTCTGTGAATTCACAGAGAGAATAGCCAATGGTTCTGAAATTATCCTTAGCCAATCCTTTCAATACTGTATGATGGATCTCATCTGGTCCTACTGACTTGCAAACATCTAGTTTTTCCAAGTAACCCTAACATGTTCTTCCATTACTCTAGGCTGCTTATCTCCTCCCCTGTCCTTGGATGATCGGTACATTCTGAAATTAGAGGGGGGCCTCAAGAGGTAGCCTGTTGATGTTCATTAAATATATTGACATTTGTGACAACCAAAGCAGTACCCAGATACCTGCTGCCAACTAGACATCAAGCCATTGATTAGTACCCTCATCCTATTTTTAGGTTTTTTGAGATGTAGAATAACAGGTAACTAAGCCAAGTAGGTAACTATGCCAGCAGTCAGCCTGCCATCCCACTATCTAAGGAGGTTGCTCCTTGCCAGTTCATTACAGTGGGGTCCACATGAATACATACTTGAAGAAAAACATGGTTGCGTATTTGCCTTAGTTACCAGTTTTTGAGATGTAGAATCACAAAAATAGGACTGGCAGGAACTTCAAGAGGTCATCTAGTCCATAGGGCCTGCTCAGGGTAGCTCATCCCTAACTAAACCATCCTAAATCATCAAGCATTTGTCTAACCAGCTCTTAAAAACTTCTAGGGATGGAGACTTCCCAACCTCTTTGGGTAGCCTGTTCCAGTGTTTTACCACTATCCATCACTTTCCATTTCATGACCAGGGATCCTGGTTTTCTCTGGGGGCGGAAATCCAAAATTCTTTTATTTAAAACCCCCAAAATCCATTGAACACAATGTTTTGTTGATTATATTTACAATTTTAAAGCAATTTGGAAGCCTGCCAGCGCCTCTGTTGTTATAAAATAATTCTAAATACCTATGTATTTTAGCATTTGACTTTGGTGGTTTTTTATGGTGGAAAATTCGAGTTTCCCCTGCCCCCTTCACACACTAGGACTCGGGTCCAGCTGCAAGCTGTCCCCACACTGCTTTGTGACACCTGAGCAACCTTAATATCCTGGTGCCCCTTGCTTCCAGCCCACCCTGCCACTGCACTCCCCTGCCCTGACCCACACACCCCTGCCTTGCCACTGCCGGCAAAGCCAGCCTTGGAGGTAGGCAGCGAGGACAACTGCCCAGGGCACCAAGTTGGGGAAGGGGCATGCCTGCACTGGCCCTATACCATT
Source organism: Caiman crocodilus (assembly GCA_030014935.1). Taxonomy (NCBI): domain Eukaryota; kingdom Metazoa; phylum Chordata; order Crocodylia; family Alligatoridae; genus Caiman; species Caiman crocodilus. Next base: position 59,440,504 of record JAGPOW010001296.1, read on the forward strand.
CCCACCCACTGCGCCGCCACAGTGCCTCCCTCCCCCCCCAAATAGTCCAAGGTTGGTTTGGGCTTGCCATAGTTTGGCCCCCAGCCCTGGCCTTCAGAAAACCTACCTCACCCCCAAGGATGCATGGGGGTGGGGCATGTGTCCACCCCTCAGAGTGCAGGGCAGGCACTAGGGACTCTGTCAGCCCGTTGCCTGTCCCCAGGCCCAGTCCCGGCACCCCTTGCAGCAGCCTCACAGATACCCTGCGCCGGAGAGCCACAAGTGCTTGCCCAGTCCCTAGGCGTTGCCCTGACTAGGCAGCACCCCTGCCACCTCCCAATGCTGCTGGGCACTGGCTCCTGTGGGGCTGCAGCCCTGCACCCCCCACCCCACCCCATCAGTGCAGAGATCTGGGAGGGAGGGCAAATTCCCTCTACCCCTGATGTGTCACCAGAGGGGTTGGGGGCAGGGCCAGGGAGAGTCCAGGATGTCTGGGATGAGGAGCTTGGGGCAAGCAGGGGATGCCACCACAGTCCCTACAACTGGTGTGGCAGACCCAGGGCGGTTCCTTCCCCCCTACTTGGGCTATTGGTACCTGCTGGGTGGAACAGATAGCATTCTGCAGCTGCCGGTTAGTAGATAGCAGTCCACACAGCACCATGCAGCGCAAAGGTGTCCTGCAGCGGGGGCAGGCTGGTGCTGCTGTGCTCACCTGCCTTGCTGCAACCCTGCCACCACTGCAGGACCTGTGCACCTGCCCGCCTTGCCTCCTTGGGGTTCCCACCAGCCTTTCCCACCTTGTCCCATAGCAGCAGCATGTCAAGCATGGTGGATAGTATGGGGGCAGGCAGGCATTCAGGTCCTGCACCACCTTACACAGGCAGCAACAGTGGGCACATGGCTGCAGTAAAGTGGGTGGGCACAAGTACCCTCAGAACCCAGCCCTGCTACCATCACCGCTTGGCCTTGGCCTTGGCCCTGGTCCCAGCCCCTCCCTTCCCCTGCTGCTGCCAGGCACAGGTTCCAGCCAGGATCTGTGCCCCAGTCAACCCAGAAATGTGGGGGACAAGTGCCTCCATGTGCCCCCCCTAATGTGTAACCATGCATGCATGCATGCATGCATGTGGTGCCTCTGCCTCCAGTTGCTCTCCCCCTGCTTCCCCAAGCCTCAAGCAGCTCCTTGCAGGATGGAACTCTGCTAGCCTACAAAGGGAAACCTGCGCTTTCATAGTTCAAAGGAGAAAATCTGTGGGTTGTTTTTCTTCTTTAAAGGGGGCAATCTTTATTTTTCTGCAGGAAATGGGAAAACCCAGATCCCTGCTTGTGACCACCCCTCTATCCCTTTTATGGTGTCCTTCAGGAGAGTGGGAATTTGTGTTGTCCTTCATGCTTCTGTTATAAAAGCTTGAGGAAAGCAGGACCATATGTGCTGTTCTGTAGAGGCTGCTGTCTTTCAAAAAAACAAAAAAACTGGTTTTGTATGCAAGAGACCTGTAGAAATTTATACTAACCACAACTTGAATAACCATAGATACTACAAGGCATGTAACTGTTCTTTCCCTGCATTTTTACAGTGTTCATAGAATCATAGAACATTAGGAGTAGAAGGGACCTGAGGAAGTCATCTGGTCCAAACCCCTGCTCAGAGCAGGACCATCCCAGCCAAAGCTTTGTCTTTGGCTGAGCATTGTCTGTCCGTTGTCATCCCCCACCAGAAGCCCCGTGCTGAGCAAAGGGTTGTGGCCTGGAACCGTGAAGCTGTTCCTTCCTCCCTGTGCCAGTGTGAAATTCAAATAGGGGGGTATGGGTCTGTGTTGTCAAAAGTGTAGGTCTATATTGTCTTTGGGAGCAGGGTGAAGATTGCAAGTCCCCTGCAATGCTTCGTTTGCAATAGCCTCCTCTGGAGTAGAAAGGGGATATATGCACAACTGCTGCGTGCAGTGCACAGCCAGCCACCTGGCCAGTCTTCAATGCCCTCGCCTCCACTTCACAAAGAGCAGGAGCACTGAAGACCCTAGTTTGGCTTTAAAGGCAGCAGTTTGAAATGTAGCATAACTTTGAGCCATGTCTCTTCCCAGCTCCCTTTTTTTTAGGTGATGTGATATAAGTATCTTCACACATTTTTCACCAGTTAAGAAATGAGAAGATTTGCTAATATGCCAAGGGCGTATGGCTATATTTAGTTTAAGATCAAAGCCAAAACAAATTTTTGACTGGAATGTGCATTAATTTGCTATATATTAAGTATAAATAACAAAACAAACTAGGCAAAAATATCCAAAAGATGTTGTTTTATTAGTCTTGTAGTCATAGAATTAGCTGTATATCACTTTCAGATTCATAAAACAAAATGTAGCCTCCTTGAGCATCTTGACAGTGTGTCCAAAATGTCACACAGTTATTTCCACACCTGAGTTAATGTTGAACATGGCCAGTTCATTTTCAGTCTGCCCTTTTCTTTTCCATTCTTTTCTTCCATTTCAGCTATGGGACATTCTGCTTCAGGTCAGAAGAGGAGATAGCTAAGAGACAGTAAACTACAAAAGAAAAAATAGCTTGACCATACTCTACCTGATTGCTGCTAATCTCTCTTCACTCCACAGATGTTAATGACCCTCCCCTCTTTTTCACAATCTTGATCTTCCACTAATCAAGCTTTCTTTTGCTTTTGTAATCTGTCTCAGCCCTGCAGACCTGTTTTTAGCCATGGCTATGTGGAGGGGAGGGGGTTAATCCTGCTTTTGGTGATGTTTTACCTGCCTTCCCCTGCCCCCCCCCTACTTTTCCCTCATTCCTCTATATTAGGAGCAAAGGGGACTGGAGAAAAAACAGGCTGTGTGGGAGGCAGGTGAAACAGCAGAAGCAAAATTAATCCTTTGCTGGGAGAAAGAGACCTAGGACAGGTTTTACTACCCTCCTAGTAAGAAAATTCTTCCTAATATCGAACCTAAACCTCCCTTGCTGCAACTTGAAGCTTTTGCTCCTCATTCTGTCATCTGCCACCACTGAGAGCAGGTCTAGTTCCATCCTCTTTCGAGCCCCACTTCAGGTAGTTCAAGGCTGCTATTAAGTCCCCTCTCTGTCTCCTCTTCTTTAGATTAAATAAGCCCAGTTCCTCCCTCAGTCTTTCCTCAGAAGTCAGGTCTCCCAGTCCCCTCACCATTTTCATTGCCCTCAGCTGCCCCCTCTCCAATTTGTCCACATCCATTCTATGGTGGTGGGCCCGATTATTAAATACAGTACTCCAGATGTGGCCTCACCAGTGCTGAATAGAGGGAAATAATTGCTTCCTTTGACCTGCTGGCAGCACTCCTACCAGGTCAGCCCAGCATGCCATTAGTCTTCTTAGCAACAAGAGCACACTGCTGGCTCATTTTCAGCTTATTGTCCACTGTTACCCCTAGGTCCTTTTCTGCAGAGCTGCTGCTCAGCCAGTCAACCTTCACCCTGTACCAGTGCATGGGATCGTTCCATCCTAAGTGCAGGACTTTGCTCTTGTCCTAGTTGAATCTTACAAGATTTCTTTTGGCCCAATCCTCCAATTTTTCTAGGTCACTCTGAATCCTAGCCCTACCCTTCACTGTATCTACTACTCCTTCCCCCAGCTTGGTGTCATCAGCAGACTTGTGGAGGGTGCACTCTGTGGCATCTTTCAGGTTGTTGATGAAGACATTAAACCAAACCAGCCCCAGGACTGAGCCCTTGGGCACTCCACTTGATACCAGCAGCCAACTAGACATCGAGCCATTGATTACTACCCACTGAGCCTGATGCTCGAGTCAGTTTTCTGTCCACCTTATAGTCCATTCATCCAGCCCATACTTCATGAGCATTGCCTGTGAGAATGCTGTGGGAGACTATATCAAAAGCCTTGATACATTCAAGGTATATCGCATCCACTGAGCCAGTCACCTCATCATAGAAGGCAATCAGGTTAGTCAGGCATGATTTGCCCTTGATGAATTCATGCTGACTGTTCCTAATCACCTTCTCTAAATACTTAGAGATGGATTCCTTGAGGATCTGTTCCATGATTTTTTCCAGAAACTGAGGTCAGGCTGACTGGTCTGTAGTTCCCTGGATCTTCCTTTTTCCTTTTCTTAAGTATGGACACTGTTTGCCCTTTTTCAGTCATCTGGGACCTCTCCTGATTGACATGAGTTTTTAGAGATAATGGCCAGTGGCTCTGCAGTCTCATCAGCCAACTCCCTCAGCATCCTTGAGTGCATCCCATTCAGCCTGCCCCATGGACTTGTCCTGTCCAGCTTTTCTAAATAGGTCCTAACCTGTTTTTTGCCACTGTTGGCTGCTCACTTCCTCCCCAAACTGTGCTGCCCCGTGCAGTAGTCTGGGTGATGACCTTGCCTGTAAAGACTGAAGCAAAAAAGGGCATTGAGTACTTCAGCCTCTTCTGCATTCTCTATCACAGGGTTGCTTCCCCCAGTCAGTAAGGGACCCACATTTTCCCTTATCCTCCTCTTGCTAGCAACATACTTGTAGAAACATTGTGCCCAAAGGGGCTAAATTAGATACTTGGATTACCCACAGCCAAAATAGAGCATTGACTGAGTGTATATAATTGCCTAGGATATCGGAAGGCCTGTCACTGATCTTAAGGTCTGAAATGGCTGGACTTCTATCCCGTGTCCCAAAGAACAATTGCACAAAATCTGAGCTTATAAATGTGTCCTCTGTACCCAGCGCTAGAAACGGCTACTAGTCAAATCTCCCCTGTCCTAATTGTCTTAATAGCAGTGTGACACAGCAGCTGTGTCTACTTTCGGAAGTCTGGAAGCCACAAAAAATAAATCAAAAATAGATTTTAATAATAGACCTGGAAAATGTATATAATCACTTGTAATTGGAGGTACTGTGTAATTAATACTGAAATACTAAGTAGTTGCAGCTTCTGAGTTTTTAGGGCACTAACTTGGGAACTTTTTGTAGATCCTCCTCTATTTCCAGTCTGTCTTATGATTTGAAGAAACTAACATTATAATTCTTAGTGGCCTTCCATCAGTGGGGAGAGTGCAACCTTTTATTCTGGTGTTAAACATGTAGCATTTCTTGACAATAAGAGATGTTATTGTATATTAGATTTTATAGCATTATTTTAAATGTTGTATTAGGCTGTTGTTTTAGATTTGTTATGATTTCAGTGTTAACATTTGGGCATTGGAGTTTTTTTCAGCCACAAATCTCTGCTTTAGCAAGATGGCATAAGTGGGGTTGTTTTAACCCCATTTTTCAAACTAAAAAAAATTAAGCACTGGTGGTTTTTTTGATTGTGCTAATTAGCAAATCTGTGGCAGAACAGACCTCTCCTGGCTGCCTTTTGTAGTTTGTGGAAGCTCAGATTAGTCTAGTGAAATATCTAAATATATTAAATAAACTACTAAGCTTTCTTAAAATCACTCAAGAAATAATCTTTATTAGGAGATAGTCTGATATAACAGCATAGAGTCCATAGAACAGTTTGTTCTTAGAAGATGTTGGTACAAAATAAGGAAGCTTTTAAATTAGTTTTAAAGTTGTTTCAAATGTATATTTTAAAAATATGGCTGACTTCAAGTTGTGCATAAAATGATCTTGCTCTGTATATCACAGAAGGGAAATTTAAGCAGACTTTTCCATTGATGAAAGCTTCAAGGAAATAGCTCAAAATCAAGCTTAATGAAAAGAAAAATCTGAAGTTTACCTTGGCTCTAGATACATGCATATAATATTCATCATAGGTATAATATGCATAAAAATTGCTGCATCTGAATAGCTTATTATTTTGACGTTGAAAATGAGCAGTATACAGAGGACTGTGTCCTGATGGCTTCTTACATGTTCATGTTGGTATGGAATGAAAGTGAGGTCTGCCTGGCTGCAAAGGATATATGAAAAGGGATAACACAGAGTGTTCTGTATTGTAATTACAAATTCATGACTAATTTGGATTTCCAAATATGCTTTCCCTTGCAGATCCTCAAAAGAAAGATCTTCCAGAGACAAAGAACGATCAAAAGATAGTGACAGAACATCACGTGACAAAGACAGAAGCTCAAGAGAGAGGTCACCCCGAGAGCAGAAAGACCGGAAACGTTCCTATGAAAGTGCTAATGGACGATCAGAAGACCGGAGAAGCTCAGAAGAGCGTGAAGCAGGGGAGATATAACCGTGGCTGTACATTCACCTGGTCTCTAGCTTCCTATGGAGTTGCATACTATGGTTTAGTTTACAATTTAAAGGGACACCATTGAGCAGTTCCAGACACTGATCCAACTAGGGTAGATGTACAGTATATAAAAGCGGTTATAACCAACTATAAATTTAAATCCTCTTCAGTTGATGCCTAAAGCTGTGTCCTTGATTCCACCAAGATGTAAAACTTTTTTGAAAGATTTATCTCTGTTCAGGACAACAGTTTTATGTACCATGGTGCGATCTCAATGTTTTAATCTCCTTTTAAGTACAAGTTAAATAGTGAACAAATTATATTGTACTTCTTGCCTTGGGTGCTCTCAAACCTTTATAAAATTCTCCAATTCTGTTCCAGTCCAAACAGCTGCATTGAAAGGTTTTGTTCTTTATTTTGTTTTAAGAGGGTGGGTCGGTACTAAACTTTTATTCTAAGGTTATCTTCCCAGCAGTAGTATGGAAACCTAGGAGTTGGTTACAGGGGGAGCATTTAGACTGGAATATGTGCTGGAGAATGCTGAAATGTCATTTTTTTACAGTGCCTATTTAGACTTGGAAATTGAGCAGCTGTTGCATTACATCTTTATTTTTACTAAAATTCTGAAATCAAAGCCAGTCCCACATCTCTGTACCATTCATTTGGTATGTGTTTAGTATATCTGGGTTTTTTCCATAAAAACTTTTTTCTGCTTTTTCTTGTGGGGTGTAAACTGCACATCCTTAATTGTAATAAAATAAAAATAAAAAAGGAAATGTCTTGTCTAGTAAATCAAATTGAGCACATCAATTTCTCAAGTTATGTGCTGCTAATTGTATTTCTCTTTAACAGGTCAATCAAATGTGGAGAATAAAAAACAGTTCCAACCCTCTCATTTGGAGGAATTTATTTAAAATACACATCTCTATACTACTGAAGAAGATGTCTAGTGAAACATAAGTTAAATCCTCATGATTTGAAGGTCATTAAATAGGCAAATGTTCTTAAAATCCTAGTGTCCTGTCTGTTACTGATATTTACCCCTAGCAGCTTCCACTTGAAAAGTTCCATCCGCATTATCAAAAAGTAAAGGCTACAGCCAAACTATTTTTAAATGTGACTGCAGTAAATATATAGGAGTGGATGGTAGAGTTGTGGTGCCTGAAAGGAGCTTAATGACTTGGGGTATTGTATCCAATCTGTGTTCATCTTAAAATGTATACTGTTATCGATGGAAGTCAGAGTAGAGATACAGCTTTCAGACTAATTGAATCAGAAATGCATACGCTTTCCTGAGCAAGAGCTTACTTCATCAAATGGAACTGTGGCATTATCAACCTCTTCCTGCCTTTCATTTAAACAAGAAAAATGTTTTCAAGGGTCTAAAAAGGTGGTTATGCTCCATTCTTTATGAATAAAAGCAACCTCTATAACCTTTCGTGCCAATTGTGAACTTTTCTGTTTCACAACACCAGAAAAATAGAGCAGACAAAAATAATAGTTCAATAGGCTTCTTTCTTGATCAGCACTCAAACTTTCAGAAGTTCCCTAACCAAAGTGCTTTGATGTCTGATTTGTCACTGATCAGTTCTCTGAGAAGTTCTGCCTGTCCCCTATGACTGGGAGCCAACCTGCTTCCTGCCACAGTGGCATGATCAGCATTTGTATGTGGCACCTAGCAGACTGGGGAGGGGACAGGCAGTACACTGGTAGATTGGGCAGAAAGCAGAACAGCAGGGCTGGTATGGGAAAGGGATCAGTGTAGCATGCAGGGAAGAGTGCAGCGCTAATTTGTGGCATGTCTTTCAAAAAGGTTGGCCCTCGCTGCCTTAGGACATCCTACCTGTTTGTAATTGAAGTTTGTTCTTTTCAGGTGACAAAGATCAGGTTTTTTGTGAGAATTATTCAATCCAGGTCTGTATAAAATTCTGCCTTTGGTTCCCAAGAGTGGCACAGTTAACTTCTTGTGGTAAGCTGTTCTGTAGCATTGCTGTGCAATATGCACATTTCATCCCAAGGTTGCTAAGAAAGGGTGAAATGCTTGTGATCCTTCAAGATGAGAGGCACTGCAAGATCAAAAATAATTCGTGCTTGGTGGTATTTACATAGGCAACATGGTGCTGATATGTTACTTCTTTTTTTTTTTCTTTCCTTTGGTACTGTACACAGAAGCAGCCAAATAAGAATTCAGACCACTGTTCAGTTTGAACCCCACTACAGCATACTGCCTCAATTTGTTGCTGTTGGAATTATGTCCATGAGCAGTGAAATCCCTTGGCATTAGAGCCCTCACATGGAAATGCATTTTGCATATAGCTTTTGTCTGGTAAGTTTGTTTGGACATGAAAAAAGTGGATAGTTTCTGATCTGTCTGTTTCATCTTGTTTATAACTTTGTTTTTCTAAACCCAGCCCACTCCCACAACCTCCTGGGGAGGGTCATTAACATCTGTGGAGTGAAGCGAGATTAGCAGGAATCAGGTACAGTACAGTCAAGCTATTCTTTCCTTTGTAATTTTACTGTCTCTTAGGTATCCCTCTTTTGACCTGAAGCAGAATGCCCTGCATTCAGAAGCTTGTTTAAAACTCTTTCAGCTGCACAATTGGTCCAATAAAAGATTGGTCCAATAAAAGATAAAAGGCACAAAAATCATTGCCTCACCATTTCCTGAATCACCATGGCTATACCCTCACTCCCATGCTACTATGAAGGTATAGGTCTATGTTGTCCTGGGAACAGCGTGAAGATTGCAAGTCCCCTGCAAATCTTCCTTTGCAATAGCCTCCTTTGGAGTAAAAAGAGGATGTATGCAGGGCACAGCCAGCCAGCCAGCCGGCCAGTCTTCAATGCCCTCACCTCCACTTCACAAAGAGCAGGAGCACTGAAGGCCCTGGTTTGGCTTTAAAGGCAGCAGTTTGAAATGTAATGCATCTTTGAGCCATGTCTCTTCCCAGCTCCCTTTTTTTAGGTGATGTGGTATATGCATCTTCACACATCTTTCTGAGTTAAGGAACTAGAAGATTTACTAATATGCCAAGAGCCTATTTTGACTGGAATGTGCATTAATTTGCTATATATTAAGTATAAATAACAAAACAAACTAGGCAAAAATATCCAAAAGATGTTTTATTAGTCCTGTAGTCATAGAATTAGCTGTATATCACTTTCAGATTCATAAAACAAAATGTAGCCTCCTTGAGCATCTTGACAGTGCATCCAAAATGTCACACAGTTATTTCCACACCTGAGTTAATGATGAACATGGCCATAGTATCATAGTATCTAGGGTCAGAAGGGGCCTAGAGCAGGCCATCTAGTCTGACCCCCTGCCAAGGGCAGGAACGAGTGCCAGGGTCACAGGACCC
>JAGPOW010001296.1:59452061-59464825 GCA_030014935.1 Caiman crocodilus
CTGACCCCGGTGCTCTTTCCTGCCAAGGCAGGGGGTCGGACTAGATGATCTGCCCAGGTCCCTTCCGACTCTAACTACTATGATACTATGATACTATGCAAGTAACATTAGGCTGATGCTGTGTGAAACTTAAAGAGCCTGTCCTGTTTTTCAGAACAGCGCTTTCCCCTTTTCAGCTTCTAAGAAATCATCTGAACAGTGTTTAGAGGAAAAGGAAGTGAAAAGAAAGTTATTTTGGGTGTCCTGAGTAGTGGATTGGCTGCAGTTCAACATGCATACTGTCATTTCTGGGTGGGAAGCTTGGGGTAGGGGGTGGGGTGGAAACACTTTTGCTTCACTCTCTTAGCTCCTGAGCCTGGTGAAGAATATAACAGGCATCTTCTTCATTTGTTTCATTTTGGCTATGGAGAGTCACTATTCCAAACAGGCTGGGTGTTGGAAACTTTTGGTTCTGTCTATGCTACTGTCATGCAGGAGAGCCTAGGTGTGGCCGGTCTCTAGATCTTAAATGTACTTTAGCAGGGCACTGTAGGGCTCTTTGCCCCAACTGAACAGCTGCTTGGGGCCTGCTCCAATTAACTAGTGTGTCTGACCTGTCAAACTAACGTGTGCGACCTGTCACAGGCAAGGGAAACTTCCTCTCCATGTCATTAGCAAATAACATTACAGCCTGGGCTCTGCCAGGAGAAGCAGTCGGAGCTGGGAGCCTGAAAGCACAAAGCAACTGTGGAAAGAAGAAATATTTTCTGCTCAGCAGCCTGAAAAATGTCCTTAGTGCTAGGAGGCATAACTTGTAGGATTAAACTGTTTCTTAGTCCTTGTAGGTGTTAGGCCACCTTAATTCAATGGAAAGCAGTCCCTAAGCATGAGGTAAACAGTAGGCCTGTGTGAATAGAGAAGTATTCAATTTAGATTCAGATTTGGAGGACAGTGATTTGATTTAGATCGCTGTCCTGAATAGATTTGGCCAAACTGGCTTCTGAAGATTTGGCGTTGATTCAGAAAGATTTGGAGATTCGGCCAAAGTCTTTAATGGGGAATCACTGAAATACCTATAACTTAGTCATTTTTGGGCTGATTCAGATAAAAATTGCAGGCACGGTAGCCCACGCTGAGGCCATGAAGCCTGCCAGGTTTCAAGAGGATATGTGCAGGGTTTCTGGAACACAGCACCTCAAGCTGCTGAGGTGGAAAACTCGTGACACGTGAGTGTTAAGGCATGCCCTCATTGGCACAGAGGACTCTACACGACATGGTAGTGTGCCCCAATGAGGCTCTTCCTCCGCTAGAGCCTCAACCAGTCCACCACTTTAAATAGCAACAGGTAAGCAGTGGACTGCAGCACAGTAGCACTACCATTTCAGGCAGCCAAATGGTGACAGAGCCTTTTTTCCTTTCCTGCAGGAGCCTCTTTGCAAGCAGCTGCCAGAGAACTCTCTGTGCCAGCCCCAGCCCTGGGGGTTAGATGTGCCCAGAGCCTTGCCTGGAGGTTAATGAAGTGAAGTTCATGGGTCCATCTGTGAAAAGCGGTTTGTAAATTCAAACAAGCACCGAACCTCACTAACCTCCATACCAGAAGCCAAATTCCTATAGCCCAAAACACAAAACCTGCCAACATACCTCCAGTATCCCCACAAACTGCACGCCAGGATCAATCAAAGATAAGAATACCCAACTACCCATGGGGGCACATTCTCACAAAAAGGCTGCTCAGTCTCCAGTCTCTCAGGCCTGATCCTCAAAGGGAATTTACAAACCACTTTTCACAGACAGGCCTATGAACTTCACTTCATCAACCTCCTACATGCCGAAACTCATGGACTCAATATAGACATAGGATTTATGACACACTACAACTTGCCAGACATCTGTCTCCGTAGGTAGCAGTAGGTACCTTTTCACTTTTACCTGCTACATCCCCTTTCCCTCCTACTCCAGCCTGTCTCTCACCCCCTGACTCCTCCATTTCCATTTTTACTGACTGGCTTCTTGCCTGCATTGCGTGCCAGCCTCTGGCTTTTTTATTATTCCTTCCATCCAGGAACAGCAGACACACCAACTGCAGGTGCTTCCTCAGCCTGACAATGGGTTTTTCAGCCTGAAAGCTGGCATCCCCGGCAGTTGAGCTCACTTGGTGCCTCACAACTCCACTGCAACCAGCAAACGTCAGGCCTGTCAAAGACATGACGGGTCTGGGCTTTCCCCAGCCAGGAATGTGTGCGTGCATGTGGTGGCTGGAGGTTATGGTGCCTCCTACCTGCTTTTCATCAGGGTGATCCTCAGTCTTGGCATTTCCTGGGGCTGCCGCGCTGCTGGTAGTCCCACCAGGCCTCCCAACGCTGGCAGAGTGCAGTTTTAGTGGTCATGCCCAGGACCTGGGGCCACCTCCTTCCCCTAGCCCCAGCTCATACCTTCCAGTTCATCCTGACACGGGAGCTCAGCAGGGACATGTTCTTCCCCTGCTGGCCGGTGATGCAGTGAGTGCCGCCTGCAGCTCAGAGAGGTTTTTGAAAAAAAATGAATGGGTGCAGACAGAGGGAGGAGGGTGCCACTCTGTCTGCAGATGGAGCTTGGGGAACCCCAGCAGTGGAAGTTCACCTTCAGGAACACAAGCTGCGCCACCAAACCAGGAGGATCCAAGGAGGTGTGGTGGGGTGTCACAATTTTTGCATTTTGAAGCTGGAGGGGACAGATCTTGGAGAAATAAACCATAGGGCACATTGGAGCATTGGCTGAGAGTGGCTAACTGACCATGGGTTTTTCTAGCTCTGGCTTCTTGGCTTCATTTTGGCTATGGAGAGTCACTATTCCAAATAGGCTGGATGTTGGAAACTTTTGGTTCTATGCTACTGTGCCAATGCCAAACACCTCTTGCTTGGAACACTGGTCAGTGGACAGGACAGATGTTCCCAGGCAGCCGCAGCCAGAACCTGCCACATCTGACTGGGGGTTGCCCAATAGACCAGGGGGTCGCAGTCCAGCAGCTCCATGTCCTCGGTGGGATAGGTAGCCACTAAAGCCTCACCACCACCTGCCCAAGGCTGGGTTTTGGTGCATCGGGACCCCAACATTGAAGCCATGCCCTTGGCTCATGTTGGCAGCAGCTGGTGTGGAGGAGATTGGCTGGTGCTGGGAGTGCTGGCATGGGAAAGTGGGTCCTCCTCTTCCATGTCCACTCACCTCTGCTCTTCTGCCTCCCTGACTCTGTTCACCAGCACCTCCATCCAGTGATCGAGTGTTTTGGTGCTGCATGTGCTCCCCTTTGCCCTCAGGTAGTATATGCCCTCCAGCACGTGGACCATACTGGACCGCAACAGATCCAGCCATTTTTCGATGCCCTCCTTCAGCTGCTTCACCAGTGCCTGCGCCTCTGGTGAAAGCGGCTTGCCCCAGCTGGGAACATTAATCTCCTGAACTTCTCCAGCTCCTTGACTGGTTGGTTCTCCTTGATTTGGTTCTCAAGCTCCTTGACTACCAGGGCATTGCCTGGCTAAGGAGGGCATCACCAGCACTGAGCATTTTGGTGACCTTGAGGAACAGCTTGAGGGCCACCAAGATCTGGGAGATGGTATCCCACCCTGCTTTGTTAAGGGGCTGCTGACCCCAATCTCCCCAAGCAAGGCCATCTTGTGGATGGCCTTCTGTAGCTCCGCCAGTCTTTCCACCATCAGGTATGTGGAGTTCCACTGAGTCTCCCCATCCTGCATGATTTTTGTACTGCAGGATGCTCAGCTCTGCCTGTTTGTCCCACAGCATCTTGGCCATCTTGATGCTGTGGTGGAAGTAGCCTGCTACCTTTCTGCATTTTGAAATCAGCTGGGTAGTAGTGACAGCACTATCACTGGCAGCCCTGTCCTCCTCCAAGGCGTCCCTGACTATGACATACAGCTTGTGTGCCACGCAGTGGATGCCAACAAAAGTTAGCATCATGGACCGCTTTGACCATATTGGCCCCGTTGTCGGTGACCACAAACCCACAGGTGAGCTCGGCCTGCCCAATGAGCTACCCCTGCACCATGCAGTTCATGGCCACCATGATCTCCTTTGCCCTGGAGGACTCATCCATCATCTCAACTTGAAGGAGAGCCCCCCCCCCCCCCCCAATGGCCTGACTGAGTGCACCAGTGCCCTGTGAGGGTGAGGTAGGCATGATCTCCACTCTGGCTGCTTGAGATGTCCAAGATGAAGTGCAAGGCTACCTGTGGCCCTGCCTTGCTCAGCTCCTCCCTCAAGTACTCCCTGCATGCCTCCTACAGGGAGAGCACCACCATCCTGCTGAAGGTGGTGCACGCAGGCACCTGGTAGGATGCGGCCATGAGCTGCCTGAACTCTGGCCACTCAGCTAAGGAGAAAGGCTGGCTATTGCGAGCAAGCAACTCCCCAATGCTCTGGATAATCTCACTCACCTTTGGAAAGCACCCCCCTTTGTCTGCGACTTTTCCCCACCACTGCCTCTGTTTCTTGGGGCTGGGAGCTTTGGAGCAAGAGCGGGACTTCCCTTTGGGTACGCTTCCACTGGTGCCAGGTTGAGGAGGAGCAAAGGGAAGGGGGTGCTGTCTCCTGAGATGCGGCAGCATTGCCATGATGGTGAAGTGTTTCACCTCCTTGCCCCGGCTGATCTACCTCTGGCAGTGCTGGCAGATAGCAAACCAGGGATCATCTGCCCCCTCAAAATAATCCCACGCTACACTACTCACCGTTTCTGGGTTGAGGGTGAGGATCCTGCCTTAACCCCCTCCTCAGCAGGCAGAGGCACACCGACAGGGTAAGTTGAGTCACCTGCCCCCACAGCCTCCTCTGAGGTGCCTTCTGGAGCAGAAGACCTGGCTCTACAGAAACATTGAGAGGTGTGGAGCACAAACTCAGATTCCCCATTGGTCCCCAGAATTTCTTTTGCTAGGGCGCTCAGGTCCCCTGGTTCCAGGTCCAGCTCCTCCCCTGGCAGTGGGAGGCTCATACTGGGAGATGAAATCAGGGTGGAGGAGACTGTCATTCTGCTGCTGGTGGCTATTTGTGGTGTTAGGGGAGCTGGTGCAGGTGCAGGGACAGGTACTGCTCCAACCCCCTCCCAGAAGACTCATGGCTGCCAGGAAAGAGAACCCATCTATGTTGGGGGGGGCTCTAGTTCTCCCCCCACCCCCTCTAGACACTCTCTCCGCTGCCAGAAGACCTGGCACCTGCCTTTCCAGCATGCTTCATATTAATCTTTCCTGTGCTGGAAAAGGTGTGTGCATGTGCACACAGCTATAGTATCTCTCTTCTTCTCTGATATATGACTGATTTCTTCTGTGTTGTGTTTAGTCTGCATGTGTGTGTAACTATATAAAATCTCCTTCTTCTTCCTTGATGTATAACTACCTGACTACTTCTGTGTCATGTTGAATATCTCTTCTTCTCAGGGGTGGGGAGGGGTTGTAACGCATGTGCTTTCCTGCTCATGATGGATCACAGTGCCAGGGAAAGCACATCTTTCTTTTTTAAAAGTGGAGGGGGACACAAAAACAAATAAGAGATTTTTTGGGGAAGAATAAGTTGAAAGAAATGGATTGGATAGTGATAAGTCAAGAAATTTTAGTTAGTAAGCTGTATCCAATCCTTTCCAAGAACTGAAACTAGCAGGAGACTGACTAGGTAGGAAGCCAAGCCAGTCCAGTACCTTTCAGATACTGTTGCTCAGGCAGAAACAGCTCACAAAAGGGACAGAAAGGCTACAGACAGTGGCTTATATGCTGTTTCTGTGTCCCTCACTGGCCATATTTTGCCCACACCTGCAATAAACCATAGTCTACATGCAAAAACAAAGGGAGGTACTGTTTAAGATAAGCTTTCAAACTTTTATTTATTGTAAATCAACCAAATATCTTTAAATCCAAGATCAGCAGCATTCAGCAAAGCACTTCAGTACACAGCACATCACTCTAGTGAAAAATATCCCAAGATATAATTCTAACACAGGGTTGTCAAACTTATTTGGCCCTGTTCTGCATGTAGCACATGGGACTGGTGTGGGTTGTGCACTGCCTGAGGTTCATAGGCTAGACCTAGTGCTACAGGCAGCACAGTGAATCAGTCCAATCTATTGCTCTTGCTTTTCTAACAGGGATGCATTATGGGGAATACAGTGAATATTGCAACTGGTAGAGTTATGCTTTAATGTTAGGAAATATGATACCGCAAAATCACAGCATTAGAAGATACAACTGCAAGAAGTACATAGGGTAAAGGAGAACAGGTATAGTTTAGTATGGCACACCAGGTAGCAGGACCCATGGGGAGCACCCAATCCCAGTGTGCAGGGATGGGCAGGGGTTGGACTGAGCCCCACGTCTCAATCCTGGTGTGGTGAGACTGGAAGGGAGTGATACTAACTCCCTGGTGTCCAAGCCAGGGGTGGGAGGGAATGATAGCTGATCCCTAAGACCTAATCCTGGCATGTGGGGCAGGGAGAGTGTGGTGTTGGGCCCAGGCCCTGGTCTGGTCCACAGATAGTCCAATCCAGCCTAAAGGGCCAAAAGTTTGAGAACAACTGAGATAAGTAATTTTACTTGACTACATCACCCATAGTAGCTTGAATATTCTAACTGAGGAGTCCCCCAGTCATCATCCCTACTACTTTGTGAACTGTGGATTCTTTACATTGTTAAAAAATCGATCATAACTGTCCGACTTTGATTGGAAGTCAGATTGGTAGCTGTGGCCTTAAACTCTGTCAGCCCAAATTTAACATCCAGTCTCACCTGGCGCTTTCTCCCCAGCTCTGGGTTTGGCATTGGTACAGTACAGGAGCCAAGCATTTTCATCCCTTCCTCATCTATGTACTTTGCATCCTCCTTTTCTGTACAGCAAAACTGAATACACATACTTGTCTGATCTGCTTGCACAGGAGTGAAAGTGTAATGAGCAGCTTCATCTATCTTTACAAAATCCCCAATTTCTACCAATTTCATAAAGAGGTCTGTGCAGTACACATAATTATCAATTTGTGAGACTCTCTTTTTCCTTTCATCATGGACAGCTGCGTCAAATGCACGGGATACCCTTACTCCGTATGTCCGTGCACTGATTCTTGAGGCAACAATTTGTGAATTGTGCCCAAACAAAACAGCCCCTTTAACAATGGCTGCCTGGGCTTCCATGGGACACAGGATAGAGTAGCGCTCACTGAATGTGTGGTAGATCTCATCCCTCAAAATAACGCTGGAGGCAAATCCCCCAACAAGCAAAATATACTGGATTGTAGCCATCTCAGGTTTCCTGAGGATTTCCTTCAAAGCGCCAATGATTTTCCCAGTGCTGTACGCAAAAAAGCTCTTCATTTTCTCATATGTAATCATGATGATCCCATCATGCCAGCAAGTTCCTTCCACACCATTGAAGAAGAGAGAGATGTCTTGCTTCTGTTCAGCCACTCTTATTAGGTTGGAGTAGCAATGAAGGTAGACATCATCTCTACTAGAAGAACATTTTTGGAGGCCAAAGTTGTACATCATTTGATGGAATTCTGTTGGATATTTTTTTATGTATTCATCCCATATTCCTCCGTGAAATATTCCCCTCAGGAAAGCTTTGAAGTTTTCATCCACTGTGTTTCCTCCCCATCCACCTCCAGATGCCTTATGCAACTCCTTTAGGGTTTTACTCTGTTGGATTTCATGCACTGTGATGTCTATTGTACCCCCTAAACACCAAAGCATGAAGAAAGTTTGTTAACTTGTTTAAAAAAAAAACCTTTTTTGGCTTTATTTTTAGCTGAAAAAAAAAGAACTTTAGAAAAGTTTAAGCTCTTCTTTAAAAAAAAAAACAAAAAACCCCACCCAACCTCCCACTTTTCAGACCTATGTCTCATAGCTAGTGCTTAAGAATTTATTTAGATCCAGACCTTTTGCTGAGGGAATTTTGTTTCTATGGAGATGATGGACCAGATATTTCATCTCTTTTGCAGAACTTCTTGGGAGGACTGAAATTGGGGAAACTTGTTTAGATCAGGGTTTTTTTTGGCAGAGACGTCTGGGAAACAAGATCCAGTCTGAACTTGGCCCATAAGTAGTCCAAGTGTTGTAGAGGGAGGCTTCTGGGGTACTAACCCCAAGGGATTATAGCAGTGGTTTATATGGCACTTTTCCACACCTGTGACTATTCTGCATTTAATGAGCAGTCTATGCATACATTTTGGAAAAGTGAGAACTGAATAAGTGTGTAGCCACTTTTTATAGTGCTGAGACAACAGTTAAACAATGCTCATCGCAGGCTGAAGGGGGAAAAAACCATTACCTCCACAATCAACAACAATGTACTGAGTCCCAGGTGACTCTTCAAACTTCTCTCTGTGGCTACCTTCTGCCACAAATCCATACTGAGGGAGCTGCTTGCACCAGACAGATGCAGCCTCTGGTTCCAGGGCAATGATGAGCTTCTCCGAAAACATGTCAGTGATAAGCCCCGCCTAAAATTACAAATTACTTAAAATTAAGTCAGATATAGAAGTCAGATCTTTCCTTCCCACCTCTGAGACATAACTTGAACATAGGGCATGGACCAGACATTTCTACTTGCAAGAATGGGCTTCCTGGATTAATGGTCTAAGGCAGGGGTCAGCAATGTGGGGTGGGGGAAGGGTGGGGATAGAGAACAGAGCCCTCTGCCACAAAGGTCCCCCAGCATCTTGCTGACTTAGGGCTCAGGGAGGGGCCCAGGCCAGGGCCACATGGTACAGGGTCTCCTTCCCTTTCTCCCACCAGCCCCAGTTCCCAGCACAGCAAAATGGGAGGCAAGACAGCAGCAGCAGCAGCCAGCAGCTGCAGCACAGCTGCCAAGAGGCTTGGTGCAAGGGGGGGGTGGAGTTTCCCTCCCATAGGAACTGGGCCCAGCCCCCACCCCCAGGACCCCAGCCAGCAAGCTGTGGGAGGCTCTCATGGCAGGGGGCACCATTTTCCCCCACTTCCCTCCCCAGCTGCTGCTGATAGTTGCTAGCTAGTGGGGGGGCACTCTGGCAGCCTCCTGGCAGGCAGGACCCCCTCCTCCCCCCAAAACAGTGCATATCTATTCAGCTGGAAGATGTTCTAATATCTAGCACTTTGGGTAAAGTGTAGTAGTTATAACTAGCTTGAGAGCCCCCTCCTATACTACCTTCCCCATCACCCTGTGGCGCCACGTTTTAAGAGGAGGCTTGCTGACAGGATGAGAAATCCCTGCCCTCTGAGTGGTGCCAACTGTGGAGAATCTGAGGGGAGCAATCGAGCTGTTACTCCTTTACCTTTTTTGCTGCCAATCTCATGAACTGTCTGGCAGAGGCATCCCATATGGCTGGAACAGTAACAACCCAAGTGACATCCTCCGGCTCACAGGCAGTTTGGAATGAGGCCTCCCCAATGGTGCTCAGGGCATGGTCCTTCATGTAACGCAGACTCTCCGAGAAGACAGTTAGGGCAGGGAGCGTCCTACCATTATCTGCTTCCAGCTCCATGTTGGAGGTGATTTTCTACAAGAGAAAAAAAGAAAATAGCAACAAATGATTAGGTAGTGCTTGGGGCCCTCAGAATGGACCATGGTCTCTTTGTGCTAAGCATTGTGTCAAATGTGTAGCAGACTGATGACTCCTGCAGTCTTAAGTAGCCACAAGGAGCCTGTAAAACATAGCTCAGGTACACTCTAAATCTCAAATAAGAGGGATGGGAAGGAGTCCCAGGCTCTTCACATCCAAGTTCATGTGCAGACTCAGGGTTTGCTTGATAAATAAATTGGAGAACTGGGACATAGCACAATGAAATTTAACAAAGCCAAATGAAGGTGCCACATCTAGCGAAAAGAAATGTATTCACATAGAACTGGCAGTAACCGGTAATACTGTAGCATTGCTGAGAAGGATCAGGCATTTGTGTGGTGTGAGGGAGACAGACACATGAAGTCATGGTGAGTTGTAACCTGGCTCCCGCTGGGGACTGTCCAAATGTTATTACAGTCCACTTAGTACAGCCTGCCTAGTGGGTGCAAAGGACCAGGACTCTGATCACCAGGAATCTTAGTTTTCTGTTTGCCATGGAAAATCGCAGAAAAATGTGGTAGCTGTTTTTCCACAAGCTACCAAAAGCACAATGGCATTGTAGTGCTATTTTTTCTCTCTCATTTTTACTATGGTTTTTGCCTCTTGGCCAGTCAAGCAGCAGGCGCACCAGGTGGGGATGTTGATTGGATGAGAGGCAAAAAAACCACAGCAAGAATAAAAACAGAAATGCCACTGCTTGCCATGGGATGCTGTCGCACGCTTGGTAATGTGCCTTTTTGTAGTTTTTTAAACAGAGATTTTCTGCTTTTTTTCTCCACAGGAAACTAGACTCCCTAGTCCTTGCTCCACATCTCCCTTTATTTATAAGATAACAAAACATTATAAATTAGTAATAATAACTCAGAGCCCTTAAAACCATTTACAGTGCTATACCAACTAACTAATATGTATACCTAAAACTATGAATAGATGTTTAAAGGTCAAGTCTTGTCTGCTCACTTTTCCAGACCTTGTTCTAACCCAGGGGTGGGCAGAATATGGCCTGCAGGCCAGATCTGGCCCATGGTGGGTCTTTGTCTGGCCCATGGCGGGTTCCTCAGTCCTGCCTGGCCCAGGCATAGTCCAGCTGCAGCGGGATCTGCTGCCCCCTGAGCACATGGTGGGCTGGGACAGCCCCACAACAGGACTGCCTTTTTAGGCAGCCCCAGGTGGTAGGTGGTTCCTTCTGGTGGCTGCTGCCACTGGCCCCAGGCCTGTGGTACTAGTGGGGACCCGCACTGCACAGCCCTGACCCTGTACACCCTGTGCCTGCTCTGAACTCACCCACCCTCCTTCAGCAGCAGCAGCATGGGACAGAAGCTGCTGATCAGCATGGAGTAAAAGCAGCTCCTCCCCCTAGCTACTGCCAGCACTTCCTGGTGTAGCCTCCTGAAGCCCATGCGGGGCTGCTCTGACTCTATGTCGTGTCACCACTGCCTCTGGGCTACACAGCAAGGCAGCAGTGCCAGCACAGAGCAGACTCAAGGCAGCCCACACCAGGAAGCGCTAGCAGTGGCAAGGAGGGGAGACCATTTTTACCCCACACTGAGCAACTTCTGTCCCATGCCACCACTGCCAAGCCCGAGTAGGCTAGGTAACCTGGGTAGGCTAGGTAGCCTGGAGCAGGTGCAGGGCACAGAGTCAAGGCTGTGCAGCATGGGTTCCTGCCAGTACCACGGGGCTGGGGCCAGTGGCACCAGCAGCCAGAAGAGCCGCCTGCTACCTGGGCTGCCTAGAAAGGTAGTCCTGCTGTAGGACCCCAGCCCACTGTGTGCCCAAGGCAGCAGGATGTGCCACGGGTGGGCAGCCTAGAGTGGGCCGGGTCTGGGCTGCGCCTGGGTTCCGGCTGATCCGCTCCAGTGAGGGCACGCTGTTGGCAGTGGTGCAGAGGTACCACAGGGCGCATGGGCTCTGGGCTGTTGCGGGGTGGGTGCTGACTGGCTCAGGGGGCGCATGCGAGGGGCTCCCATGTACATCCCCACCATACCCGCAAACCCCACAACCACACCTCCACACACAATCACACTTCTCACAAACACTACACTCATTCACACCCTCCCCCCCACACACCCCTCCACATGCCCCTGGGGGGAGCTCCATGCACTGCTACACTCGCACACACATGCATCCACCCCCCTCCGCAAACCACACCATGCACACCCCCAGCCACCTTTCCCCCTCATGCACCCCACAGGCCCCCCACAAACCCCATACCCACACACAACCACAGACCCCCCACAAGCCCCCCCATACCCACCCACATCCACACATCCTCAACACCCCACATACACACATCTACAGCCCCCCACATATCCTATGCCCGCCCACACTTACCCCTCACCCTTCCACACAACCCCCCACAACATACAAGAATAAGACTGCATTTTGAGTTATTATGCAATCACCTCTATATACACAACAAAACACACACAAATCAAGGCAAAAATATATTTTTAGTAAAATTAAAATATGCTATTGTCAGTATTTGATTTTCAGTATATAATTTGGTTTTGCCAGTTCTAAGATGGCAAATTCTCCTTCCCAAAAGGAGTACTCCTCAAGGCAAGGGGAAGGACTTCTGGTGGCAAAAGCAGGGGTTAGGGGGCAGGACTTCCAGTCCCAAGATGGCAACTAGGGGGCAGGACACCTGTCAATGGGTGGGGTTACCCTTGCAGCCCTGGACAGCTCACCAAAATTCCTTAAATGACCCCCAGCCAAAATAATTGCCCACCTCTGTCCAAACCTCTTTAGAGCTCCTGCCTCTAACTGAGCCTTCTTTCTAACTTCTTTGAGGAGAATCATTTTCATGCGCTGCTCCTCTCCCTATCTTTAGTTGATCCTTTTTATATTGAAGTGAAAGATGTTGAACATGAACCCTATTTCTCTGGAGAAGGCCTTTTGGAATCCTCCACTAAGTAGGAGCTAAGGGTGTTAAGAATATTATCAAAAAACAATTTTAGATGAATGCATGAATGCGTGAATGAATATGGTATCAAGCATACCCAGTCTACTGAGAAAGTAGCCTTGAGAACAAACAAACCATCTACAAGAAGATAAAGAGCAAGCAGACACCTTGTTTCTGTCCCGACAAGTAGTCACCATGCCACAAGTAGGATGTGTATTGGCACCAGGTGGTAAACCAACCTGGACGACGGCAGGTCACAGTAGCAGGTAGGTATGGACTCAGACACGAAGTGAATAAACAAAGTTGAAACTTTACTCA
>JAGPOW010001296.1:59464925-59504037 GCA_030014935.1 Caiman crocodilus
GTGTCTCTTAACCATGACACTGACTTGTTAGTGGGCCTTAGCGTTGTCACTTAGCCTCGAACAATAATCTGGTAGGTGGCCATGCCTTTTTACCAGACAGTTTCCCCTGTCTCAGGATGTTGTAAATCAAAGGAAGTCCTTCCCATCCATCTTACCATCTGCATGTCTAAGCCTTACCATTCATCTGCATATCTAAGCCATGAGCTATGTGACTAGAGTCAGCTCAATAGCAACAAAGTGATTGTCTAAGCAGGTTGTCAGGGACACTGCAGCAAAGTCTGTCTAAACTAAATATAAAAGGATAGTGAAGACCAGGCCCCAATTACATTGTATGCTATCCACATCACCTCAGGCGAAAATTACTGTTCTAATAAGATCCCTCCCATAAGATCATCACATCCAGAGGCACCGCGACTGGCCATCGTGACTGAACCTGAGCACCAGTAGATTGGCCTGTGTGTATGTGTGTGTGTGAGTATGAATGGATTTAAATAAAGCATTGCTTTTCCCCACTTGATCTATGCGTGTCACTCAATAAAGATCTTGGTTGTTGAACCCATGTGTTGGTCTTTTGTCCAACAGGGATGTTTGCTGTCTTTTGGACAGTTCCAAGCATTTGAGAACTCTTGAGCCAAAGTGGGTCCCCCCCAGCAGCAGCAGCTCTGGTAGTGGTTTAGTTCTGTATCTAAAACTGATTTTTTTAATTTTTTTTTTGGCTGCTGAAGTTTAATGATCAAGCTCTATGATCACTCCACACTCGGAGCTTGGGGAAGAGAGGCACTAGAAGACAGACCTCTTTGTCCTTGGAGCTGCTTTGATCAGGGAAAAAAAGATCAGGTAAATATGAGGGGCTTTAACTGAATATTTCTATTTTGTTCAGAGGCTAAACTGTCTGAAAAAAGAGGCTGCAGAGGGTTTGGGTCTGGTGTTTATACCTAGATTTCATAGACATTAGGCCTGGAAGGGACTTTGGAAGATCATCGAGTCCAGCCCCCTGTCCAAAGGGCAGGAAGTCAGCTGGGGTCATAGGATTCCAGCACGATAAGTATCCAATTTACTCTTGAAGGTGTTCAATGTAGGTGCTTGAACCACCTCTGATGGCAAGCTGTTCCAGACCTTGGGGGCTCAGACAGTAAAGAAATTCTTGAGCCTCATAGATCTCAGCCTGTCGTCGTAAGGTCTGTTTTCCTGACCCCTGATCATGCATGTGGCTCTTCTCTATTCTCTCTCAAGCTTCTCCACATCCTTTTTGACTTGGGCCCAAAACTGGACGCAGTACTCCAGCTGCAGCCTCACCAAGGCTGAGTACAAGGGGAGAATGGCATTCCAGGATTTGCTTGAGAAGCATCTATGGATGCAAGCCAGCGTTTTCTAGCCGCAGCATTGCATTGCAGGTTCATGTTCATCTTGTGGTCAGTGATGACCACAAGTCTCTCTTTCTTCTGTAGTACAGCCAGCATAGCACTGCTGAGCCTATAAGGATGCTGTAGGTTTTTCCTCCCAAGGTGGAGAAACTTGCATTTTTCAGTGTTAAACACCATCAGGTTTTTATCATCTAAGCTGGGCTAGAAAACCGATCAGCAATCTAAATCCTCTCTCCCTTCTCTGAAACTATTTATAGGTAGCTTATCAAATCACCTCTGTTTAATCAATCTACACATTTGCTCATCTTCCCTTATGAGCCAATTCCAGCAACTCCTATATCACAGTAAATGTTCTTGTTAATTGGCCACTGGATACAGCTTCCACTTACTTGGTTGTACAGCTTCATCTTGAAGTTCTGGAAGAAGTACCACTTGGGAGCTTCGCTGGAGGGCAATGTGTTGTACTTCATGACAGCATCATAACCAAACTTCTTAAATTCCTTCTTCTCATTAAAGAGAATGCATGTGGGGGTCTTCGCAGTCTTGAACCCATGCTCCATGCCCCAAAACACCTGACGGATTTGGTCTACACATGACTCAAGGGCAAAGCAGTACCCACTGTAAGATGTACCAAAGTCAATGGCAATAATGAACAAAGACTTATCTGCCATGCTTATAACTTAAGAGGCAGAATGCAGCACAACCTGCTAGAACTGACTGCTGCGAAAGTGAAACAGCTTTGTCGTTATTTTTGCAAAGCAAATTGCCTTTCACTACAGATACTGCTTTCTGTTTTTTTGGTTGGGTGCCCAGCAGAATCTATTCCAGGAATAGGTCGGTAGAGCAATGGGTGGTACTTTCTGTAATAGGGAGGAGACTAATTCTGTTCTCAGAAGAACCTACACACCAGGCACCTCTGCCTTCCCATCCTGTTTGTGCAAATGAGCAAGTACTATTCTTTGTTCCTGGAAGTTTCCCAGGTTTCTCTGAATCTGATTCTACTTAGACCAGTTGTCTTCTTCTCCTCTTAATTGGGAGAGTCATTAGATGCTTTGTTAGAAGCATGAAAAGATTTAATGGAAAAAACAGCCCAGGAAGAGCTGAACAAGTTAATGCTGGGGCACGGCCACAATTTCAGATGGAGATGCACAGGTACGTTGGATGGGGGCAGAATTCAGTGGATTATCACCAGGGTTCTGGGTTTTCTGTTTGCCATGAAAAAGCATGGATCTTCTCCTTTAAAGAGCAAAACGCAGGGAACCACAGGTTTCCCCTTGCAGGCTGGCAGAGTTTCAGCCTGCAAAGAGCTGATTGGGCCTAGGAGTGCCGCATGCATATATACTCGTGCATATGCCCGTGGCAGCTAGGCATGTTGATGTAGAATGGCTCTCTGAGCTCTCTCTAGGTAAGCCTATGGGCATGGGGGCAGGAGTGTGAGCACACAGATGATACATTAGGCTGGTGGTGGGGTACGTGCCCCTCCAGATGTCTGCACCCACAGTAGGGTGTGGGGCTGCTGCCTGACTGAACCAGCTCTAGACAGGAACAACTTCCACAGCCTAGCGGGTGGGACCCAGCATGGGGCGGAGTCCACACCACCCTGGCCACCAAGGTGAGGCACCTCCTGCCCGCCTGGCAGCAGCAGGCTGTGCCACCACTGCTACTGCTGTGCCTCCCCTTGGTGGTCATGGTGGTACAGCTGGTCTGACCCAGCTGCAGCCCTACACCCTGCTGTGGGTGCAGAAATCTAGGGGTGCACATGCCCCACCCCAATGCATTGCCCGTGTCCCCCTCACCCCCCGCAACATGTCACCTGTGCTCTCACCCCCCATTCCCTTGGGGATGGAGCCTGGGGGCAGGGGCAACAGGTTGGGAGTGAGGGGCACATCAGGGCTGGGGGGACTGTAATTCAGGAGTGAGGGGCACTGGCAGGGCCAGGGGGGTCTGTGGGTCAGAAGTAAGGGGCACCAGCAGATCTGGGGGCAGCTGTGGCTTGGGGGTGAGGGGCAACACATGGGCAGGGGCAGGCCATCAGCATATCAGGGCTGCTCAGCATCACAAAGCAGTGGGGGTGGGGACAGCCACAGATGTACCTGTGTCCTGTGAAGCAAAGGGGGCAGGGAGAGCTCTGATTTATCTATGATAAAAAAAACAAAATTGAGCGCCAAAATGTATAGTTATTTAGACTTTATTTTATTATAGTGATTGAGGCACTTGTAGGCTTCCAAAAGGCTTTAAAATTGTAAACATGTCCATAAAACATTCTGTTCAACTGATGCTTTTTATATAGTGGCATTTTATTTTAATTGCAGAAAAATGTGGATTTTGGTGTTTTTAAATCTGAGAATTTGGGATTTTTATCAGAGAACCTGGGATTTTTAAATAGAGAAAACCAGGATCCGTGGTTATTGTATTGTTTTTTGCAAAAGTGCATAAAATAGTTGTGAGGCACTGTAAAGTTCTTCCTACAGTGGGGGTTACATTTAAAGGTACCATAAATCACTGGGTTTTGCTAACACTTGCAAATTTTGGTTAAGCACAAGGATCACAAAATTTTGTTACCAGAACAACAGAGTTGTATATATTCTTGCCCGGGAAAAAAAAATCTTAAAGGTGCATGGTTTTGCTCCATTTGGAAAATTACCATTTTTGCTAGAAGCATTTTCACTGAAAAAAAATAGTTTTTCAACACACAGTGTGAAATGAGAATAGTTTTACTAGTTTACTAAACACTGATAAATTTAACTACTCCTGACCCTTGCTGTTAGTTGAGTTCCCTGCATGACTGCTTCAAGCACGCAGAGAAATGGAGACTGTAAACAGGGAGGCATAAGTACAGGAGGCGAGAGTACTTGCTGGCTCTCTTCCAAAATATGTTGATCACCTAAGGCTTAGAAGCACTGGGTCTGATCCTGCCTTTATTCAAAGAATTAGAGTTTTGATGCTGCTTTCAGTGGGTTTTGCATCCTGCTTAAAAGTGTAACATGTGTTAAGCATACTTCTAAGCATAAGCATATGTGATGGAAAACCCCTACAGAAACTAATACAGAGAAATTGCCATGTTAGTCTGAAGTCAGGCAGAGTGCAGGCACAGCAGGGTGGCACACTATAGACTAAATGAGTCAGAGAGGCTTTTGTAGATAACAAGCTACTTTGTCAGGACAGGCAAAGCATCTGAAAAGTAGGCTGTTACCTACTAAAACTTGTGCCCTTCTGAACCAATTCATCTCTGGTACAACCCATCCTTGCTTCTTATGGACCCTAAAGAATCACAGCTAAAGCGTTGATATATTCAACAGTATGACATAATTTTAATATGATGTTGAATTGCTGTGTAAGAATATCACTTCCTCACACTGCAGCTCAACATGCCCAGGCTTGGGGGTGGGACGGCAAGCTGGAGAGGGGGGTGTTGCTCCTGTGCATGTGAGGCAGGAGAATGGGACTGGGTAGGAATGGAAGAGAATAGGGGGAGAGATTTTTGTTCTTTCCTGAAGATATTGAATGTGGGTTGGGAAGCCAGGCTGGCTTGGAGGCACACTCTCAGTCAGAGGCAAAGGAGTGGAAAGGAGGTAGGTTACTTTTAAATGTTGGAAGGGGGAGTGTTGGAGGGAGGAGTTTGCTTTGTTGTACTTTCTTGTGTTAATATTTTATTCTGTTTCTATAATTTCATTTGTCTTTTACTGTAAGATGCTCTGAGTGTTTTTGTTTGTTTGTTTGTTTTGGAAAGGGTGGCGTATAAATAACAAATAAATAATTATAAACAGAAGTAATAACAGCAGCTGGCAGTGTTACAGAATTGCAGGACTGAAAATTAATTTGCAAAAAAATACCAAGCTGGGTATGGAGAATAGACTAGTAAGAAGCTACGAATGGCCCTCAATGCCTGGGATGAGTAACTAACCCTAGGCTTGCCTTGAGCGTCATTTGGTGACTGTGATATTTATTTTTATCTGTGCAGCCCTTTCAGCTAGCCTCCTCACATGGGCAGTCCCAAAAAGGAGAAAAAAGAATATAGAAAGCTTGAGGAGGAAAAGAGACCCTTACAGGAAAAGTAGAGGATTTCCCCAGAGCTTATCTATCTGTGCCATCGGTTGAAGCTTGTAATTTTCACTTGTAATTTGTGACACTGGTGTGTAGGGGCAGATGGATTAGTCCATATCTAAAATTCAGGAACTTGCCAAATTGAACCACACATTTGCCCAGAGGAGGGTTTCGAACTTCTGGTTCTGGCTTGGATGAAGGAAGACAGAAGCAAACAGAAAAAGAAAAGCCTTCATGCTGCCACATTCTCTTTCTTTCTGATCCTTCTCTAATTGGGAGTCTTGAAAATGACAAGACTGTTCATATAAAGTGAAAGGTGACTTGAGCAAATCAGACTTTTTTCCAAGCTCTCAAACAGTTTTGAATAAAGTTTGTGTTTTCCAGGAGTTCTTATTCTACCTTGCCCAGGTTATCTGAGCCTGGTGATTACTGCCTTCTTGTATCACTTTATACTTAGGGTGACCATATTTCCTGTGTTGGCCAGGACAGTCCCAGAATGTATAGGCTGTCTCAGTCTCCTGGCCATTGGAGAAAATGAAAGCAAAAGTCCCGAACTGGGGAGAACCTGGGAGTCTTGTGTGTGGGTGTGTAGCTGTCAAGACACACTGAGGAACATGATGCCTTTGTCACCAGAGCCAGGGCTGCAGGCTGAGGGTGCTGTGGTCTCTGTCTGCCTCCTGATGACACATCTCTGGAGCCACCCCAGCACCTGCAGCCACATCCTGGCCCTGCATCTCTGAACTGGGGCAGGCTGAGCCAGCTGCTTCGCAGGCCCCATGCAAAGAGCCCAGCCCCATCCCAGTCACACCCTGCCCTAACTATGGAAGGGGTTGTGAAGTCGGCGCTTGCTGCGCTCATCTGGCCTGGATGCACACAGCCAGGATGCAGCTGCAGGTGCTGGGATGGGTCCAGAGCCATGAGTCAGACAGAGCTCCTGGCCAGGGCCCCACTGCCAGCCCACAGCCCCAGCTCCAGTGAGAAAGGCACTGTGCTCTCTGTTCCAGCCCTGGCCTGGAGTACATACACGTGTGTGTGCACTCACCTCCCCCACTGTACCTTTTTCATCCCAGATTTCCCTAAAATAACTATGGGCTCCCTGTTTATACTGCCATCCATCAGGGCACCTTCTACACAAAATTAGTAGTGTGAGCAGCATCCTAGTGGATTTCATGGAGTCTCTGGCTTTTTTCCCTTTGTGGGTAAAAATCCTAGTTGGGCTTTTGTTTAAATTGCCTCTTTTTCAAAAAGGTTGATTCAGTGGAAGGGCATATGAATGTTGTGAGCTTCTTCCTCATGGTGGAAAGGCAATGTCTGAGGGGTTTTCTGTCTTCTACTGGTAGAAATGAACAAGTTGACTCGTACAACAGGCATTCACACAACAGAGATGGAATTGAAGCTGTGCCAACCAAGCACCCAAACTCAGCTGGAATGGAGATGGAACAAATGATAGCAGAAGTGGTAAACAAAGTCAGGTTTGTTTGGTGATCAGAAATTGTATTCTGCTGAATGCCCCTTTTCTAGGGTCAAATTCAAATTCATAGTGTATCCGTGACATTCATACACTGGTCTTCTGCATTCCTCACCTGATTTGGCTGGAGGAACAACACAGGATCCCTGTTGTCTGCCAGGGCTCATCACTCTACCTTTGCACTGTTGTTTGGTTGATGACTGCTACAGAGCAAAAAACAGGTGTGACTGTAGTGACAGCAGGCAGGCCTGGGCCAGCTTCAGTCTAACCTAGAATAAGTAATAAGATCAGTGAAGACACCAGCAGCACAGCATAACAACTGGTGTATGAAACAGGGTTCCTTGAGGGACAGCCTAGGCCACTCTGTCTTCACTTCAGTTGTGACTTGTGTCACCCAGATGGGAGCAAGGGAGAGTTTGCCTACATGTTCTACATGGCGCCCGGGGGGGGGGGGGGAATATGGGCCAGATCAGCCTACTGAACGATTTGGTGCAGCCTGTGGTGGGTCCCTTGGTCCCACCCAGCTCAGATGCAGGGGGAAGCCCAGGCTGTTGTGCCTTCAGCCAGTCCCACTGCCCCCAGGCACACAGCAGGGCTGGGGGGGGTGCAGCAGCCAGATGTTCTTCTTGGCAGCCCCAGCAGTGGCTGCTTTGTCATGCTGCCACCACTGCCAGACCTAGCTGGAATCCAGGGGAGCAGCATCCAGGAGCAGGACAGGTGGGCACATGGGTTGGAATAGGACTGGGATCGCAGGGCCCTGGTCCTGCACTGGCACTGCCCCGTGATCCCAACTCCTGCCCTGCCTGCCCTTCTTGCCCTGCATGCCACTTCTCCCCCACCCACAGCCCCATCTCGAGCAAGCACAGAGAAGAGCCATGATCCTCTGCCCACATGCCCCTGTGATGGGCACTGGTTCTGTGAAGGAGTTTGGTGAGCTGTTGTGTGTGTGCATGCTGACCCAGCCTGTGGCAGCTCACCAGAACTCCCTGTGTGGCCTGCAGCCCCGTGTAAGTGTCCACCCCATTCTACCAACATGCCTTTGCTTTCCCAGTAGACATAGCCCTGAGAGACAGCTTATAGCTGAGGTCACGAGAGGTCTCTCACATGGCAAAGCGGAGCAATGACCTCTAAACCTGTGGGCTAATCAAGCTATATTTGTAACCATGTCTATTTTGACTCTTATCATTTTTCAGAAGTGTTAGCCAAGAATTTTTGGGAGAGGGCCTTAGCCTTTGCAGACTGTGCTATTTCAATTAATATTTGTTTTACCAACTCTAACCCTTTTTAACCTTTCTGTGCCTGACAGACATGAAATCAAAGCTCAGTTTGACCACTTGCATGAAGAACTTCAGGGTGTGAAGGAAGACATTAGGTGCGTGTGAAGGGACAGGACTTGATGACAATGTAAAATGTTGTGATTCTGCAGCTCAAGGACCTGTGATGGAAACGAAGTCTTGACAGTTTCTGAGGAGGTGTTTCTTCCTTCAGGCTTACAGAAAGCTCTTGGGTGTTTGTTATAAAAGCATTCACCTGCCCAGTAGCTGAAGAGCTACTGTGTATGTTCTCAGGGCTCCTGAAGGGACAACCTGCACCACCCTGTCTTCACTGCAGTTGTGACCTGTGCCAGCCAGATGGGAGCAAGGAAATGTCTGCCTATACAATCTAGTCATACCTTTGCTTTCCAGGTAGACATATCCCTGAGAGAGAGCCAATAGCTGAGGTCATGGGAGGTCTCTCACATGGCAAGGCAGAGCAATGACCTCTAAGCCAGTGGGCTAATAAGATATATTTATAACCATGTCTATTTTGACTCTTTTGTTATCTTGCCAAGATAACAGTTAGCCAAGAATTTTTGGGAGATGGCCTTAGCTTTTCCAGACTGTGCACTTTGAATTAATATTTGTTTACCAATTCTAACCCTTTTTTACCATCCTGTGCCTGACAGATCAAAGCCTGACAGACATGAAATCAAAGCTCAGTTTGACCGCTTGCCTGTAGAACTTGAGTGTGTGATGGGAAATGCTAGGTGAGTGTGAAGGGACAGGACTTGATGACTGAGAAAAACTCTAATTCTGCAGCTCAAGGATGCATGATGAAAACTAAGCCTTGAAAATTCCTGAGGAGGTTTTTTTATTCCCCTACAAACTTAAAGAATGCTCTTGGGTGTTGATATTAAAAGCATTCACCTGCCCAGTGCCTGAAGAGCTGCACTGGCACAGAACAATCATAGAATCATCAAAAGTGAGGGTTGGAAGGGATCTCAAGAGGTCATCTAGTCCAACCCTCTGCTCAAAGCAGGACTGGCCCCACCCAAATCATCCCAAAGCTTTGTCTAGCCAGATTTTGAAAACCCTCAAGGCTGGAGCTTCCACCACACCTCTGGGTAACCTCTCTAGGTAACCTGTTTCAGTGTTTTACTACCCTCCTAGTGAGAAAATTCATCCTAATATCTAACCTCAACTTCCCTTGCTGCAACTTGGGACCATTGCTCCTTGTTCTGTCACCTGTCACCACTGAGAACAGTCTTGTTCCATCCTCTTTGGAACCCACCTTCAGGCAGTTGAAGGCTGCTATCAAATCTCCTCTCAGGCTCCTACTCTCTAGACTAAATAAGCCCAATTCCCCCAGTCTTTCCTCATAAGTTATGTCCTCCCCCCCAGCCCCATTGCCATTTTTGTCATCCTCCGCTGGACTCTCTTCAATTTGCCCACACCCTTTCTGTAGTGGGAGGCCCAAAACTGAACACAGTACTCCAGATGTGGCCTCACCAGTGCTGAATAAAAGGGAATAATTACTTCCCTTGACCTACTGGCAGCACACCTATCTATGTAGCTCAGTATGCCATTAGCCTTCTTGGCAAAAAGAGCACACTGCTGGCTCATATTCACCTTACTTTCTACTGTGACCGTCCGGGTCCTTTTCTGCGGAGCTGCTGCCCAGCCCATCAGCGCTCAGCCTGTACTGGTGTGTGGGATTGTTCCATCCTAAGTGCAAGACTTTGTATTTGTCCTTGTTGAATCTCATGAGCTTCCTTTTGGCCTAGTCCTCTAATTTGTCTAGGTCACTCTGAATCCTAGCCCTACCCTCCAGTGTATCTACTACTCCCCCCAGCTAGATGTCATCCGGAAACTTGCTGAGGGTGCATTCTATTCCATCTTCCCGGTCACTGATAAAGACCAAAACCAGCTCCAGGACTGACCCCCTGGGGCTGCCACACAGGTGGGCAAAATGCAGCTCGCAGGCCTCATGCAGTGCACTAGGTGATTCTATCCGGCCTGCAGGGCCCCTAAAAAATTTAGAAAATTAATATTTATCTGCCCCTGGCTGCTTGTCATGTGGCCCTTGATGGCTTGCCAAAACTCAGTAAGCAGCCCTCTGCCCAAAAAAATTGCCCACCTCTGGGATGCCAAGTAAAAATCGAGGCATTGGTTACTACTGTCTGAACCCAATGCTCCAGCCAGTTTTCTGTCCACCTTACAGTCCATTCATCCAACCCATATTTCCTTAGCTTGCCTGCGAGAATGCTGTGGGAGACAGTAGCAAAAGCCTTGCTAAAATCAAGGCACACCACATCCACCAGTCTCTCTGCTTCCACAGAGCCAGTCATTTCATTATAGAAGGCAATCAGGTTGGTCAGACATGACTTGCCCTTAGTGAAGCTGACTGTTCCTAATCACCCTCTAAGGAAATGGAGCTCCATTTCTTCTGCTTGACCTCAGCCTCCTGTGTTGGGCCTTCAGATTGCCACTATCTTCAGTTAGTCCTTCAGGGTAAATATGTCAATTCTATACTCCATTAGCACCCCACTAGGTATCCTGGAATTATGCAAGTTATGACATAGCATGGTGACTTTCCATAGGAAACAATTTGCTGAATATACAATGATCCCATAAGCAGCAGCCACACATCCTGACTAAGAAAAGGCAAGTGGTAAATTGTCCTTTGGCAGAAACTGTGCATAGCTATAATGGTAGACAAGGTTCTTTGGGTGATATCTTTTATTAGACCAACTTAAATAGTTGGAAAAAAAATGTAAGCAAGCTATAGTGGTAGCACGTGCTGCTCCTGGGACTATAGGAAAGTGAGAATCTTGTATTTCGTAGGCATGGCCTTTTAATAGCTACTCCCAGGGTGGTACTGGCAAGCTCAGAGAGGCCATCTGGGCTGCTGGTGAGAGTGGCAGGGTGTTAAGTCACTGCAGGGGTAGAAAAGGGGTGGTAGCTTTAAAATGTAATTTAAAATAAATGCCAGGGATAAAATGGAACAGTTTAGTCCAAAAAATTAAGAGCAGTAATGAATCAGATTCAACTAGCTCAGTTGCAGCAAGCACTCAGGTAATTTTCTGAGTTTTATCTGAGTCCCACACAAATTGGCTGGAAGTCCATTGAGATCAGGCTCTTTTGGGAAATTTCCCTTTCTGGTCAAATATTGATTGCAGTGAAAGCAGCCTCTCTCTAGGTATTTCATAGCATCCAAATGTGATCAGAGTAAGGAACTACAGGAAAAGCCAAGGATGAAACTGGAGGAGGAATGACATAGCTAAAGGAACTTTTGTAAACCTTCTTTCTTTCAAAGTCTTTTCAAGTTTTACATGCAGTTGACATGGGCCAAAAGTTCAGATTGTTTCTAGAATCTAATGGATGATATAGCAGCTCAACCAAAGTTCAGGTTTTTCTTTAAATTCAGGTCACTTCAGGGCCAGAGCTTAAGTTCAGCCTATTCTAGGAGGTGGTTCTAAAGTCACAATCCAAATCTGGCTTCAAATTTCCCCAGTTTTTCACTATTTTTTCATGTATCCATATTAGTTTCTTTCATCTGCAGAGCCAGAGTTGGGCAATAGTATCACACTCTGTGGGAGAGACAAGCAGTGGCTGACAATCCTTCCAAATAAATTTCTCACCTAAAACCTGGCAACGCTGGACCCTGACCCTGCCTTATTAAAGTAGTTTTGGCTGCTTGCAGATGTTAAAAAAAACATGCCCCTTACCAGAAGAAGCAGCACATGACTTCAATCTGACTCTGCGATGTCTATATAGATTGGGTGCTTCAGCAGGGCTTTTTGTCACTTTTAGCTAAAGCTGATTCAATCAGCTATTAGATAAAAGCACTAAAACAGCCCCACTAAAGCACCCAGTCTTTATAGACATAGAGTGACCTGGGCTGAAGTAACATGCTATCTCTTCTGGGTATGCATGGGGCTCATCATGGAAACCTGCTGGGCTTAAAATGCCATTTGTGTGTTTGTTTTTTATATCTGCAAGCTCCCTTAGAGTTGATGCTACTGTCCACAGGTGCTGGATGAGACCTGCAGATTACAGTGCACTTAGGTACAGTCCTAAACAAAAAGAACCCCTGCAGAAGCTAATCACATCTATTATATAGCTTTAGTATATTCAGCCAAGTGGCAAATAACTGTACCATGACTTTGCACTAATACTAGGTTTACCCCATTCTAAAGCAAGCCCTCCCTTGCCCCACCAATTTAATGTGGGGGAAAATGCTCCTTGTCTTAGAATGATGTAAGTGGGGGGCAGGTGGCTGCTGTGACTTGGACTTCAGCCCCTATCTGGGGTTCAGGGCATAGCCACAGCTGCTGCCTACTCCCCCACTTCCTCTGCACCCTGCCATCTCCTCCTGCAGCCTCTTCCCTCCCATCTCTTCCCACGGCATAGTCTCTGCCCCCGCCCCCCTTGTCCCTCTCCCTTTCCCATTTAGCTTTGCTTCGTGCACACTACAGCCTGGAGCCCAGCCTAATCCCACAGCAGCAGCAAACCACCCACACAAACTGCTATGGGTGCTGAACTAGGGCCATGCTCAGTGCCTACCCCAGGCTAGAATGGAGACAGAGCCTGCTGGCACAGACCAGGCGGTGGGGAGGGAGGTGCAGAGAGAAAGAGCAGAGGCTGAGGTAGGTGAGGTAGCATAGGATGGGAGAAAGAGGAAACCCAAGGCTGCAGGGGGGTAGAGGAGGCAAGGGCTTAGGCACAAGTGGGGGGAAGCTCTTCAACCTTCCCACACTACCTGCCTCTCCACTGCCTGCACCCCTGCAGGACTGGGGGAATGGATTTAAGATAACCCCAATAATTAGATTTGATACATGGAAAATTGCAACAAATTTATAATTTATTCATGTACAGAATCTAATTAGTGGGAGATTATCTTAAATTCAGGGTCATCTTAGATTTGAGAAAATTTGTAAGAACACCACTACTCCACACTAGTTCTGTGGTTCTCAACCTTTTTTTGACTCAAGCCACCCCTCCAAAATTTCCAACACCCTGGTTGAGATCACTGCTGTTGCTCAAACTGACTGCAGGTGGTCAGAGCAGCTGGTGGCATCGCAGCATTTCATGCTAAATATACATGTGTGTCAGTCACTGTCCTGCAAGCTGCGTATGTAGAATGGACTGGCAAAAAGCTAGGGCTGTCTTTTAACTCCTTGGATGAGTAGCTATCCCTAGTCTTGTCATGGGCATAATTTGATGACCAGTAATTTTTTTCCTACACATCTCTTTCAGCCAACGTTTCATCATGGTCAGCCAAGAAAAAATTCATAAGAAGGAGGAAGAGTATAGAAAGCTGAAGGAGGAAAACAAAGCCTTACAGGAAAAGTAAGAGGATTTATAAACATTTCCTCCAGAGCGTCTATCTATGCCAATGGGTCTTGCTTCCCCTAGTGGTATAACCCCCTCTATCTTTAAAAGCCCACAGGACCTTTCCCAGATTCCTAGCCCCTTAAAAAGGGTACGTGTGCTACTGGAGGCTGTGACATGATTACCAGGGGAAATAAAGCAAGTGCTGTTCTGCTCACATTAGCTGCCACCTGTAGAATAATAATGTGAGAGTGATACCATATTTTCCTTCACACAACCTGCCCATTTTCCCGAAAACCACTTGGAGAAAATTGAAGTGTACATTTATATGCAAGGAAAAGGGCTTCACTTGGCCCTGAGCATTTGGTGGGGGGAGGGAGATGTGAAATGGCTGCAACATTACTTGCCTCCATTCTGAGGACTATGGCAATGAACACTGCCTTTACTCCCTCTCCCCTGCCACCACCAAATTTCCAGACGTATAAAAAGCACCCCCACCCCCAACTGCATGCTGGCACCTGGGCCATGTGCTAGATTGGACCTGATGTGCTGAGTCCAGAACCATGCACTGACTGTGGGACTGCATGACATGTCTGACCCAGCGTGTAGCTCCAGAGCCAGTGTGAAGTCCTGGACTTTGCATGCAGCTCCAGGGCCAGCAGCATGGTCAGATCCATTCCACCATCCTAGAGCGGGCTTGGACCTCAACACATATACCCAGGGACCAGCACACAGGTCTAGACTGATGCATGGTCCCCAGCCCTGGAGCCTACAAATCTCAAAAACTTACCCATACTCCAAGGTAAGGGTTGGGGGGGGGTGTCTTTCTTGGGGCTTTTCAGAAATAGGGTATGTGTTATATCTGGGGTGTGTTATATGGGAGAATATATGATTTCCAACCCCCCCACCCCCCCCCATCAGGGGGGGAAAAAACCCTGGTAAACCAGGATACTTGCCTATCAGGGGAGTGTCAGGTTCTGGGGAATGCACAGCCAAGACAGAAGTTACATAGTGTTTCCTTCAGGGCAGTTATTTATCACCAGGCATTTATTAGTTACTGTTCATTTATGTCTAGCATTTTGCAACATGTATACACTCTTTTCTAACCCCACTTTGGCCTTAGATTACAGTCAGTCTTGGCCAAGGCCATGAGAAGTCACGGGTCCTCTGAGGACCTGAATGACCCAAGTCGAGAGTCGGCTGTGTTGGAGAGATATCAGATGCTTCAGACACAAGAGTGGGCAAAAGCTAAATATGCCACAAGCAGGTCCTCCTTTCCTTTGGTGAATACCAATAGCGGGACCATAATTCAGGTTTGTTCATCTTCATATCATAGAACTGTAATATGCAAATGTGGACTAAGTGGTAGCATGGCAGGCCATCAGGCTGGGTCAGAGCATTTCATACTTTCATTCTCAGGTAAGATATTCAGTTGCAACTTCTTGTTTTCCAGCCCAGGGAGATGAAGCTGTGAGCGTGCTGGACTCTTCTGGTATTCCAAACAACAAGTGCAGTTCTTAGTCCCGTATCTCCCACCAAGCAGGTGTCAGCCCGGCATGGTGCAGCATGTAGTCTGGCTTCCTTCCTTTAGCTTTCTTTAAACAGGTAGAAGAATTTTCCTGATCACAGGCACTGGTTCTCATGGGGGACTTCAATCACCCTGACATCTGTTGGGAGGGCCATACAGCAGTGCACAGGCAACACAATAAGTTTTGGAGAATGTTGGGGACAACTTCCTGGTGCAAGTGCTGAGAGGCCAACTAGGGGCTATGCTCTTCTTGTTGACCTGCTGCTCATGACCAGGGAAGAATTGGTGTGGGATGTACTAGTGGTAACGTGAACAGAAGCAACCACAAGATGATATAGTTCAGGATCCTAAGAAAATTAAGAAAGGAGAGCAACAGAGTTAGGACCCTGGACTTCAGAAAAACAGACTTGGACTCACTCATGGAACTGATGAGCAGGATCCCCTGGGACACCAGTCTGAAGGGGAGAGCAGTCTAGGAGAGCTGGCTGGACTTTAGAGAAAACACAAAAACAAACCATCCCAATGTGCGGGAAGACTAGCAAGTGTGGCAGAATCATAGAATCGTAGAAAATTAGGGTTGGAAGGGACCTCAAGAGGTCATTTAATCCAAGCCCCTGCTCAAAGCAGAACTATCCCCAGCTAGATCATTCCAGCCAGGCCTTTGTTGAGCCAGGCTGTAAAACCTCCAAGGATGGAAATTTCACTTACACACGCAAAAGACCAACGTGGCTTAGCAGGGAACTCTTTAATAATCTAAAACACAAAAAAGAAGCTTAGAAGAAGTGGAAACTTGTACAACCAACTAGGAAGGAGTATAAGAGTATTGCTTGGGAATGCAGGGATGAAATTAAGAAGCCCAAAGCACAACTGGAGTTGTAGCTAGCAGGGTATGTGAAGGGTAACAAGAAGGGATTCTACAAATATGTCAGCAACAAGAGAGAGAGCAGGGAAAGTGTGAGTCCTTTACTGAATGGGGGAGGCAACCTAGAGACAGAGAATGCAGAAAAGGC
This sequence comes from Caiman crocodilus, assembly GCA_030014935.1. Lineage (NCBI taxonomy): Eukaryota > Metazoa > Chordata > Crocodylia > Alligatoridae > Caiman > Caiman crocodilus. The sequence goes on from JAGPOW010001296.1 coordinate 59,480,933, forward strand.
TGAAATGTTCAATGCCTTTTTCACCTTGGTCTTCACAAGTAAGGTCAACTCCCAGACTACTGCACCAGGCAGCACAGTTTGAGGAGAAGGTGAGCAGCCAACAGTGGCAAAACACAGATTAGGAACTCTTTAGAAAAGCTAGATGTGTACAAGTCCATGGGGCCAGACAGAATTAACCCAGGGTGCTGAGGGAGTTGACTGATGTGATTGAAGAACTGCTAGCCATCATCTTTGAAAACTCCTGGTGATTGGGAGAGGTCTCAGATGATTGAAAAAGGGCAAATACAGAGCCCATATTTAAGAAACAGAAGAAAGAGGATCCAGGAAACCATAGAGCAGTCAACCCCAAAGCAGTCCCTGGAAAAAACATGGAACCAGGTCCTCAAGGAATCCATTTCTAAGCATTTGGGGAAGAAGGTGATTAGGAACAGTCAGCATGGATTCACCAATGGTAAGTTATGCCTAACCAACCTGATTGCCTTTGATGATGAGATGAGTGGCTCTGTGGATGCAGAGAGACCATTGGATGTGGTATACCTTGACTTTAGCCAAGTTTTTGATAAAATCCACAACATTCTCAAAAGCAAGCTAAGGAAGTATGGGTTGAATGAATAGACTATAAGGTGCATAGAAAACTGGCTGGGTCATCAGACTCAGAGGGTAGTAGTCAATGGCTCGATGTCTAGCTGGTATCAAATGGAGTGCCCCAGAGGTCAGTCCTGGGGTTGGTTTTGTTCAATATTTTCATCAGTGACCTGGAAGATGGCATAGAGTGCACCCTCATAAGTTTTCAGATGACACCAAGCTGGGGGGAGAAGTAGATACATTAGAGATTAGGGCTAGGATTCAGAGAGACCTTGACAATTTGGAGGATTGGACCAAAAGAAATCTCATGAGGTGCAAAGATCTGCACTTAGGATGGAATAATTACATATACCACTACAGGCTGGGAACCACCTGGCTAAGTAGTAGCTCTGCTGAAAATGACCTGGAGGTTAAGGTGGACAATGAGCTGAATATGAGCCAACAGTGTGCCCTTGTTGCAAACATAGCAAATGGCATACTGGTTCTGCATTGGTAGGAGTGTTGCCAGCAGATCAGAGGAAGTGATTCTTTCTCTCTATTCAGCACTGGTGAGGCCACATCTGGAGTACTGTGTCCAGTTTTGCACCCCCCTCCCATCCCCCAGAAAGGATGTGGACAAGTGCGAGGGAGTCCAGCAGAAGGCAACAAAAACAGTGATAGAGTGGGGGTACATGGCTTCTGAGGAGAGGCTGAGGGAACTGGGCTTATTTAGTCTGAAGAAGAGAGGACTCAGGAAGATTACAAGAGAAAAAGCAAGGAAAGTATGGATCCTTTACTAAACGGGAAGGTAACCTAGCGAGAGGGTGCAGAAACGCAGCTTCAACTACCTGAAGATGGGTTCCAAAGAGGATGGAGCTGGGCTGCTCTCAGTGGTAGCAGCTGACAGAATAAAGAGCAAAGGTCCCAAGTTGCAGCAAGAGAAGTTTAGGTTAGATATTAGGAAAAACTCTCTCACTAGGGGCATAGTAAAACACTGGAACAGGCTACTCAGACAGGTTGTGGACTCTCCATCATTGGAAGATGTTTTAAGACTTGGGCAGACAAATCTTGACTGGGACAGTTTGGTTGGGGCTGCCCCTGTTTGGAGCAGGAGGTTGGACTACATGGCTTCCTTAGGTCCCTTCCAGCCCTCATGTCCTATAATTCTATGATTCGGCGCTCTGTACCAATAACTCAGGGAGCTGATTTTGAACACTAACTTTCTGTTCGAGTGCTGAGTGCTCTAGGGAAAAATTACCATTGTAAAAGAGGATAGAAGAAATTCACAGAAATGGGGTGAATGCTGTCAAAGATAGGTCCCCACTCGCACTCAGTGCAAGTCTTTACCTATATCTTAGTTAATTGAGGGCTTTAGCATTTCAGTCACCTTGAATCCACACAAGTAAATTTACATTCAGCTGACCTGTCTGATGTAGATCGGGTTAAAATCTTGTACATTAATCTACACCATGCTTCTAGCCTAATTGCCCTTTCTATTCACTGTGGTATTATGTTTGCTCTGTAGATGGTATTTTCCAAATGTGAAGAAGATATAAAAAATAAATTAGCTGAAATCTCCAGCTGCATTCGCTGTCCTGCTCTGACTGAAGCCAGTGGTGCCACCAGCTGCAAACAGGTATTTAATATGAGAGCAGAGCAGAGCTCTGCTTGCTGCAGCCTGACTCAGACACCAGGTAGCATGGCTGTGTCTGCCAGCCCTCTAGCATTTCATCCTCACTGGGGAGATTTTACTGAGGTGTCGCCCTGTTAAAACTAGTTCACTTTCACCAGCTGGATGTGCAGATGCAGACAGGCAGTTTCTAGTGGAAACAATTGTAAGCTGAGAAGGGTATGCAGCGGGCGGGGAGCGCTCTCATTCCCTTCCCCTTGTTATTGGGGTGACAGGAGACTGTGGACCCAACTAACATGTGTCATGTGACTGAGGGTGCAAGAGCAGGACTCTTGGACCTAATTTTAAACTAGCTGCACAGAACTCTAGGGCAGTCTAATTTGCCATGACTTCTGTGACTGCAGGAGAGCCATAAACTGGGAGTTTAGATCCCACTGTCACTGGAAGCTGCTTACCAGCACAGCCTTCCTAACCCTTTGTCTCTATTTGGGAGCTTGCCTAAGTCCTTGCAAGCAGAAGTTGTCCCATCATCACGAGAAACACATCCCTTTAACAGGGTCAATAGTCAAGAAATATATTATCCCTATTTCACTTAATTTGCTTTATTCCTTTGGTTTGTAGACCTCTGAGCTGGTAAGAGAGATAAGGAATCACCTTAGAAATCTCTTTTTTAACTTCTCAGAAGCCACATACAGACAATGGGGTAAGGTGAGTAAAAACAAAGCCTGAAGAAGGGGAGGGGGATCCATTTTCACCCATCTCTGAAACTCCAAGAGCCTTGTGTCTTGTATGTTCCTTTCCAACTCTTCCTTGGGGAAGAGGTTCTCCGAACCCCAAGAATACACTTACCCATCTCTACTTTCCTCTATCTCCTTTAAAAGCTTCATGTTGGGAGAAGCTCTAAATCAGGGGTCAACAATGTTTTTGGGCAGAGTGCCAAAAAACCCACATCCTCAACTTGTAAGACGTTGGTGTCCCAGCGCTGAATGGTGGGGAGCTGTGAGGGGCCCAATTCTTGTTGTGGCAGCACAGTCCCAGCCCCTTTCCCGCCCCCACCCCAAGGCATGCATGCACCCACCGCCAGTAACAAGGCAGGCTGGGGCTTCACAGACCCTGATGCAGCTGCGTGCAACCTCCCGGCTGCCTGCCACAGCCAACCCAGGCTCTGAGCAGGCCCCTGCAGCTGGCCACAGAGCTCAGGCAGCTTCTCCAGTAGGCGTTCATATGCTTCCAGCAGTGAACTGGGCCGGATCTCCATGAACCCTCCTATAGCTGCTCACAGCAGCCTGCAGCTGCATGCCAATAGCTCAGGCTCCATGGCCACTGGCAGGGGCCTGCCCAGAGCCCAGGCCAGTTGTGGCATACCAAGCAAAATGGCTTCATATGCCACACTCTGGCACCCATGGCAGGGGTCACTGATCCATACTCTATATGTTCCTTCCTTGGCCCCTATTGATGCGAGTACAGGCTTCAGAAAGGCAGCTAGCGATAGTCTTCTGAGAGCAGGATATATACTCTGATGCTTTGCATAGGACTGTGACAGTGGGTGGGTGGAACCCTTCTAGCAACAGTGATCCAGGTCTGATATTCTAGCTACCTGCAGCTGAGGGGGCATTTCCTACAGCTCAGCCTTGTCCAGCCTTCTGCAGAGCTCTGAGTCAGTGTAAGGGGAGAAAAAGCATCCCCTGGCAGACCATGGAGCATGAGGAGCTGGCGTGGAGGGCGGTGCGAAATGCTCTGCCAGTGCAACAGGTGCTCTATCGCTGGGGACTCTCTTGGTCCCCCAAATGTCCAAGGGAGCTCTGCGATGAGCCTGAGTTGGTGACACATGTGCTATAGGACTGCTTTTACACACAATGGGCATGGGGGAAGGTGACTACCTATTTGAAGGATATGGGAAGGGGAATGGGGGTCACTTCCAGAAATGTTCTCTATGGTTTATCAGAGGGGATGGATGGGACATGGGGGGTGAGGGTTGTAATCACTTGCACCAAAGTAGCACTTTGGAAAGTACACTCCTTGTTGGCTCTAAAGGGGTCGTGCTTTTCCACGATGGAGTGTCTGCAGTTAGCAATGCACGGGCTGCACTTCTATAGAGCTAGGGAAAGAAATATGAAAGAAGGAGGGGAGGAAAAATTCTGGCAAAAGATGGACTTCAGGGGGTTGTTTCAGCCCAGCACAGGTATAGGCTAAACTAAGAGTCAGCAGCGTGAGTAGAAAAGGCTGGCTAGGGTTGTACATGGGATAGAGACAACAGGAGACCTATATTGCAACAGGACCTATATTGGACAACAGGAGACCTATATTGGACAACAGGAGACCTCACTTTCCTTTTTTTTTTTTTTTTTTTTGCGGGGGGGAGGGACGTACAGGATGTCTAATATGATATGTGTAATGTGTTAGACAGCCAATACTCAGGGATGTTGTATATATCGTGTACAAATGAGATGACGTGCAATATGATATCAATTCCAATGTTTTGTATTATGCTATTTGAAATGTTGTATTACCCTTTTGTGAGGCCTCTGTTTGGGGTCGTTTTGAGTTTTTTGTTATAGTATGGTTTTCTAATAAAATGTTTTATAAAAAAAAAACAAACCAAAAAAACCCTCTCACACTCACTGTCTACTCTTGATTTTTCAGGCTGCTCTTCCTGATGGCATGGAGAAGTCAGAGGCAGTTGTAAAGTTTGCAGCAGAGTGCTACAGAGTTTACTCTTTGTTGTTTCTTCAGAACCCACGCATTACAGCTAAGTGGCCCAAAGAGCCAGTCTCACCACATTACATACAACACGTGAACTTCAAGAAGTTGGAGGGCACTGAATCAAGAAAATTTCTGTGGCCAATCCTGTTTTCTGAGGGAAACATGGTTAAGAATGGTGTAGTATATGATTAAAAGTAGCGAGTGTTTCCAGTATAACAGCTGTTTACAGTAAAACATTCAGGCATAAAGAATAGAAAAAAAGAATAGAATAGAAAATGGAAAAGAATAGACTAGAAAATAAAAAAAAAAAAGAAAAAATAGAGAAAAAATTAGAAAAAAAAAAAGAATAGAAAGAGGGTGAACCAACAGTCTTGCAGTGTGTGCCCCTTTCGCTGAGGAAATACCTGAACCTTAGCTCTGCTACTAAAAATACCCTTGAATAGGGACATGTAAGAGGGTTTGGTATTTATTAGAAGTCTTCAGATAGCTCATGAAAAATGTTCTTCCTGGAAATAACTGTACTCCTGCCTGTCTCTGAATTGCTTGTTCCTTTCTGTTTTTAAGCACTCCTTGCATGAAAACAATTTCTTTGTTAAAAAAAAAAGTGCATCATCTGTACTTATTTTCCACTTATGGAGCCACAATGCTGGTATGATGCTGTTATGACTGTCTTTGCAGCAACTGTGATACACCTTCAGATGTTGATTTCTGTTAAAGAACAAGTCCCCTGTTTGCTGGATCTGGAAATGTATAATCCTTGCGCTCAAGATTTGCTAAACTCACTAGATTCACACAGAACACGAGCATGTATAAATGTAAATAGCTTGAACATCAAAGGAGGATTGGAGCCAGCATATCTGCAGCCTTGTAGACATAACAGATATGCGCTCAGCTCTAAGGAAGGGGTAGATATGAGTAACCTTGCTGTTGTGTTTTTCCAAAGGTAGCCCTAAAAGGGGCCATCGGGCTTCCAGAACTGCTTTAATCTTTTCCTGAGATTTATGTATCTTAAGGGTGCTTGTACATGTGATGAAAATTACCCTTTTTTGTGACTTAACTGAGTTACAGTTTTCACGTACAGGTTTTTCTTGTGATTTCAATGTCTTTTTGGTGATTCAAAATAAAATACATCCTGATGTATTTTAGTTTGAATTGCCAGGAATTAATTTGATGCATCCACGTATCCATCACGTGAAAACAAAAACGTACTCAATGACATTTAATGAGCCCCTTCATCCACCAGATGTTGCTTCAAACTGCAGATAGGAGGGGAAGAGGATGCCTGCAATTTTTAGGTAACTGGGGGTAATGTTTTTCTTCGGACACCAGATGGTCCCCCTAGCCCGACACTAATCAATCTTTGTTCTCCCGTACAGACACCTGCACCCTCCCCCCCGCACTCCTTCAGCCATGACATGACCAGGGTGACAACAGCACTATCACCCCATAATCTGCCCCCAGGTCCATCCAGGAATGAAGAATCGCTTACCACCTAAAGGGATAAAGGATACAGAGTGATACCTGTATTGGTCTACAGGCAAAAGGAATCAGAACTCGTGGTAGAGGTGATATCTTTTATTATACCAACTAGATATTTGCACCAGAAGAAATTATTTGCAAGTGTGACACAGATTGTGCCTGCCACTTTAAGGGTTTGAGCAGGCTGCAGATCAAGTGGGAGCAGACCCAATCACAAGGGTCAGATGGCACCCAGGAGGCTGCCTGATTGGTATAAGGCTAGGCAGTCAGGCTATAAGAGAGGCCTTGAGTGCAAAGCTGGGTAGTTGCTGCAGGGAGCCAAAGGACGAGCATCAGCCAGCCAGAGATCTGTTGCTCTTAGATGGAGGAGGTTCCTGATCCTGGGGCATGACCTGAAACTGGACCCTGCTGGGTTGGATGGTGTGGTGGGGCTGCCTGTGGCTGGGCAGTCTCCAGGAAATGCCACACCTGTGCCTCCCTAGTGAAAGGCAAGTATGGGGTACTGGGAGAAAAGCACAGGGCCAAGGCCCACGGAGTGGGGCCTGAGGCCCACAGGGCACAAGCCCCAGAAGCCCCAGGGAGGGGGTGGAGTGAGAGCCAGAGGCCAGCAGAGCAGGGCCTGTGAAGGGAACCCTCAAGAACTGTGCATAGGCTGACTGGAGTTAGAGGCCCAGCACGAATGGAACAGCAGGCCCAGGATGGGCCCGGATTAACTATGTGGTGCACAAGCTCAGAAGGCAGACCTGTATGGGAGAGAGGGCTAGCTGCCAAGAGCCTGCCTATAAAACCTCAACTGGTCAATGTTGGGGCCAGCACCAGGACCAGGACGGTCAAAGGGCCTGAGCACCCACTGCAAGGGTTGGCCATAGCTAGAGGCTTGGAGTCCTGACTGGCCTAGAGGCAAAGCCAGTGAGTCAAGTGGGCAGACTGCCCTAGACAAGTGGATGGTCCAATGATTAGATTGGCCTCGAGATGGCCCCCTGTCACAGCAAACTTTCAGGCGCACATACCTTCACTTTCATTTTCCTTCAGAGCAAATGGCTCCCTCCTGATCACAGGATTTTAGCCCATATCCTCCATGCACAAGCTTACCCCATAGTTAGATCCATGGCAGCAGGCAGTCCTTAATAACATCAGCATCGTCACCCTATAATCTGCCCCTGGTTCAATCCAGGAATGCTTAAAGGGGGCACCCTGGACTACTTTCATTTGCCCTTCAGTCAGAGCACATGGCGCCCAACTTCTCACAGCCCTGGCTGCAGCCCATGGCCGCTGCCACACTTCTAATTTTTTTTCTTGTGCTGCCTGGTGCACCATTCATGATTGCACAAGGTCACTCCACTGTCAGACCCATGGCAGCAGGCAGCCCTTAATGAGAATGGTATTGTCATCACCATATCTGCCTTTCACATGCCCTTAGAGCAATTGGCACCCACCTTTCCATACCACTGAGTGAAGTCCGTAGCCACCACGCTTCATAAAGTTCTTTTTTCCCCTTGTGCTGGCTGCCACGCCAGTCACGATTGCACAGGGTCACCCCACAGTCAGACCTATGGGTGCTCCTACAATGGCAGCAGGCAGCCCTTACTGACAACACTGTCATTAGGATTACTGTATTTCCAGTTTGAAACAAAAAAGTGCTCTGGTCCAGCCCATTTCATTGTCCCTCACTCCAAGCCACAGCCCCCTGAACCATCCTGCTGCCCCTAACTCATGACCCAGGCACCCTTGGCCCTGCCAGTGCCCCTCACTCCCAGCCTGCAGTACCCTGCCCCCCTGTGCATGCTGTTGCCACTTGGAGATTTACTGTTTTTTCCAGTTTTACAAGTTAAGCCACCCTTCCTAATGTTGCAAACAGCTGTTGATTTGGCAGTGATAACAACAAAGCCAGGAACAAAGTCTGGGAGCCTGGCCTGATGAACTCCTAATGGCACACACTGAAAGAAAAGAACAGAAAAGGTTTTTACCTAATTAACCTTTACTGATTTATTAAGCATAATTTACATAAATAACCAAATGTCACAGCATTTACAAGGTAATCGTTATCAAGAAGCAGTACTCTTTAACTTTTTAAACCTCAGGCAATATGCAACAAGTTTTATTACAAGAACTTTTATACCAGCAAGCAATAACCATAGACATTATTTATGTTTAAATCAACAAAGAAGTGATAACAGATAATCAGCAACTATCACTTCACATAAGCAATACTGGTTTTCTGTGTTTCCAAACTGGACTGCCCCTCTCACTCCCTTTCTCATGAATGCCTCCTGGTGCATTGCCTGAATGACACTTGGCCACAGACATGACATGCCTGCCTTGCTATCTCCTGCAACCCACACCATGCAGGTACTGATAGCACTGACAGTCCTATCTGTCCAGGCATCGTTAACAGGTTTCCTATGTGATCTGGGGGTTTTTGGCAGCAGCAGCAGCAGTGCAACAAGCAGAGCTGGAAATCAAAAGCTGTGGGGAATTATTCTGTGCACTACAAATCAGACGAGTAGATAAGAATTGTTTGAGAAAAAACACCGAAAAGGGCTTGCCTGCCTGTCCAAGTTGTTGGACCACAGGCTCTGAATGGCTGCAAACAATTCACCAGCAGGGCCTCCTGCTTGGCATTGCCCTTCACCTTCCTGCACGACAATCCAACCTCCCCCCCCACACACACACACCTGTCGGTTTAGTTGTCAGGTGAATGAAGCCCTCTGCCCCTCTCCCCATCATGTCACATCCCAATCTAATCACAGGTGTCAGTTCACTGCAATTGCTTGCCCCCTCCTTCACGTCACAGCCCAACCAATTTTCAGGTGTCAGTTCAGATGTCAGGTGACTTAAAGGTTCCCCATGGCTTAACATACCAGTTGTGGAGAATGATGTCCCCAGTCTTTCCTCTTCAGTGGACTTGCCAAGGGCCAGTACTAGTGAACTGCCGCTGTTTTCCTTGCTTGAGACACCAGGACTCACAGCCAGACCCGTGGCTGGTGAGCTCTAAGGAGCAAAGGATGGCCTGGATACCTCTAGTTGTCTCATTGCTTGGCATTTGAGTACCTCCATTAACAGTTGCAGGTACTGATACTGTGGCATGTTACGCATGGGGGTGCCCTTCTGCTGAGCTCTTGCTACTTCATGTCAGAAAGCAACTCTCATGTTCTTGGCCTTTACCTTATTCTGGACCGGTCTTGTTGTGCCCCAGCTAGTCAAGTCTCCTGGACACATCCAAGAAGGGGTGCAGTGACAGGAATGAGCAGACCCCAGCGCTGGGGGGGGGCACAGCAACAGGGAGGTGAGCAGACCCCAGCGGCAGAGGGTGCAGGTCAACATCTGCTTACTATTCATGAGGCGTGAGCCACCGTGTAGGGGAGGTTTGGAGTGGTGGTTAGCAACCCCTAGTGTCAAGGTACCAAATAGGCAGCCTCCCACCTGAGTAACATCATAATTATTGTTCTATCAAGGCATGGCAGACAAGAAAAGTGGGTGGGTAGCCCAGAAACAGAGGGTCAGGCTAATATTAGACAGGCCCCTGTCACACGTCGGCTGTGCTGCAGGCCAGATAAAAGACACCACTGCTGAGCACCGCTGCTGTCCCACTACTGTTTTATTGCTCTGAGCTGCCAGTCCCAAGCTGGGGGTGGCCTGTGTCAGCCATGTGGTGCTGGGGACGGAGGTGGGACTAAAGCAGGGCAGCTTCCTGGGAGTAACAGCTTGTGGCAGGTGGCAGTAGTGCTGGGAGGAGACATTGTGGATGAATTTTTGGGTGCCTGAAGCCCTGTTCCCAGATTTAGAACCTGGGCTGGAGCAATGCACAGCACAGCTGTGCCATTTTTTAAGCTCCCTCTTGGTCCGAGTGGATGGCATGCAGCTGATGACATCAGCCCAGTGCACAGCCATGAGAAATTTAAAAGGTACTGAGGGTGCCAAAGGAGGAAAAGAGGGGAGAACCTGCTCTGGGTGGCTACAGCCCAGTTGCAGGGACAAGGCAGTGGCAATAGAGCTGCCAGAGAAAGAAGAATCCCATCTGGGCGTGAACTAGAATAGAGCAGGGAGAGGAGATAGGCTCGGCACCACCACAACTTTGTTTTTGTAGCTCTATTCTCTCTCTGGGGCTTGAGGGAAAGAGTGACCACGCCAGGCAGTATAGAGAAAAAAATCATTGTAGAGGGGGTGTATTCTCTTTATTATTGAATTCTATTTTGACAAAAATAAAAAGGAGAAAGTAGGACAAAATTGGATTGACTAAAGTCCCATGGGGTGGGGGTTGGTGGGGGCTGTCCACAATGGAGGAACCCTGACCCTTTTGTTAAAAAGAAAAAGGAAGGGGAAAACATATAGTAGACTAGATGGCTGAGAGAGACTCTAAGTTCTGCTCCCAAGTACTAGAGGTAATCCAGGAGAAGAGAACACATTGGAAGAACAATGAGTGGACCTGGACTGAAGCCTAAAGGCTGTAGCAGCTGTCAAGCATCATAAGTCATCATCATTGGTGGCTGGTGAGTGGATGGGGTATAGGGGAGGCAGAGCCCCACATCAATCTCAGTGATGCCGTGAGTAACCTCAGACAGGAGCCTAACTAAGGTCACACTGAACCCTTCCTTTAGCATAACATCAAGGCATGGCAGAAGCCTTAGGGAGTGAGTTGGGGAATGGGACCCACCTGGGAGGTTACATAGTGATCCACAAATCTAGCAGAGGCGTGACAAGTTAAAATAAAGATTTAAATGCATACAGTTCCTTCTGAATGTGGCATGTTTTCTTTCATAGGCGGAATAATGTGAGAGTCTATGCAGTTTGGGGGTGTGGGAGGGGATCAACATGGCTTGGTGTGGGAAACCGTGCAGCCAGTTATGGCTTCAGGAGGAAGCTTTTCAGGAGTGAGGGAATGACTGGTTTGCTGGCTGGCACCCCCTGCTGTAACCGAGTGCCAAAGAGATCAGTGGGGTGGATTGCTATGTGGGTCCCCCTGCTGTAATGTAATGTGACTTGTGCACTTAGCTGAATTTGATTTAAAGGCTGTCACCTGTAAACATTTATGCATTGATTTAAAATAAGTCTTTTGAAATTTAATAAACCTATGTATTTAATTTAATGAGGCTTAAACCCTATTACATGTACCAGTGCCCTTGTACATCAATAACATGTACACAATAAGTAACTGTCTCTGAAAAATGTGTTTTTCATGATTTGCTCACAGCTCACGTCCTTCTAGACATTCAAATACTATCTTTATTTCCCAGATGTTCTTTGTCATTTTTACCAGTCACAATAATGTCATTCAGGTAACACTGTGTCCTTGGACTGCCTTGTGACATTTCATCCATTGCTGACATATAGCAAGAGAAGCAGCAATGCCAAACACTAACCTATTCTACTGGTATAACACTTTTTACATGTTTATGGTTAGATAAACCTTTGAATCGTCTTCTACTTACACCTGCAATTAAGTTTGGGAAAAAACAATTTTGCTAAATCTTTGTCACCTTGCTAATGTGACAAAAAAATCTTCAGTTTGAGGTAGGGGATTGTGAAGGAGTCAGAGAGTAAACAAAAGCCCTGAGGTGCCTCCCATGCTGGGCAGTGGAGGTCAGGAGAAGCAAAGCAGCCAGCAGCAACAGAAAGGGAAAGTGAAAGCAAGCAACACTTACAGCATAGCTGGCTAGTGGGGCTGTAGCTGGAGACCGGAAGGGAAGAGAAGCAATCACGACACTTCCAGAGCAGTATCTCACTCCGGATTGGAGAAGGGAAGCTATTCAGAGGTATTTCTGGCCCCAGAGAGGGGCAGCAGGGGGTCGATTCTCTGCAAGCTACAGAGAGAGGAGCAGCTAAGCATTCAGCAGGCAAATGTTGTACACCCTGCTGGAGCAACTCTGCCTGTGTGACCCGGAGAAGAAGACAGGCAGAGGCCTGTCCACACAGGTCTTCTGATAATCCCTGGAGCAGAGACAGCTCAGGATCTGGGAGAGAGGCCAGAAGAATTGCTGTTCTCAGGTTAGAGCCTCGCTTCATGGGGGAGAGATCCCACTGGGACTGTGACCACTCACGAGTAAATTGGGGCAAGCCTGTGCAGAGCAGTGACTGGATTAAATGGTTTTTTTGTTGTGATTTGGACATGAAAGCCTGACCCCAGCTGAAGGAGACATGGGTTGGGTCTGACTAAGAGACTGAGAGCAGTCGGGTTTTGCTTTCTTTTGGATATTAGAATACAGGCCCCAGGTGAAGAGGACATGGACTGCGTCTCACTAAGAAACTGAGAGCAGTCAGGTTTTGCTTTCTTTGAATATTGGAGTACGGGCCAAGGCCAGCCCCTGGAAGTTGACAGTCATCCTGGTGGCTGCGGGCAGAACAGTAGAGCAACAGGTAGCATTAAGATCTGACTGCAGAGAACTACGAGTTCCATCTGGAGAAGCTAGGGTGGGATAAAGGGGTGGTTTGGAGCCTCACAGAAAAAAACGGGTTGAAACCTGGTAGGATCACCTTGGGCATTGCCTCCCAGCAATATAATATCATCAAAGTCATGGCAGACAAGAGACATAAGACCAGCTTCCTGGCAGACCAGGCGATCCGAAGCCAAGGTCCACCCTGTCACCGCCTGTAGGGAAATAAGCTCAGGGCAGTGGCAGCCTGATCTGCCATTGTCGCAGGGATGTTTATCAACTTTCAGTAGAAGGTGTACCATAGTTTTTAGTCTCCACACACCCTTACTGCCACATACTATAGACTTGTCCTACTCACTCCAGGCTACATTTGAAAGTTTGCTTGCCTTGAGCACCTTAGAGACCTGCTTTAATACAGTTTCTAACTTGTTTAACTGTTTTTTCAGGGACCTTCAAAAGTATCTGTAGCATTTTTACAGAATCCTTGTCCAGAGGAATCTCTTTTAACCATTCATGATCCCACATGTCCTCCCTTCTTCAGTGACCTATAGGGCTAAGAGGCATTGCTTCTTATTCGTATATTCTACCGGTATTGACATAACCCCGCTCCATTAGCATGTTCTTTTCTTAAACTCCATTTTAAGCATTTTCCCTGCAACCCAAGTGTCAGCCAGATTATTGATTTATCAACTTGTCCACATTATATAGACCCAAATTAGCTACTCTACTCTCATTAGCTACTCTCATTAGTTGTATCACTCCTGCCCCTAGCTATTATAAGTACATTATTATTCATCATTCTATCCTGCATTTTGTTCTCTTCTTTATTTCTTTTTTGCACAGCACACTGCTTGGATATGTCCCTTTTTATTATACTTTTAGTAGTAGAGTTCCTTAAAACAGTAGTTAGCTGGGGTGAGGGATCTTCTTCTTTACCAATAGCAATTCCAGGATGCTGCCAGGGGTAAAAAAAACTCACAGAAAAAAACAAATAAATAGTGCAGTGTATGCTGGGGCAGTGAGTGCTGCTGAAAAGTAGAACCAGGCCACCCAGAACCATAGTCTGCTGCCAGCCAGACACTGCACAGCAGAATCACAACCTCTGCAGCCCCAGGAGGCCCCCAAAACCTCAGGTAAGGCTGCTAGGGCCAGCATAGTGCCGGCGCATGGTGTATCACTGCTAATTGTCCCCGGGGGACCAAACGTCTGCACACATGTGGATGTGTCTGCAGGGAGCATCCACACATGCAGGCATGTGCACTTGCAGCAGCTCAAATAGCAGTGGCAAAAATTTGTGCTGGAGATTTGTGTCTCAACATATGTGCCTGAACATGTACTTTGGTGTGGTGTAAATTGTGCCACTTGGGGCAAACTGACCCTGCCCAGCTCCTCCGGGATCTTCAGCCCAGGGGAGCTAGAGTCTGGGGCCAGCACAACAATATAAAAAGCTTCCCTGGCAAGCAGCTCAGGACTACTTGCCCTCAGGAGCTTCTGAGGCCAGTTGGTATCTGGGGACACTAGCACCTTGTGCCAGCTGGACTGTTAAAGCAGTCCTAGCCTAGAGTGGCCCCTGGACCATCTACCCACTGCAGCAGTCGGCAATAGGAGCTGCTACCTGGCTGTCACCTGCTGCCACCTGTGACAGCCTTCAGTCCCATGACTGCACACCTGCTAGACCAGGACAGGGACCTCACTGCTGCCTGAACTGTGGTATGGGCACTGCAGCAGAGCATCCTTCACCTTTGGGCCAGCTGCAAGTGAGCTGTGTCTGCACAGTTGGCCTTCATGAGGAACTGCTGTTATGTGTTCTGGTACCCCTACCCTGCCATCTGGGCAGCTATCACCCAGAAGATGTGCTTGTCACAGTGGCCCACTTTGAACTGTCAAAGCATGTCCTCCTGGCCCCAAATGGCCAGGTCAGCCACTTTGTCTGCCCTCCAGCTGGGTCCCCAGTGCTGGCCTTGGGCAGGGTCCTCTGCCTGAGTCTTGCCGCTTGTCTTACCAGAAGAAATCCTGGTGTTCTCTGTTTAAAAATTGCAAATTCTCTGATAAAAATATCCAAATTCTCTCACTAAAATATCCAAAATCCATGTTCTTCCATGATTAAAATGAAACACTACTATATATAGAGAGAAATCAGTTGGGCAATGTTTCATTGATAAAATTGTAAATATAAAGAAATTTGGAAACCTACCAATGCCTCTATCATCATAATAAAATGAAGTCTAAATATCTATACACTTTTGCATTTGCTTTTGTTTTTTCTGTCACAGAAAAATCAGAGCTGCCCCTGCCCCCTTTGCTTACCAGGATGTGGGGTACCGAGTAGCGCTGATATGCCAGTGTTGCCCTGTGGGGTCAGGCCAACTCTCAGGATCTCAATATTGTGCTGCTAGACAGGAGGATGTGATGCGAATGCACATATACAAACACACAGATCAATTGGATGCATACACATACACACACACACTCTCTACCAGCTCAGGCTCTACACATCCAAACTAGCCTAGGCACATGCATACCTATCACCAATTCAAGCACATACACTATACACCCCAAAAGTTAGACAAAAATGAATTGTCCATACCCATAGTACACATATCACTAATTCATATATCATACACACAATGACATATATATATATATACACACACACTCACCAGTTCACACGCATACAACCCACCTACACATAGGTAAGTTCCTAACTTGGATGACACAGTATGTATGTGTGTGCTTGGGGTACCTAGGATACTTGGGGGAAGGTTAAGGTGAGAGAGAGAAAGTTAAAGTTGAAGGAGTGAAAGTTGCCAGAACTGAGATTAGAACCAGGGTTACTTAAGGTAGATTGGGGCTGGAAACTGAGGCAGACAACTGAGATATTCGGGGGGGTGCAGATAAGTGGTGGCAAAGAGGAGACAGCCAGGAAAGAGAGAAAGAGGCAGAAACCTGGGAGCTTGGGGCTGGAAACAGGCTGACAGCTTAGAGACTTGGCGGGGGCAGATAAGTGGTGGGAAGGAGGAAGAGTCAGGAAACAGACAAAAACCCAACTCAGGGTTTCAAAATAACAGGTCTATTAAACAGACAACACACTACACAGCCCCATGAAGTTACTGGTTCCCACACACATACACACACACACTTGCAAGCACTCACAATGGCAGCAGGAGAAAAAGACTCAGTGGAAGGTTTGGGGTTGGTCCTTGTTTGAAGGGGGTGTTGATAGCTACCTATCCAGGCTGGAAAGGGGTCCTTGTCCAGTAGGTGTTGTCCAGAGGGGGGTCGCCGACAGGCCCTCTGGGTGGATAGGTTGTGTGGCATGGTGCTGGTCCAGATGGCGAGAGTGTCTCAAACAGTCAGTCTTCACTACCTGTGGCGGTGGCGTGCCTCCACAAGCACAAGAGGAGGTGAGAGAGGTCTGCGGGGTGCACAAAACCCCGAGGCAGAACACCGGGGGGGAGACTTACCTCTAGAAAATGCAGTGCAGGAGCCAGATCTGCAGCGGCAGCCGCAGTCACGGCTACAGCCGTGCGAGCTGCCATTACGGCGGTTTTTGAAACAGCTGTTCCCGAGGAGGAAAGCAGCTGGGCCAATCACAGAGGCCAGCTTGACTGCTGCAGGAAGGTTTAACAACTCCAGCAGCACCTGCAGGGAGGGAGCGGGAGAATGAGAGTGAGCAAGCAGGCAGCACACCGGCCGTGCTGACACTCCTGCCGGGGAGAGGTACAAGTCAGACTGTGCCATCTTGGCGCGGGAGGCAGGCCAGTCTTCTGCCAGGGATCAGCAAAAGGAAAGCCCTGAACTCCCAGGCAAGGGAGAGCAGGGAGAGACCTGTACTCCCCTGTGGAGACAGGGAGCTAGGCGAGATAAAGCAAGGGAGAGGGGCAGAAACCCCTGGAAGGCTTTGGGAAGGGGAAGGCAGCTCCACGAGCCTCCCTGTCCCAGAAGAACTCTGCTTCTAAAAAAAAACAAAACAAAAAACAAAAAAAAAGAGAGAGAGAGAGAAAGGAAAAGCGGGGCAGCACAGCAAGCAAGTGAGGACTACCATCCTACCAACCCAGGACCGGTTGGCAAGTGGACGGGGTGTAGGGGTGGTGGCGTCCCATGGAACAATGCACTTGGTAACTGTGAGTACACCCGTGTCGGGAAGGGACCCCTCTGAGAAGATCTCCACTAGGACCCTCCCTGTAAGAGTGTATCAGCAAAGTCGTGACAGGAGAGACAAGGGGGTGGAGACACCGTACTGGCCGGTGACTACATACATACATCCACCGTCATCACACTACACCTTTTTATCAGGCAGACAACCTCTGATCTCCTATGGGGAGGGCCTGTCCGGGCAAGTCCCAGAGGGCTCCAGATGTTCTTACTGAGCATGTACAGCCTGGCACAATGGTTGCCTCATCTTTTGTTTCTTGAATGCTGATGGGTGGTTCCAAAGGCTGGGTCATTGGTCCAGGTATTGGTGTTGATGGTTTGGTCATTCAGAGGGAACTATTTTTAAACCTGCCACCATTGTCACTCAAGAACCCTCATTCATCCCCATTCATTCAAGAACCAAGTTACATAGGAGGGTGTCGCAGAGCACTTAGGTGCCTTGCTCCTAGAAAGAGTGGAAACTGCTAGGGAAAGAGCCCTGGCAGTGAGTGGGGAGCACCAGCTGCTGGTTACCAGGGCAACCAGAGTGAGCTGGTGGCCTACATCAGTCAGCGATCAGCTGACCGGAAGGGGCAGGGCCTGGTTCACATATAAACCCCAGGCCTAGGGCCAAGATAGCAGTTCCTTGCCAGCAGCCAAGGCAGAAGGAGCTCTCCCAGAGCCACCAAAGGAGAAAGGCCTGCCTGCAGGAACAGCTCCTGACACTATTGAGGGACAGAGTATATCCTGGGATGGTTTTGAATGATGTTATAGCCAGGAGGCTTGAGTTTATGTTATAGCCCAGGGGCTTGTGTTTTGTTTGCTATTTAAAACTGGTGGTTTGGGTGAGGCTATTAGGGGAAGGAGGAGGCCTCATAGGGGACCCATGGCAGCCAGAGAGGGCGCAGCTTGTGGGGTGCACCGACCCCAGCGCCAGAGAGGGCACAGCACTTTGTAGGGCTGTAGAGAGCCCAAGCACCAGTGAGGAGCAGTGCAAGACAGGCTATGGAGACCCCAAGTGCCAAGAAGACGCAGTGCGAGATGGAGCTGTGGAGAGCCCAGGGTGCACCAGGGAGCCAAATTATAATAAGGCCCCGACCGAACAATGTCAGTTCCATCTGCAAGGCTTGGGCTGCTTTGTAGGGGAGGAAAGGAGCCGCAGATAGTGTCTCCTGGCATCAGGGCAGAAAATGGGCAACCTCGTGCTTAATTACCATCTATTAAGTAATTAACAACAAGGCATGGCAGGAGAGGTGGGTGGTTGGCCCATAACAGGTGGGCGGGGCCACGGTAGACAGACCCCAAAGAGGCGTTCCTGTCACAATGATGCATTGGCTGAGAATTTTTCATATGGCAGTATGCATCATAGGATGCTGGTTCATCTGTATGAGGGAAAGAACCCTTGGGTCCATGGAGAGAGAGAAATGAGAGTAGATGCTAACCCCAGACCCAAAGTCACAGCAGCAAGTCTTGGATTGGCTACGCCAAACAATACAAGGCCTACATGATCAAGCCACAAGACAACAGGCACTGTTAGCCAACATGACTGGGAGCATCCACCCACGATCAATGACCCAGGTAAGGATGTGTGGCTACAGAGTCAGAGTTGACTCTGAGGAAGGAGACGAGCCATTGACATTGACGGTGCAAGTGACAATGGAGGGGAAAAACGATGTAGGCTATGCTAGACTCAGACTTATTGCAGACCATGGTGCAGAGTGACGTATTACTGGCAAGAGGGAGGGATATAGTAGACAGCATAATTGTGCAACACTGGTGTGGCGATTCCATTGATATCAGCAGAGTGGGAGTCATCCTACAAGTAGGCAATAGCTGCTAGTTGGGGTCACTGAGTGTTTACCCTACCCAGTAGTACTGGCCTGTGATTAACCAGAGTTCTTGAAAGAGATAGCCAGCGTGAGGCAAAAGGAGGGAACTGAGATGACAGAAAGTTGCTGTTGGAGACCCTGGGAGACTGGGAAACCTGAGGCTGGATGGGAAGGTGACCCGAGGGCTGAGGGATTCGTGGGTGAAACTGAACAGCCTCCTTCTGAAGAGGAGGCCAAACAAGAAGTCGATGTCGCACATTGTGGGAGGACAAACATTTCCAGCTGGAGCAGAGTCGGAAGGCAGATTTTCAGTATGCTTTGCAGGAACACCTGGCTCAATGAAACAGCGAGGTATTATGTCCGGAGTTGATGAAGACAACACCGAGGTTCGAGGTAGGAAATGACCTCCTGTACTGACCTGAGCAAGGGAAGCCTGAAGGAGGGGAGGTCATACAGTTGCTGGTACCTTGGCGATATCAATGGGTTTTATTGAAGGTGGCTCAAAAGCTCCTATGGGTGGACATTTGGGCAGAGACAAAACAGAAGCCCGCATTCGGAAAATATATTTTTGGCCAGGACTGTTGCAGGAAGTAGCAAGGTATTGCGTTTCATGTCCCATGTGCCAAAAAATAAACTCAAGGCACCCTCCAAATGCTCCTTTAATTCTGATGCCCTTGGTAGAGGTCCCCTTTGAGCTGGTGGTGGTGGACATCATAGGGCCATTTCCCAGAAGCTGCCCTGGAAACCAGTATATTTTAGTCTTTTTGGATTATGTAACAAGGTACCTGGAAGCTGTGCCGATGTGGACAGTGTCTGTTCCAAGGGTGGTAAATGAGCTATTGAAGGTCTTCCCATGAGTAGGACTCACTAGAGAACTGCTGACAGACCAGGGAATGAACTTTACATCACGTGTGTTTGAGGGAGTGAGTAAAGCTTTGGGGATTAAACACCTGAAGACAGCAGTGTCTCATTTCCAAACAGACAGGCTCATGGAGCATTTTAACCAGACATTGAAGCAGATGTTGAAGAAATTTGTGGTCAAGAGTCCTCAGAATTGGGATAAAATGATACCACCTTTGTTGTTTGCTGTAAGAGAGACACCGCAGGCCTCAACCGGGTTTTCACCCTTTGAACTATTGTACAGCCGGCAACCAAGGGGAATTCTGGATCTGATTAAAGAGAGTTGGGAAGAACAGCATAGTAAAGATCAGAACTTGATCCAATACATGATACAACTGCAGGAACGCCTTGAAGCAGCTCGGAGCAAGGTTTTAGGAAATCTCAGAGAGGCCTAGCAATGACAAGTGAAGCATTATAACTGAGATGCATGGGAAAAGTTCGACTTGAGGGACTGCGTGTTGGTCCTATTGCTCACCCAGTGGCAGAGACCTTGTGTAATTATATGCCAAGTGAGATCCATAGACTATGAGGCATATCAGACAGATAAACAAAAAAAGAAGCAAGTATACCATGTCAATATGTTGAAGAAGTGGGAAGACCAGGAGTGTATGTACCTAGCTCTTCAGACCAAGGAATTAGAATTGGGACCCTCTTTGACAGAGCAAAGTGAACCAAGTGACATAGAACTGGCCCTGCAACTATCCGAAGAACAGAGAAGACAGGCTGCTAAGTCAGGGAGTATGGAGATGTGTTTCAGGAAGCTCCTGGGGAAGCTCGGGGTGTGGTACACCGGATAAAAACTCCTCCGGCCCAGGTGATCCGGGAGAACTAGAAACAGATTCCACAGCAACTGCAGAGCCAGATAAAAATGGAGATTGAAATGATGCTGGAGAAAGGCATCATATGCGAGTCCCACAGCAACTGGCAAAGCCCCATCGTACCAGTACCTAAGCCTGATGGAAAAATTCGTCTCTGTGTTGATTTCCAGAAGGTAAACGCAGTAGCTAAGTTTGATGCTTATCCGATGCTGAGAGTAGACGAACTGGTGGAAAACATTGGGCAAGCTCACTACATTTCCACTTTAGACCTGACAAAAGGTTACTGGCAGGTCCCAGTAGCACCTGAAGATCAAGAAAAAACAGCATTTGCCACCCCTTGAGGTCTCTTCCAGTTCTGGCGCATGCCATTCGAATTACATGGAGCCATGGCTACATTTCAGCATCTAATGGACAGAGTTCTGGCTCCCCGTGGGGGTTATGCCACGGCTTACATAGACAATATTATTATATACACTGAAGACTGGGCTGAACAACTCACCACGCTGAGAGCGGTAATGCAAGACTTGAAATGGGCTGGGATGACAGCCAATCTGAAGAAATGTAAGATAGGGAAAAAAGAAACACAATACCTTGGGTTCCTAGTGGGAAGGTGAGACCGTTGTTAAGCAAGGGGGAGGCATTACAAAAGTATCAAGCTCCTCATACCAAGAAACACGTGAGGGCTTTTTTGGGGCTAACTAGTTATTATAGAAGGTTTGTACCTCACTTTGCAGACCTAGTAGTGCCTTTGATAGAGATGATAAAGGCAGGGGCTCCAGCCAAGGTGAGATGGACACCGGATGTGGAAAAGGCATTCTGAGCGGTGAAGGATGCACTATGCTTGCAACCCCTATTATATACACTGGATTTTAATAAACTTTTCCTGGTCAGACCAATGCATCAAATGTGGCTATTGGAGTGGTGTTGGTTCAGAAAGAAGGGGAAGAAGAACACCCTACAGCCTACATAAGTAGGAAATTACACCCACCAAAATGGAGTTATGCCACGATAGAGAAAAAGTGTTTGGCAATTAAGTGGGCTGTTGAAATACTCTGATATTATCTGTTGGGGTAGCGGTTCACACTGAGCACCAATAACGCGCCCCTACTCTGGTTACAGAGCACAAAGACAGATAATGCTAGATTGCTGAGATGGATGGGCCCTTAGTTTGCAACCATATTGTTTTGAGGTAAAGCATCACCCTGGAACCCAGAATGTAAGTGCCAATTTCTTCTCAAGACAATACAAGGAGGAAGAGGAGCTAGGAGAAACAGAAGGACCCTAGACAAGAGAGAAGAGAGGGAGGAGGCTTTTCTATTCCTGTCGAAGGGTTGTAGAAAAGGAGAAAAGACAGGCCTAAGTTGTACCCTATCAAGGCTGGCTAAGGTGGGGGGACTACCTGTGGCAAGGTAACTCCCAGCAAATCCCACATGGTGTGCCCTTGGGGAAAAGGCAAGTAGGAGGCACCTGAAAACCTCCACCTCCTGTTCCTCAGTTGCCGGGTGACTGAAGAAAGGCCAAGAGAAGCCCAGGACAGATGCAATACTCCGAAAGTGTCGGGTGAGTGAGGGTCTTGAGGGGGGAAGTGTGTCACAGAGCACTTAGGTGCCCTGCTCCTAGAAAGAGTGGAAACTGCTAGGGAAAGAGCCCTGGCAGTGAGTGGGGAGCACCAGCTGCTGGTTACCAGGGCAACCATGTTTATGTTATAGCCCAGGGGCTTGTATTTTGTTTGCTGTTTAAAACCAGTGGTTTGGGTGAGGCTATTAGGGGAAGGAGGAGGCCTCATAAGGGACCCACGGCAGCGTGGGGACCCCAGCACCAGAGAGGGCACAGCTTTTGAGGTGCACCAACCCCAGCACCAGAGAAGGCGCAGCACTTTGTAGGGCTGTAGAGGGCCCAAGCACCAGTGAGGTGCAGTGCAAGACAGGGCTGCGGAGAGCCCAAGCACCAGTGAAGGTGCAGCATGAGACAGGGCTGCAGAGAGCCCAGGGAGCACCAGGGAGCCAAATTTATAATAAGGCCCTGACCAAACAATGTCAGTTCCATCTGCAAAGCTTGGGCTGCATTGTAGGGGAGGAAAGGAGCCGCAGATAGTGCCCCCTGGCATCAGGGCAGAAAATGGGCAGCCTTTCACTTAATTATCATCTATTAAATAATTAACAACAAGGCATGGCAGAAGAGAAGGTGAGCAGTTAGCCCATAATGGTGGGCAGGGCCACAAGTAGACAGACCCCGAAGAGGTACTCCTGTCATAGACGGATAAGTGTGAGTCTGGGTTACACAACCAGGCCTAGGGACAGGATCCTATGGCTGATGGGGCACACCCAGAGAGTAGTGGTGGACAGGTGGAATAGGGTTGTACTCAACCTGGCGAGATGTGAGCAGTGGGGCACCGCAGGGCTTGGTCCTCAGGCCCGCACTGTTTAACATCTTCATCAGCGACTTGGATGAGGG
The DNA here is from genome assembly GCA_030014935.1 of Caiman crocodilus. Taxonomy (NCBI): domain Eukaryota; kingdom Metazoa; phylum Chordata; order Crocodylia; family Alligatoridae; genus Caiman; species Caiman crocodilus. Next base: position 59,503,815 of record JAGPOW010001296.1, read on the forward strand.
GGTGAAAAGCAAGCTGTCCAAATTTGCTGATGACACTAAGATGTGGGGCAAGGTGGATACACTTGAAGGGAGAGAGAGGCTACAACTAGATTTAGACAGACTACAAAAGCAGGCAGATGGGAATAGGATGGGGTTCAATGTAGACAAATGCAGGGTGCTGCACCTTGGGAGAAGGAATCTACAGCATACATACAGGCTGGGGAGTTCCCTTCTTGAAAGCACA
>JAGPOW010001296.1:59512234-59523226 GCA_030014935.1 Caiman crocodilus
CGGATGGGACATGGGGGGTGAGAGTCTTAATCACCTGCACCAAAGTAGCACTGTGGAAAGTATGCTCCTTGTTGGCTCTAAAGGGGTCATGTTTTTCCATAACAGAGTGTCTGCAGTTAGCAATGCACGAGCTGCACTTCTATAGAGCTAAAGATGGAAACACAGAAGAAAGAGGAGAGAAAAGATTCTGGCAAGAATTGGACTTCAGGGGTTTGTTCCAACCCAGCACAGGTATAGGCTAAACTAAGTCAGCCTTGCGACTAGGAAGACTGGCTAGGGTTGTACATGGGGTGGAGACACCGAGAGACCTGTGTGTCCTCGCGTTGCTTTTTCTGGAGAAGTGCACGATGCCTAACACGATACATGTAATATATGTTCAATAGATGTTTGTATATACTGTGTTAAGATGAGAAGATGTGCAATAAAGATTAAATAAATTTTTAAAAAAAAAAGTTTATACCTTACAGACTAAGCAAAATGTGCCTGTGTGTGTATAGAGTCCTGTGTGTGTGTGTACACATTTATCTCTCTCACTCTCTCTCTATAGCTATCTAATCTCTATATTTATCTAGAAAGAGAGAGAGAGGGAGAGAATGAGAGCGTGAGCTACATAAATGATACAGGGGTGTAGGCTGTAGCCGTGTTGGTCTAAGAACATAGGCAGACAAGGTTCTGCGGGTGAATCTGATATCTTTTATTAGACCAACTTAAATAGTTGGGGAAAAAATGTTAGCAAATTTTCAGATTTAAAAACCCTTCAATGGGCTGAGGCATCCAAGAAGAGTGCACACACCAACTGCAGAGACTTCCTCAGCTCGATGAAGGGTTTTTAAACCTGAAAGCTTGCAAAAAAAAAAAATTTTCCAAGTATTTAAATTGGTCTAATAAAAGATACCAGATTTACCCAAAGAACCTTTTCTGCCTATATAAATGTTACATGTACACACACACACACACACACACACACACACACTTTGGTTAGTCTAAGATACAAAACTACCCTGCTTTTTCATATATTTTATGAAAGTACATGAATCTATCTGTATATACAGCAATACAGGTTGTAGCTGTGTTGGCAGATTTACCCAAAGAAACTTGCCTTCCTTGTTAGGATGTTTCTTATTTCACGGAGGATGCTGATGGCGGGGATCTGTTGGGCAAGGAATTTCTCCCGTGTGCAGGGTAAACTGCGAGTGCCCAAATTCGGCCAAAGTAAAGGCAACGTATTTAAATTCGCCTTGTGTCCAATGCTATCACCTCCCACCAAACGCTCGTCGAACCCGCACTACTTTTAGTGACCAGATCAGGGGTTCGGGCAGATCGCTACTCCCGGGCATCCCGCGAAGTAAGCGGGTCACCCTAAGGACGACCTGTACCCGCGCAAAAATTCCTCTCACATTAGCAGTGAGGACCCGGGCGTCACCCCGGGTCGTTATTTTCCTTACTCATAAGTTTAAGGCATAGAAGTAGGCTGGCGCGGCAAGGTGGCGGCGCTCGGCGGGATACCCCAAGGTCACGGTTTGTGCCCGGGGCTACCTCGCAAGTTAGTTTCTGTTCAATCTCATGCCACTCATCCCGTACCGGCAGTCAGACCCGCGGTACCCCACAATGCTCGCGGTTTTCGGGCAGGAATATGTGCAAACGCGGTGCTTCGTTATGCAAATATAGCTCTGCGTGGCCGCGATGCATTCTGGGAGCCCCCAAGCTCCCAGGCGGGGCCGCGTGACGCCTACCGCGGTCGCTACCGGGGGTGGAGTTTGTGGTGGAAGTGCTCGGTCTCATTTCCGGGTCTCGCTCGCTGCGTCGGATCCGTGGGCCCCGCGGCAAGATGGCTGACCTGTCCCTGGACGAGCTTATCCGGAAGCGCGGCGTCAACGCCAAGGGCAGGTGAGCGGGGCAGGGCACAGCGCGGGCCGTGCGGGGGGGACGGCTCCCCCGGCCTCAGCCTCAGTCCCGCTCCGCCTCAGGCCCTGGGCCAGCGCCGCCGCCCTGCCTCGCACCCCGACTTCCCATTGGCTGCGGCGTTGGCCTTGGGGGGCCTATTTGGATGCTGATTGGCCACGTTGGTTGTTAGTCAGGGCGGGGGCGGGCGCGTTCGGTTCACCCTGAGACCCTGGGGGAGGCAGGGATTCCCCTTCCGTGTCCAGCCCAGCTTCAAGGGAGGTGCCCTGTCCTGGCTTCACCCCAGCCCTGCAGCCCCTGTTGGTGGTGGGGCTGCCTGAGCTCTTCCCTTCTGCTCTTGATCCTTCTATTTTCACCGCACAGCCACAGCTTTGTCCTGGCTTGGAGCTGAACCAGCCCCTGCCTCCTCTGCTCACATGGGCTGGTGGCAAGGCTGTGGGAGCTGCTCCCTATCTATTGAGTGGCTGTGGCTGGTCTCCCCCGGGGGCCTCCAGTTGCCAGTGCCCTCCATGCCCTCAGGGTGCAGCTGGGAGCCGTGGGCTCTGGAAGGCTTCATGAGGTGGCAGGGAGTGAAAGGTCCTGGCTGCGAGAGGACAGGTTGGGCTTCTGGGGCAGCCTTCCTCCATGCTGGCAGCTGTTCAGGAGGACCTGAGAATGTAGCTCCAAAAGCTTACCATCTCCTTAACTCCCCATGTGGTAGCCCTCTTACACACCCCTTGAGGTGTCGCTAGGGCCCTAGAACAGGTCTTAGCTCAGCAAAGGGCTTTGAAGACAAGGCCTGTAGAATTTCTTGATTCTGCTGCTCCACTGCCTCCTTTTTTTGTATCCTTCACCTTCCTTTTTCTGCATTGGGTAATCCTGCTCAGGGCTGCCTGTGGGTCTCGTCTCTCCTTTTCTGTGTGTCTGGTACACAGTACTTGTGATTCTGGTTTGAAGTATTCTAATTTAGCCCACATGAACATTTGCAGTGGTTTTTCTAGGGTAACGATTTCTTTGCGCGATCTCTGTTATTGGACCAACTATATACTTGTGATAATGTTAGAGACGCTTTCAAATACAAGACTTTTTTTGTCAGACATTCTTGTCTTTTAGAAAGCAATACTGAAGAGGTAGTAGCAAATGGGTTCTCATTTACCTGTAAATCCTGGATGAGGACTCGGCCTTGCCTTCATTTGTGCTATGCTTGGAACAGTCTCACGCTGCTTAATATGCTTGGCACCTCGTGGCTTCCCTTTCAAATTCCTTCTTAACATCCATTTCTTCCAGGAAACTTTCCAACCTTCTTCTACTCAACAATAATCTCTTGACAGCAACCCGTACTAGAGTGTTGCCTTTCTCTTGTCTTTCTTTTATTTATTGCGCATGATTTAGAGTGCAAGCTTTTTGAACCAGCTGACATGCCTTACTCAGTGTTGGGCAAACAGTATATTTGTATTGCAGTATAAATGCTATTAAATATAGTCACACAAAATGGTAATAAAAAATTGAAAGTCTAAGCATAAAGTGTGCTTGCACACTCATAAGCACGATGATGATGACATTGTTTTGCTTTTTATGTATTGAGGAGGATTTGTAATAATAGGAACTGATTTGGATGGAGTAATGCTGTTTAAGGGTCTCCCTTCTTAAGACCCCATTATGCTACTCTGAGAGCACTTTTCTGTAGAGAATTATTCTTTCCCAAATCACTCTTCTTTAACTATGACTGTCTTAAAAACATGGGTTTAACCTAATCCCTAGTGCAGAGATTCGTGCCTGATTTTTAGCTGCTCTGATTAGGGAACAATCTCAGTCATCCTGCTCAAATGTTAAAACAGGGTATCAGATGACTTCTGTTTTTATTTTTGTATTTGACTCCAGTCAAAAAGCAATCTATTCCTTTTGAACCCATTTAGGGATTGTCATATTGTTAAAGTATCATTGTCTAAAGTGATGGAGAGTTTTGGTGGATAAAATGCCTCTTTTTTTTCCATTGTTCACAGCACAGCTCCCAAAAAAGCATGTTTTGAAAAACTTCACAGGCCATCAGTACACCTAGTGGTCAAAGGCCTGTTACCATGTCATACACCTCTAACTTCCTTTCACGTATTTTCTGAATATTACTGGCACCAGAACTTTATGATATTGCTGTCTCTTAACTGTTACTCTGGCAGTGTGAGTTGGTGAGTAAGACTGATAGTAAACCATAGCAGACATTTTTTTTAAAGAAGCATTTTCATTACATTAGCCCATTCATCAGTTTTCTACCACTTCAACCTTCAGCATGTTGAATCAGATCAATTATATGCTGATGTTTGATTGCTAACTACAATCACTGATTTGTGGTGTTGATCAGAAATTTTCAAATGTTCTTTGATTAGATTTGAGAAATAGCCACTTGGCGAATTCGATGTGCTGAAGGTCAGAATATGAGATGAGCCACTCAGCTTGATATAGAATCAGATCTCTAGTTGCTAGCCAAAAAAACTTTGCATGTTTTCATTTAAGTATTTCAAAGTAATGGAAAGATTGGGGGAAGGGGAGAATCTCCCTCCCAGTAAAACCCCAAAATATTCAGGCATCTACCCAGAAGGTAAAATGGAACTTGACACAACCAGCCTTTGCTAATAATGTTTTAAGTGGGCAAGAGGGGACAGCCTTGGTGCTGGAAGCTGACCATCTTTTTTTGGTCCATGTTCTTCCTCTTGGTATCTAAATATGCTTCATCTTTCCCCCAGTGCTCTGTTCCTAAAACACTGAGGGGAGGGACTTCTTTCTTGCACATTTCCTACATAGTTTGTGAGATTTGGTGTTCCACCACTGAATGCAAGTAGAGCCTGGTTCTGAAATGCAAAGCTGCTTTGGATTTTTTAAAATATTGTTGCCTAAAGTTTAGTAGACTAGTTAAAGTCACACAGAGTTATGATCAAGTCAGAAAATGCCACAGTAAAGTTAACATACAGAGCCTGGCTTACCTCATTGTATGTTCTCATGATGGTAGTCATTTCTGAAATAATGCAACATATCCTACAAGGTTTCTTTCAGCCTCGGATTTGCCTATAAAACATCTCTATAATACCTAAGAAGTCCCCTTCAGAAAGGCAGTCAAAAACACATCAAACTTAACTTATTATGGGGAGGTAATGATTCAAAAAGCCAATAGTGGGGGAAAAAATTTCTGTACCATAATTTTAAAACTAATTTTCTCAGTTTTATCACCTGCCCCTGAATCTGTACCCATGCTCCAAAAAACCTATGTGGGGATGGACACATGCAAAGATTCAAGCAGTTCAGTTTGTTTGGAGAAGTTAAGGGTAGTGAAATCAGGTTCCTACTTATGTTAGCCTTCATCTTGCTTCTCATTAATACCTTATAGTTGTTTGTGCTTCTTCCTCTGTGAACTTTTATTCTGCAGTATTGAGTAACTTAATCTATGAGTTTGTGCTTAAAAATTCAATTCAGTGACTTTAAATATTTTTTGCCAGTAGCTTAAAGCAGAGGCAGTCACAATTACTAGTGATGTAGCTGCCAAATGTCCCTTCATCGGTATGACTTCGCTAATAAAACACCTCAGTGAAACTGAGAATCAGTTTCTGGCTTTGGTTCTGTTTATGCATATAAATGCATGGGACTCTAGATGGGACTGTCTCGGTTTGATTTTTAGTTTTTTGCAAAACTGTTGAAAAGTTTCTATTAATTCTATAACCTGCTTATATTGGGTCTGAAACTTCTTTTCCAGGCTCAATACCAGGCCAGGATTTGGAGGTGTCAGATCACGAATTGGGATCCAGCAAAGTCTTCTAAGTAGACCTTCAGCAACCATCGGTTTCCAGCGGACTTTTGATGCTCGGCAAAAGATTGGTCTCACTGACGCCCGACACAAACTGGGAGTTAAAGATGCCCGAGAGAAACTGGTTCAAAAAGATGCTAGATTCAAAATCAAAGGGAAAGTGCAGGATGCCCGTGAAATGCTGAATTCCCGCAAGCAGCAGAGCGTGGCTGCTGAGAAGGTGACCAAAGTGGTTGATGCCAGAGAGAAGATCAGCTTAAAAAGGAGTGCTCCTGCCATTATGAGCCCAGCCATGGGTACAGTGAGCCCAGCCATGAAAATCACCAAAACTATTCAAGTAAGTCACCCCCTTCATACTACACATCCCCTCCGTACTCCCACCCCGCAACCAGCTATCCCGTTACAGGCTAATTGAAACATTTATACTTAGAGAAGTCCACATGGTTACAAGCCAGCCCTATGTGAAACAAAGTGATACAATTGAATTAAATGAGAAGTTTTTTTAAAAAATTATTTTTTAATTGAATGAAGTGAAAAAGGTCTTTGGAACCAAGAATTCTAGTTATTTTGTATGTGAAAAAAGTGATGCACTTACATCTTCATGCTTGGTTTTAGGAGCTCTGAGAATTTTTGGTACCCCTTGTGCTGTGTTGGCGGGGGGGAGTTGTAAAAACAAGATTTTACCTAAGAAAAACGCATTCTTTCCCTTCTAACTCCTAGTAACTCTCTCCATGTGTCAAAGTCAATTATCTTTCTGAGTCTGTGCAGACTATAGTTGATACTCTGTGAGGTTTGAACATGCTTAGCTCTTCCAGTTAAAATCCAAGGAAAATGTAAATATTGTTACTAAGCCTTACATTGTCGATCATCTTTGCAGAACCCTTCTAACATGCTTGCACATCATGGCTGGAAATTCTGTTAATTAGAAAGTACAGCCCACAATCATAACATTTTTAGGTTAGACTCTGTATTTATATGCATCTTATTGCATTTTTTTTGGCCTTCAGCAGAAGGTAGCTTCCTCTCCTAAACTGCAGTCTTGTCCTTGTCCAGTACAAGGGTACTGTTTTACCATGAAGGTCCTAGGCATTAGGGAATGGCCTAGTTATTCAACACGTTAATGCTGGAATTCAAGTTCTGTCCCAGTTTCAGTAGAACTGCTAACTGCTCGCCCAGCCAGTGTGCCTCTCTCTGCCCATTGATTTCTGACTTCACTTGTCATGCATATTTTCCCATCTGCTGTCTGGCAGCTTGAGTCCTAACTGATTCTTCTGGGCCCCAAAGCCATGCATCAGCTGCAGGCTTGTCTGTTGAAGTCTGTAATGCACAAAGTGACAGTGAACAGAAACAAACCTCTCTGAGGAAAAAGAGAATGCTGGATGATCAAGAGGAGAGGAATGAGCAGCAGACCATGCCACTTGCAAATTATGATACTCTAATCTTCCTGATTATTTGCTAAATCATTGTGCATCTCAAGACAAATAATATAGCTACCAACACCTCTTGTTAAATCTGCAGGCCAACAGCTCCTCTCATTTGCTTCCAGCCTTTGCTAAGAAAAATCCCTATTCCCTTGAATTTAGGTGGGGAGTGACTCTGTTTGGGTCCCACTGACCTTGGTCTTTGCTTAGCTTTTTCTTCAAAGCATCAAAATGTGCACCTTTCTCCCAAAAGTTAGACAACTTGCATATTACTGCTTCAGATTTCCCTTCCCTAGATAGCCCTGGGTAGTGCAAGAGAATTACAAGATAGCAGCTCACTCAAAAAACAAAGAAGCTGCCCATTCAGTAGTTTTCAAATCAGTCAGTTAAGGATGCTTGCAAGCATCAGTGAATGATGGGAGCCAAGTTGGTGCATATGGGGCTGTCAGCCATGTGTTTAAAGAATTTAAGTGTTTTCTGAAAAATTAGTCCAGCAGCAGTGCACTTTAAAAATATCAGTCATGTCGGTAACGGCTTGCTCCAACTGTGCTGCCTTAGTTCTCTCTCTCTGTAAACAAGTGAGTGCAAGGTCACCCACAAATGAACTACATACGAACTAAGATTCTTAATGGATTTTTACCAGTTTCCAGCTCTCTGCTAATGCCCTGTCTCACAACCAGAACAAGAGGAAATGAGCTAAACTATTTTGGTTCTTTTCAGGCACATGGCTGCATTGCTTTGATTTGGTCAGGTCTCATGCTATGAAGATGAGATCTGTATGTTATCATCATTACTTGACTGAGACCTTCAGCAAAATCTTGAGGTGCTGCTGGTAATATATTAGGGCAGATTTTTCTCTTTGAATTGGAATCATTAAGCAACTGAATAATTAACTTAGACTCACACTGCCCACTGTTGCCAACATAGTGGCATAGGATGGTGGGACACCAGTTGAAGGCACAAAAATAATGTAGTTATCCATCATTTGCAGGCCTGCAGATTGGACTCACTGGCAAATCAGAACAGAAGGGTGTTGTACTGCAGGGAGCTCTTCTAAATTAAATGCAGAAGCCATGCTTTGACTGTTCATAGTGACATGAAGAATTAGCCTCACTATCTTGGACAAATTCCAAATTGTTCTCAGGGCTGTTGAACTGCTCAGAGATATAATAGTCCAGAAAAGAACCCTTCAGTAAAGCTGTACACCCTGGATTTTTCCCAGTTGCACAAGGCAGCAGGTAGAACTGCTGAAATGGCCAGCAGTGCTGTCTTGTGCCACATTTCATTCAAGTAAAATGTGTCCCAGCTTTACTGTGAAAGAGAACTTGGTACTTCACTCTTGCTACAGATTTGAGTTAGTTGAGCTTGCATCCTAGAATGCAGTTTCTAGGGAGTACCATAAATGTGGTTATATACCATTTGTTCCCTACAGTGCCAGAGGATAGTGGCATGTGATCCCCATTGCTTAACCACATTAACTAATTCGTATTTATTTATGCACCAATCCGATTGTAATAGCATTCGTGGTTTTTAATTCATTTCCTGCTAATCTTGAACCAAAGATTGCATAATTTGTGCTATAAATCCTCTGCCTAGACCTTAGCTTTTAATTCCTTTATGCTGATGGGATGGTCTCTCACACAGAACATGTACTACAGAAAAAAAACTACATTATTTTTGTGCCTTCAAACAGTGTCCCACTATCCCATGCCGCTGTGTTGACAACAGTGGAAGTGTGAGTCTAAGTTAATTATTTGAAGGGAATGAACTAGTAGCTATCCTTTTTGAAGATGCATCAAAACTATGTGTGGATGTTAATGCTTTGACTGGTTCTTCTTTCTGGTTTTGCAGCAGAAGGCTGCAGCTCCAGGACACACTCATCCTACGGGAATGAGAATCAACGTGGTGAACAACCACACGCACAAACAGGTGAGTACTGCTCTTTGGCAGCATGGAATTGCCTGCTTGTTGCTATGGGTTTTTTCCCACGAGGATTGGGTTGGAAGGGAAGGGAGGGGAGGGGAGGATTTGAAAAGTTCAGTCACAGCTTATTCAGATCCGTGTGTTCTTGTATAGAATCATGGTAAAATAAATGGGATGCTTCTTGTCTTAACCATGTTATCTGAATACCAGTGGGTATTTTTGACCTTAGCAAATCTGATCTTTTTTAGGATTCTTTGTTAAGTTCCCCCTTATGTTCCTTCCTTCTAGACTCGTGTCATAAAATAAGTGGTGATTTCACACCAGATCAGGGATTTATTCATCTCCGTCATACTGTCTGCCTGCCTACCTACATTGTATCTGATCAGAAATGATTAGGTGTGCTGTTGAGAGGGTTGGCTTTTAGAAGCTCTAGATGTTGGCCTTGATGAAAGCAGATGTTGAATTTCATTGAGTAGTGTTGTTGGGTAGTGTCCTAGTTCCTTAATTGAGTAGATTACCGCTAAAGACCTAGGGGAGACATTTTGAACCTTGGGGTGTCACCTAACTTCCATGACCATGTTTTACATTTTAAAATTTTAGTCCTGCTCAAGTTCAGTCTTAACCCCTTTGATTTTGACACCCCCTCACCCCCTCCCAGCAGCTTATTTTCTCTTTTGGATTTTTCTCTGCCATGTCTCAGTTTTTTCTTTGTTGCTCTAATTAAGATGTTTGTCCTGTCTTGGTCATTTTGCCTTGATTACAGCAACTTTAACATTTCACTTCATTCACTAAATACCTTCATCCAACAAGATGGCCATCACTTGATTTTTTTCTCCTTTGTTCTGACACGGCTGCATTCCTTGAATCTTTTCACTTCTTTTTCCATCTGTTACATTCAAGTGCCAGGTTCTCATCTATGGAACTCTTCGCCTCTGCAGCCGCCTGCATTTTATCCTCTGCATTTTATCTTATCCTACCATCTCTTGCCCCTTCCACCCCTGCTGTGTCTTGGCTTCATGCATTCTTTATTACAGCACTTGTTAAGCTTTGAACCTTTATGCTTATTTCCAGTATGCCAACCAGGATCTCTTCCTCCTTAAATGTCACTTCTTTTACAAAACCTTTCTTCAGCGATCTTCCCCTGAGTTGTTTCTATGTATATTTTTTGGTTTAAGTTAAATTATAAGCTTTTTGAGCAGGGACTTTGCCCTTATTTGTGTTTTGGGAAGTTCTTTCATCATTTGCAAGTGAAGATGACCACAAGAGGTAGGGGAGGAGAAAAGAGAAAGGAAGTAGGAAAGAAAAAGGAAGGAAGAAAAGAGAAAGGAAGAAAGAAGAGAGAAGAGGGGGGTGGAGGCTAGGTTGTGTGGGTACACAGGTTATAAGCCCAATCTTTGCCCCGACCAGTCTGTTGCAGCAGGTGCAGGAGAACACCAAGGACTGGACATGAGAGCTCCTCGTTTTCTTGGCCACATGCTTCCTCACTTCCTCTGCTATGTGCCGCTGCTCAAAGACCAGTGGTCTGCCCTGGACCAATGACCGTCCATCCTGAAGGTCATGAGTGATTTGCTGCTATGACTCCAGGTCAATGCCAAAATTCTTAGGGACATTTTTAGGGTAACTTTTTACCACTGCTTTGGTGCACCGCAAAAGCATACTCCATTTGACAGTTTGCCGTAGAAAATTTTCTTCGGCAGGCAAGTGTTGGGCATTCTTGAAAGGTGGCCAGTCGTCTTAGCTGTGCCATTTTTAATACGGTGTGGATACTAGGGAGAGCTGATCTAACTGAGTACCTCAGTGTCTGGAATCTTGTCCTGCCACTTGATCTTTACCATCTTTCGCAGGCAGCACAGGTAGAAGTGACTCAGTTTCTTGGCATGACGCTGGTAGATGGTCCAAGTTTCACAGGCATAAAGGAGGGTCGGGAGAAGGATGGCCTTGTAAACCTTTAGTTTCATCAACATTACGGAGTTTGCC
>JAGPOW010001296.1:59523326-59542058 GCA_030014935.1 Caiman crocodilus
AGGCCACGCTGGCTTTTGTTAGCCTTGCGTTGACTTCATTGTGGGAAGTACCCTATGCATTTATGCTTCCCCTTTTCAATAGCAGTGCTTAAAGTGTGTGAAAGTGTTTTGTGTAGGAGTTAGTTTTGTCTGGAGAGGTTCAAAGCACTGAAGTGGAGCTGAAAAATGAATTATTCATTCAGCAGAATACCCACACCTCCCAGCACAGTGTTTTCTGATGCCAGGCTGGCATCTGGTGTGCTGAAGGAAACAGTCTATTCAAAAGGAATGTGGGGCTCTGATGCATTTGGCAGCCTCCTGTTTACAAAAAAGGCATATATGTAGACTTCAGGTATAAAGCTGGCAGGGTACAAAAGAATATTGGGCACTAATGTTTCTTTGTCTTACCATTGTCCTCCATGAGTCCAGAATAAAGTTCAGGGATTTTTTTTTTAAATCTGCTTGCAGCTTCATTATGTCTAGAGAAATCTCTGTTCTGTGAAAAAGGTCAGTGTAAGGCAGTTCTGGTATTTGACATCACCCTCAGCTTTTCAGCTTTCAATAGAGCAGGCAGCAGCAGGGCACAGAGGAGAGGGAAGTATTGGTGGGGTTTACCTTCTGCTAGTGACTGGGTTTCTTCTGAAGGAGGCTGGAAGTGGAAAGACTGCCCTGATGGGCATGGTGTCTAGAGAAAAGCCACATCCTCACGAGCCATGTGTTTGCTTGTTCATAGGCCCCGTATGACATGGAAGATGATGATGGAACTGTCTCTCCCCTTCCTAGCAAACAGATGAAAATCACCACCACAAACAGTTTCCTGCATAGTGCGGTAAGGTTCACACCATACCACACCACATCATGCTCATGCTGAGTGAATGTGTAGGCTGCAGCTTTACAAGGCTCATTTTCTTCTGAAGCAGTGGTACTTAACCTTTTTGGTTGACAGGCCAGATCTGGCTGATGGTCCCAATCCAGCACAGGAGGTAGCAGCAGGGCCCTATCCAGCTGCACAGAAAGGGGCAGGGGGCATCATGGCTCCAGTGTCTCCTCCCCGCAACATCTTCTCTATGCAACCCCTTCCCCTCCGCCTTCCTCTCTGAGCACATGGAAGTGAGACAAATTTGAAAATGCTGATCTTGAAATAACATAGCTTTAGACATTTACATATAGGACTAATAGATTTAGTTCATCCAGAATATATATATTTTACCGTTTTGTTTTTTTAATGCTGCAAGTTTTAGCACAAGGGCTCCATAAACACTTTTAAGTAGCACTTTGACACTACTTATATATAATACAAACTCTACATTATATTAGTCCAAAGACAAAAGGCTCATGATATACCATAAAGTTCATTGTGTTGGGCCCCAGAAAAGTCTACAGCATTTCAAACAGTGGTGACCCTCACAACTCAGCATTGCTCAGTATGTGTGTGTACTCCAGCTACAGTCCCCCCTCCTCCCCCCAAAAAACAAAGAAACAAAGAAAAAAAGAGCTATGTGCTAATTAGCTCCTCATGACTGGAATTGTGTTCTTGTAATGAGTTCTGGGATCATCCAAAAATGTATATGCAGATGAGGCATTGGGCAGCCTGGTCTGGCTTTACCTCAGGAGGGCAGAGCTATTCATATGCTACAGACTGAGAGGGACCAACAGAGGGATTCTTGATTAACTGTTAAGGGCCCTGCTTGGTGATGTTCCTAGACATTTAAGATTAATGAAGAAATAGGAATCATTGGAAATGGGAAAGAAAGGTGCAGCTCAACTGTGAGAGTGAAGAGGAAATCAAAATGTATGCAGTGTAGTGGCTCATCATGACTTGGGAAAAAAAGTTGATGCTGGGGGGTACTCTGCTGAACCGACACTACCATTTATCTTATTTGGGTGGGTTGTGCTAACTTATTGTTTACCTGGAGATACCATGAGGTCAAGATATTCCCATGGGAATTGAACGTGGGAGGTTAACTATACATTACCTCTGTGGGTACTACCCCATGCCAGAAAAACAGTTATCCCCAGCAACTAGGAAAACCACCTTAGTGGTCATGGTATTTCCCCTGCCAGATATGGGAGACTGTTTCGTAGCTTGCTCCTACAGCCATACGGCTGAGGGTTAGCAAAACTCAGGGGCATCCGAACCCCAAGCCTCCGGACTTGGGCTTGCACATAGGGTGCCTACCAAAGGATTTGGAAGTATCTGAAGCCCCAAGCTGGGGTGGAGGATACTTGCTGGTAGCCAGGCCACATATGATTCTTGAATGAGTCACATGACTTTGGAATAGAGTTGGTTGATCTGACTTGCAATGTGAAAAGCTTTCTTTAAAAAAACAAACCAAAAAAAACTGACCTGGAGATACCATGAGGTGGTTTTCAGCCTAAGTGGTTTTACTTACCTGACAGTGGCGGACTGCATTTGTACTTTCCCCCTGCCTTACTCCTTTGTCCTTTTGGCTAGGAGCAAGTGTGACTAGGGGGCATCTGAGCTGATGGGTCTGGGAGGGAAGAGACTTGCCCAGTGATTGAGCCACACAGATTCAATTAAGCTTGGCTCAGTCAGTTTGGAAGTGTGAACTAATTTGGCCCTAAGCCAAAATAGAAAAAATTGACAGGTTCCCATCAGTATTTTCTTAATTTAGTTTCAAGGGCAAAATCAGTTCTGTTGGGCAAAACCCAATAGTCAGGTCCGACTTTCAACTGAATAGAGCTCAGTCATTCAAATCTATGTGGTTGTACCACCAAGCAAGTATCCCATCTCCCAGACCCATCAGTCTTGGGATGCTTCTGGAATCCATGGTAAGTATTCTGTGGTCAAGCTCCAAGTTTGAAGGTAATGGGGTTCAAATGCCCTCTTGTCTTGCTTGCTTCTAGCCAAAAGGCGGAGGAGTAAGCAGGGAGGCAGGGGGTGTTGTGTGAATGCAGCCCCCATGGCCACAGAATTTTTACAGTCAAGTTTCCTACATTTGGAAAATCTTGTATGTAGGGGTCAACCTGCCTGAAGTGCAAGGGACAGACTCACTCTGGGAAACCACCTTTGTGATCATGGTATTACCCCTTCCAGATATGTTTCCCCAATATGAGCCATGTACTTTATAGTCATGTTCAATGTTAGGTGCATTTAATCAATGTAATAGTTGGTTTGCATTACTGAACACATGCTGCCTTTCAAAGATGGACTGTATTTGGTGAGGTTTTCTTATATGTAAATGTAAGATGAGGGTCCCCTCCCCCCCATGCTGCTTATCTTGTAGTCAAATAAATATGGTACATAAGTGGTGAAACCCTGGAATGTGCACTTCCATCCCTGCCCTTTCCTTTCTGTCAACACTTCAACTTTTCTTCAAATCGCAAAGTCCCCTTTGGGTTCCTTATGGCTATACAAGCCTTTTGCAGCTGTAATAACTGCTTTCTGCTTTGCTGACAGGAGAGCCCTGCATGTTGGTTCTTGGCTTATTTCCCTTTGTTTGGAACAGTTATTTGGACCTGTCTCATCACTGCCTTGAGCATGCAAGTAATGAAAACTTGCTGGTCCCCCTGATCCCAGACATCAACAAAGCAGGAGCTTTCTCCTGTAGTGGGAAATTGCTGTTGGCTACCTGTCAGTAGGTACCAGCCATCTGGGAAAAGAGAAGACGGATAGATGTGGCTGTCCTGGTGTGCAGTCTGATGTAGTCAATCTCCCTTTTGTGTTTTAGAATAAGTATAAGACCAGTGTCACTGTGGTTCTGGGGGTGCCAATATCTGAATAAGTTTCAGGGAGAAAACTGAGCTTCTAACCAGTTGTGGTCATTAAAGATCCCCAGCACTTATCACAAGAGCTTGTGTTAGCTTCCATATACTGATATAGCTCCAAGCATCATTGTTTTGTTAAGTGAAAATTTCCCATGCAGTTCCAAATAGAAAAGGTGCTCTTTACCTCTTGTCCTGTGATGCTATGGCAGTCTTTTCCTTCAGAAACACTAGTCTGCCTAAACACTAACCTGCCAACTTGTATGTGATTACAGTCCAGTTATCTCTGCAGGCACACAGTAAGGTGCTGTGATATTTTCAGGCTTAAAGGGGTTCTAAACATGGAAGTCTTTCTTAACTCTGCTTTACTATTGCAGTGTGAAAACAGAGGTGCCTGTTAACACTGATTTTCTCTAGGGAAATCATTAGAGTATTTAATATGTGTTGGTAACTCTCACTGGCTGTCAGTAGCATAACTAAGTTAGGGTGACTGAAGCAGTAGTCCTAGGTGCCAGGTTAGTGGAGGCAAAAAAATAATAACTGCAGCCACAGCCGCATGGCCATGCCAGTAGCACAGCAGCTGGAAATTGCCATTGCCCCAGGTGCCCTCTTTTATGCCTCTAGTTGTTGCTGCTTGCAAAGAAGTTTTGTTTGTGAAGGTATACACTTTTCAGGGGTATTTTTATTCTCTCTTTCTGTAGGCTGGATTGAGTGGCAATAAGTTCTCTCTGTCCAAGACTGTCCCTCTCACCAAAGTGGTTCAGAATGATACCTATACAGCACCCCCAGCCCCACCCTCTCCCATTCAGACAAAGGCCCTGACAAGTGTGTCCCGGACCTTAGTGACAAAGGAGGAACCACCAAAAGAGCCAGCACCTGTTGAGGTGAGTGTAAGGAAAGAGGACTCCCTTCTGGATGGGTTGGCTGGACAACTCCCCTCTATGGCCCCTTCATATTCACCAGGATTTACTATTATGTTTTGAGCCAGGGGTGATTTACTAGAACCCACTGTCTATAAAAAAAATTACTTGGACATGAACAGCGACTCGCAAGTCCAATATGATTAGAGCTTTAACTGGCCAAGTCTTGCTGTTGCATGTTAGGCAAACTAGTTGCCATATTCACTGTTGGGGTAGAAGAATTACTTCAGAGACCAACTAGTCTGGAAGATGGGCTATTTCTATAAAGATCTGTTGAGCTGAGATTTGGTGGACTTTGGTACTTAACCCAAAAGCAACTGTTTTTTCCCCCCTCCTCCTCCCCCATTTACTTTCCCTAGGATCCCAGTTACTACCGTTTATTTGTTTTCTCTGTCACTGTGTCTTCCCTAATGTGTTTTTTCTCTCTCCCTAGTGTGAATGACTCATTTTACTTTTATATTGGCAGCCTGTGTTCAGCCCTCTGGAAGGCACAAAGATGACTGTGAACAATCTGCACCCACGAGTAACAGAAGAAGACATTGTTGTAAGTGCCATTTATGTGCCATTATAATTTCAAACCCTACCCTTCTATGTGGATTTGACTGCACTAGGCATGTTTCATTTGGGGTTTGTGTGTTTGATTTCCTTTGAGCCTTGAGGATTCTGTAGTTAGCTTTTTCTGAACAGAGACTTTTTTAGGGTCCATTAAGCTAATCAGCCATCAGCTGGGGGATCTGATATCAAGTGGTGCATGATGGTGGTATCCTTTTTTGCCTCCTCCAATTTAAGTTCCGTACCCAAAGCCTTCACAGCACTTTTGTACCCTTTTGACTGAAGAATGGAAGCTGGGTCTTCTGTATAGTGTTGTAGAGAGCTAAGGAGCCTGCACCCCAGTATTAGCTGCCCTTGCTCTCTGCTGCTGGCTGCCTACTTAGCAGCCAGATCATTGGGACTTTAAAAAAAATGTTATATGCAAAACATAGGTAATACATCTCTGCCAGTTAGGCTGAAAAGAGCTCAGGGGTTAACTCCAAATACTTCCTTTGCGGTGAAACTTGAGTGCAAAAGCCTGACTGCAATGGCTTTGAATTCTTAGCCCTGGGCAGTAGCCAACTGCTGTTCTGACTTGCCATCATAAGGTCCCTTTGTTGCTGAGATCTGAATTTGCTCAGAAGCCAATTGGTTTAAGGCTGGGAAAGCACCAGGTCCTGGGCCTGATGGCTCATGTTGCCAGCCTGCCAGTGTTCAGGTCTCTGGTTTGAGACCTGACCCTGCTGCCGGCCTCTGGAACCACTCCCAGCCAGACTGGAAGCTGGACCGCATAACCCTTGAGGTCCCTTTCAACCCTATGATTCCTTCAGCCTGTGTGTTAGTAAACCTACAATGCAAACTAGGCCACCAGACCTCAAAAACCTGTACCATTGTACATATATTTAGAGAACCAGCCATTTTGCTCCCAGAGCCTTGGACTATGGAATGAAATTGTGCTGCCAGAAAGTGCTATAAGCCTGACTTAGAGATGGCATGACTTCCTGATCCAAATGGTAACTAATACAGCACTGGCAGCAGCTCTTATCTTTCCTCAGGAGTTGTTCTGTGTGTGTGGCGCTCTGAAGCGAGCCCGTCTGGTGCATCCTGGAGTGGCTGAGGTGGTCTTTGTAAAGAAGGAAGATGCCATTACAGCATATAAGAAATACAACAACAGGTGCTTAGATGGTAAGCCTGAGGCTAGGATTGGGGTTGAAGGTGTGGGGGATCTGTGAATTCATCACAGGCTTTTCTACCTTGATGTAGGTTCCAAAAAGTGCTTCAGCTGCTTTTTGTTCTGTCTGTGATAGGGAATGTTTTTGAGGGTTGTAACACTGGCACTAAGGACATTTGTTCAGGTTTTATATAATCAGTTATATCTCTGCTATCTATCAGAGTTGCTTCTAGACTGCTTTGCTAGAAAGGGATAGCATAAAGGTAAAGGCCAGTTTCCATTGAAGTTAGCACTATTGAATTCTATTTATTAGATACAATCGTGGGTACTTCTAAACCAGAATCCTGCCTCCTGATGGGAGCCAGTGCTATGTACTCCAGGGGAAGGCATAAAATGTTAGTGCACTTCACTGTACAAGGCAAAGGTCTAGGTACATCCAAAACATTTCTGAATCAGGCTTCTGTAAAAGTGAACATGAGTTTCTTTGAGTTGATAGTACAGCATTTGACTAGTCTGGACAGATCTGAGGGAAATTATCACAGAGGGAAATTGCCATCACTTCTGATTTATATATTTATCTTTTACTCTTGAGCATAAGGATTGGCAGTTTTTTGTAACCTTATATCTAGCAAGTGGAAACTCTAGCTGAATGTGTTTGAGGCAAAAGGTGGCCGAGTGACTTGCTGACGAATTGTGTAAGGTGCAATCTCAAATCTTGCAGATTGCTCAGCCATCCCAGAGCTGAACTTTTTATTCCGAATTAACCTTTTCCAGTAGCTCTAGTGCGGTTTTACCGTAAAAGAAAGGGCAAATGAACCCTCTAATGGCTCTTCCAACATGTAAGGCTACTTCTGTTTATCCTTACCTGCAATCCAGTGCAGTACTCCTGAAGCTTTGCCTTGCTGGAATTCTAAGATTTGGGATTTCTGTCTGTTTATAGGGCAGCCAATGAAATGCAACCTTCACATGAATGGAAATGTCATCACATCAGACCAGCCAATCTTGCTGTAAGTATCCAAGTGTAGAAGAACCAAAAATTCTATGTTTTTGGAGTGGGGGAGAGGGTGGTTGGGCATGTGTGTCTGAGAAGGAAAACATTTCTGTGGTAAACGTCTCTCAAGCATAGAGGTAGTTAACTGTGTTAATCTGAAGCCAGGTAGAAGGTAGGGCAGGGGGTGCATTTTAGGACTAACTGGTTCAAAGAGGCATGAGCACTCATAGGCAACAGCCTACTTTGTCATATGTCTTGGGAAGTCCTACACCACACTACCCTGCCCTGCTTTCTTTACTCAAGAAAATCTTCAGTCTGTAGGCACACTTGCATACACCACTTTAGCTGCACTTTCCCCTCCTGTAGCCAGTCTTTCTACAACAGGAACTCCCTTGAGCTCGTTGTTGCTAGCTTGCCTGGTCACAGGTTTGCTACTGAGCAATATCGAATGCTTCCCCCACAGGTCCAAGTTGCAGCTTGCTTCCATAGCACTCCTTGCTCCTGCTAACTCCGAATGCAGGACTTGAAATCTCTGGAGCTATTGCTTTAAGCCACGCAGTCAATATCATGGAAAGGGAAAAAACCAGGAACAGTAAACTTAGATGCTGCCCTACTTCTTGTGTAACTTGAAGTTAAATCTTGGCTGTCTTCTTCTCTCCTGCAGTCGATTAAGTGATACTCCCTCTGTGAAGAAGGAAGGAGAACCACGTCGGTCAAGTGCAGCTGTCTCCTCAAATCCACCAGCTGAGGTGGACCCTGACACTATCTTGAAGGCACTCTTCAAATCCTCAGGGGCCTCTGCCTCCGTGCAGCCTACAGAATTCAAAATCAAGCTCTGAGAAGTGGGCAGGAGAGTAGTGGACTGGAAAACTCGCTCAAGTCGAGGAATGGAGAGAATAGCGCAGGAACGCAGGCATTGCTGCGTTTACCTACCGCGCAGTTTTTTGTTTGTTTTCTATGATCGCTCCCTTCCTGTACAGTAGTGTTCCCTCTTGTGTGTACTTTCTGTTTTCATAGTTGGAATTCTCTTCCACCTTTTTCCGTAAGAATAACCTTCCCCTTCTACCAATGATATATTACCATGCATAGACCATGTAACTCCCTCCTTTGCTCCAAGCCCCAGTGGCCAGCCTTTTAAAGTGCACCAGGAGACTGATGGGGGTGGGGGATGTAAACAGTTCCCTCTTCTCTGCTGATTTACCTTTGATGGAAAGGCAAAGCCACTTAATTCTCACCTGAAGATAATGAGATTTCATTCTTAAAGCTGCTGCATTTGGGTCAGAGCCAGGTGCACTTCTGTGCAGCAAGCAACACAGTTTTTTTTGTCTTGCAGGCACCTGGTCATATGCTACTTCAGCTTGACAGTTGGATATTTTATGAAGCAGCAGCCATGATGCTGAGAAACTAACCCGCAGCAGCTCCCATGTATGCAGACAAATTGACAGGAGACTTGGGGAGGCTGCGTAAGATGCATACTGATGCAAATATTCATTTTTTATGCTGGCACAGTTAAGCCTCTGATAATGTCCTGGTGAATTTCAGCATTTGATAGTGTGCTGAGGTGGAGAAAATAACTCTGGCATTTATAGGATTAAATATATCAGAACCTTTAGAGTACCTAAGGGTGAGTTGTCCTCCTTTTCCTGTTTCTGGACGACTGACTTCATGTATCCAGAACCAAAGGAAATCAAATGTTTCCCTTTCCATTAAGCTGTATCATGTGGTATTCTGCCGTCCCTGACATTCATTCTTTGAGGTGGAAAAGGAAGGGGGTGTTTCTATGTTCTCTGATCTGATTTTACGGAGTAGTAACCTAGGAACAAAGTTGAACACTAATTGTAGGAAGCAATCCCTTTCCTCCTGTCCTTGAGGACTTTGAGTTTTCACAGGACTCCTTTTGGGTAATGCTTAGCTCTACACAGGCCTGTAGCTCACATACTTGGGCAGGAAGGATGGTGGATGCACTTCATGGCTTAAGAGGGATGGCTGCAGGAGGACAACTGGAGCTCCAGATGGGATACGGCAGAGAGGAAGTGTAGAAACCAGGAGGTCCCATGTCAAGCAGCAAAGATGTACCTTCCAAAGAGACTGTCTATCGCTGGAGATTCAGCAGCCACTAGGTGGCACTCAGTGCTTCCTTTATTGGCACACCATTAACTTGGTGAATACTGGAGAGCCAATAGCTACATGTACTTGTATTAATTTTAAAGTGTAGTACAAGAAGAGAGGGAAGGTAACAAGCCACCCCTACTTGGGTTTGAACATTATTCTTGCAGCTATGAGACTAACCAGTTCTGTTCAGCCCTGCTGAAATCTTTTAAGTACTGTAATCTGTCCAATACCACTAGCTTCAGACTCTGTTTCTTGGTCTGCTCTTTTTTTCTTTTGCTATTGTTCTGTGCAAATTCTTTACTCTGTCCAGCTGGTACAAACCATTCCTCTCTCACAACATATCCCTCTTAGCCATGGAAATAACAGAGGACTCAACAGGACTTGCTTTTCTGGAGTACTCATTTTGGTCTGGAAATCAACTGCACCATTATGGAAAGTACTTCTTGTGAACTGCAGATGTTTGGGGGGGAGGGAAGGGAATTAAGACTGCTATTGTTCCTCTTTTAGGTCACCCATTAAACATCTGCGTTTTAATAATAAAAGGGGGTGGGGGGAGTGAGTGTTAGGGGTTGGAGAAGATTATGTATGATGTTTCTGAATAAACGTTTGTTATACAGAGAGTGGATTCTAAGCTTCTTTAGATGCTATGAGGCAGCTGAAAGATCAGCATGGTGGTGCTGTTAAGATTTTTAATCAAGTCTGTTTCACCAGTTGAAACAACTTAGTATGTACCTAGTGTTTCTGGTTCAGTGCAAATGCCATACATAGCTAAGCAGGTAATGGAACAGCTGGGCTATCTTTCAAGTACAAGGTACAAGTATGACGAAGCCATTCAGACCAGGCCTATTAAGTTGACAGAACTACCAGATAATAACTTATTGTTGTCCTATATGAAATGTCTTCATCTAGTTCTTAGATCAGTGTCCAGACCACCAAAACAGATGATGTTGGCAGCCTAGAGACAAAAGAATATAGATAGAAGTACCTTCTGCCTCTTATGAAGATGACAGTTCTCTCAGGGCTGAAGTAAAATGGAGGGCTCCTATGAAAGGATGATGTATTGTAATTGCATCTACTGTACCTGTTCTGAAAGGAAAGATCAGTAAACTGAACACCTATTTGGCCTTTTTCATGAACATCAAACTAACAAAATTAAACCTTTTAATTAAAATAGGAGATGGTAAATGTGCACCATCTGACCTTTTTGGTAGTTCTCGCTACGTATAGGCTTTCAAATGCTGTAAGAGTAGAAAGGAAAATCTGTTCAATTACACCATAACTTTTATAGTGTGTCTGTGTGTCTTGGTACCCACCACCACGTTGAGGTCTCCAAAACCTTTGAGGGATGCTACTCCTATTCTTCATTATTCATTACAGTACTCTGGAATGGTGGGACATAATCATCTCTGCTGATCCTGTCCCGGGCTGTGTGACATGCTTACCCTCACAAGTTTGGTATTTCCCAATAATCTACACATTCTCCTTCCAAGTTAAATGCTGCTGCCTCTTCCCCGTCTCTTGTGGCACTAGCAAATACACAGCCTGCTTCAGGATCTGTGCACCCTGTATCCTGAATAGAGGACCAAGCCATCCAATCTGCCTTTGAGCATGGCAGTCTGAGCATACACTCTGCGTTATCAATATCTTAATGCACTTCTCCAATCTTTTGAAGGTACTGAGGAAGAAACACTTGCAAGCCCTATTCAGCACTAGTGTTTCTACCCCATCTCATGCAAGAGCACTGTGATAAGTGTTATGTCGTGTATTCTCAGCTGGTGTTGCTGGATCTTTTACTCTAATCAAGCCTAATAAATTCTGCATTTGCCTTTGCTATCTTTGCTGTTCTCTTAACACATGCTCCCTGAGTAATTAATGCTGTTTCCCAGACAACAAAACTTTCTGACCTGTTTGAACACCTTTGTAATCTTCATGTGCATCACTCATGCATCCCCCATCTTCATTGGGCATACTGGACTGCACTGGTAGTGTTGCCAGCAGATCAAGAGAAGTGATTATTCCCTTCTGTTCAGCACTGGTGAGGCCACATCTGGAGTACAGTACTGTGTCGTTTTCCCCCCAACTACAGAAAGGATGTGGACAAATTAGAGAGTCCAGCAGCAGGCAAAAACGTGGTTAGGGAGCTGGGGCACATGACATATGGGGAGGCAGAGAGAACTGGGCTTATTTAGTCTGAAGAAGGGAAGACTGAGGGGATTTAATAGCTGCCTTCAATTACCTGAAGGGGGTTCCAAAGAGGATGGAGCTGGACTGTTCTCAGTTGTGGCAGATGACAGATCAAGGAGCAATGGTCTCAAGTTGCAGCAAGTGAAGTTGAAGTTAAATATTGGGAAAAACCTTTCCCACTAGGAGGGTAGTAAAGCACTGGAACAGGTTACCCAAAGAGGTTGTGGAACTTCTATCCTTGGACACAATTTTAAGACCCAGCCAAAAGAAGCCTCAAGTGAGATGATCTAGTTGGGGTTGATCCTGCTTTGAGCAGGGGGTTGGACTAGATGACCTCCTGAGATCCCTTCCAACCCTCACTTTCCATGATTGCCTGAGATTTTTTCAGACAATGGGGGAAGAATATGGCCCCCCAAAATAGTCTTTTCTATGCTGACCATTGCAAGATGTGCCCCCACCTTTACTACCCTGTCCATCATCTCTAATTACACTTTTGTCAGTAGTGCAGCACCCTCAGCAAAATGGAGGTTGTGTCGCCTTTGTTGTCCTGTCCATATTTCTGTACTGCACTTCCTTTTATCCAGTCCATGGCCATTCCAGAAACTTAAGCCAAGAAAATACACTTCCATTTGTGCGTGTATGTATTGAATTTGTACGCTATGCTTCTCAAAAAGGCTCCAGCTAGCTTACAACAGAAGACAAGACATCTCTAACAAATCTCCACAGCCACTACACCAACTTAACCTTTCTTGTTAAATACCTGCCCAATAAAAAGGTCTTTCTTTCGCTGTCAACATTAACACTTCGTCCATCCCTGCTAATTTGTGATGAAAATATGTTCAGGTTACAGTTTCTCCAGAAAGGATGATTGTATCCACATACATGTTTTGTATCAAATGTCTTCTTGGAAAGGATGGCAGTAACTGGCTTCTAGCCTGTATTGGCTGTACACTGGCCACTTTTCAACAATGTGCCTTAGGACAAAGCGTTAGTCTATAATGCTCTATCCAGTCCTGGCATCTGAGTCATTCTCCGCCCCCTTGAGTCTTCCTTGTTTGTAATTCTTTTGCTTGGCACAGAGCACTGTGCCCTTGCGGACAGTGCTGCTGCTCTTCTTCTGCACCCACCATGTTTAAGGCTCCTCCTCCTCAGATCTTGCTGCTTCTTAGCACACACCACCCTTCTTCCCTCTTCCAAGGGCCTAGCACCCCCAGCACACAAGGTCATTTTGCTTGGCACCCCACAGCCAGCCTAGGCTGGGCTCTGGTACTGGCTCCTGGCAGCAGGGAAGGGGCTGGGACAGGGCCATTAATGCCTCATGTCTCCTGAGGTGGGGGGGGCCATATCAACCCCCCACCGGCAGCAGTGGGGTCATGGTGGTGCTGAGTGGGGAATGCCCACAGGTGGCTGCACTGACACTGGCAGCGGGGTTGGGGACAGCAAGCACTGACCAGCAGTTGTTGACCACCTGCAGACAGTCAGCAATGTCAGTGGCAGCAATCGGCCATGGCCCACAGACACCACTAGTGGTGTTGGTGGCAGGGGGTTTGGCAAGTGGTGACCACCTACAGGCTCCGCCAGCACCAGCAGCCAGTCTCAAGGAGTGCACATGCACCTGCTTGCACCACCTATGTGTTGCCAATGTCCCCAGCACCTCCCACAGCATGTGGCCCCACCAGGCACAGGTGTGCGCCAGGGCTGGATGCTTCAGCCACTCTGGCCAAAACTTGGCAGCCCTTGCTCTGCCAGGCCCTGAACAGAAAGACACCACCCATTCTCAGCCAACGGCCCCTGCTACACCTGCGCACATCGCCGTAGTGACGCCCTATATATGCAGCCCGGCCACACGTGCTACGTATTTATCCCGGGATAAGACGGTGGGGCCGCTCTGGGAAGAGCCGCCGGGTACCCAGCCAGGAAGCGGCGGCGCTCGTCCAGCGCCACAGCCAGTCTCGACAGCTGCCCCTGGTCCATCTCAAGGCCCCTCTCCCCGCTACCTCCCCGCCTACGTGCGCTATGCACCTCCCACCTCCCACGTGGCGCCTGGCACTGAGGACTCCAATCACGGGATACAACACCAATGGTGGCCCCAGGCTCCGAACTGCTGCTCCCGGCAGCCCCCGCGCCACCCCCCTCCCTCGGCAGTGACGTCAGTTCCCTTTGGGCGGCCAAAATGGCGGCCCCCGCGGAGAAGCATGTGAGCGCTGCGGCGGCGCCGCCGGGATACACAGGTAATGGGGGAGGGGGGCGATCAGCGGCCGGCCCGGGGCGGGGGTGGTCGGGGCGGGCGTTGATGGCGGTGCGTGTCCCCGCAGCGGTGCCGGTGCGGCTGCGGGCGCGGCAGCGGGCCCCGCACTATCTGTACGTGAAGGAGCACCGAGTGCAGCGCGGCGCCGACCCCGCGCGCCCGCCCGGCCGCACGTTGCTCGTGCTGAATGTGCCGCTCTACTGCCCGCAGGTGAGTGCGTGCCCCGGGGCGAAGCAGACGCTGCTGGAGTCGGGGAGCGCCCTGCGAGCCGCGCGAGTCCGGCCAGGAGGGGGCGGGCCGCGTCGCTGGGTGCACGAGGGAGGGGCAGAGCCGAGGGTGGGGGCGCACGGGGCTGCTGCGGCCCCTTTGGAGGGAGGTCCGGTGGGCGAATCGTTCCGTTCTCTTCCTCCTTCCCTGGAGGAGTGTTTGTCCAGGCTCTTCTCCCGCTGCGGGGCCGTTCAGAGTGTGCAGGTGTGTGAGAAGCCGGGGCCAGGAGAGAGTGCAGGAGTATTGAAGTCCAAATTCTTCAGTCTCAGGAGGATTTTGGTAAAGCTTGCGGGAGATGGAGGAGAGGAATGTGAAGGGGGCTAGGGCTGTGGGGGAGCTTAGGCTGGTCCACCCTGGAGCAGGGTTTACTGGATTTTCTGGTGTCCTTTCTTAATCATCCCTTGCCAGCCTGCTGCTGCTTGGGGCCTTGAGTCTGTGCAGCACCATTTTGATCTGGGGCCTGCCCCCTCTGCAGGAGCTGACTGGCCCTGACCAGCCTGTGTGCTCCCTTCTCCCTAGGGATTCTGGGTGGCCTACGTGGTGTTCAAGAACCTATCCGGGGTCCAGGCAGCCACCTCCCTCTCGCTGCACGAGCCCCTACTGATATCTTCAGAGAGTTGCTCTGTGAAAACTGGCATCCTCAGTAAGTTGCCTGCACTATCTCCAGGTCTGCCTCCATCAGCTGGCTGGTCTCTGCCAAACCCCATAATAAGCAGGATGTTGCTGGCCTTTGCCTTTCTCCTCTTTTGTTTGGTGCTCCCTGTGTTTCTTGCCCTGTTAAGAAGACAGTTCTTGATATGGTGTTCCCCAGTTGGTTAGTACAGGGAGGTGGTGTGCGTACAAGGGGAGGTGATGGTTACATGTGGTGCCATAGTCACTGTGGAGACCCTCTCCCTGGCATCTTCAGAGTCCTGGCTTGGAGGAGATATTCTTAGCTTGCCCAAGACTGAGAATAAAGGTAACCACTGCATGGCTTATAGATGGCAGTGCACTGTCTGCCTTGGAGCACCCTCCCAGTGGAGTCTGTGTAGAATCAGGTTCATACATGCTTCAGCCCCAAGGCCACAGTCTCCTCCTCACTGTTGGGAGCAGCCTTGCTGTACAGAGTGATGTGCCAAACTAATAAGAAGCTTCTCACAAAAAAACATGTTATAGTGTGAGCTGTTGGGACCTGAGTGGCCTGTTCAGTGAAGTGTGGAGTCACTTGGCTATAGGAAAATCCAGCCTAATTCAGGTTGTCAGTCTTGCTGTTGGATAACCATTCATTGGCCTCTGAAAAAAGCGAGCAGGTCACCTAGATCACACAACAGTTGCTTGCTTTGTGCAAACCACAGTGGCCACATTTGTCATTAGCTGGTTCTGTTGCTGACTCTTTGGCCTGAGGGTTGATGGGTTTGGAGGTGCAGCCCTTCCCTGGTCCCCAGGGTTGTTCTCTCCAGGGCTGCAGTGAAGTGTGATGTCAGGGAAGAGCTGCTACTAACCCCTTCCCTCCTTGTCTTAGAATGGATTTCCTGCTATGCTGCTTCACTGGTGAATCCAGAGGAGCTGAAGGCTGAAGTGGACACCTTCATGCAGGCCTATGACCAGAAGGTAGCAGAGGTATGGAGGCCTGATGACATACACTAGGCAGACATCTCTCAGAAAGAGTCTCAGGTGCCAGTGGCTTCCTGAGGGGTAATCACTGCTGCCTGGCCTATGTCTGGTGAACAGAACAACTCATAGAGCCCCCTCTCTCCTCCTCCCCTTGCATATGTGTATTGGGGCAGGAAGTCCTGTAAAACATACCATGCTGTCAGTCAGTATCTCGGTGCCTGGCTGGGCAGTAACTATGATGGTTGAGTCCAGAGACTTCCTTTTTCTGTTTTGGAACCCCTCCCTATAACTTGTACTCTGACTACTCCACAAATGCACCAATTCTTGGGTGACCCAGTGCCTCTGACCCACTACCATGCTACTTAGGGTGTAGAGTTTGCAGCCTCATTTCCACAGCTTCCCCAAAATACCTCTTGTGCCTTATCACCAGGCAGAGCAGTGGGTGTTAGCATTCATCCTGCTGTTGTGTGTATGTTTGGAGAGGTGACAGCTGGGAATGGAACCAACCATCTTGTGGTGGGTTTATCTGGAGCTGCTGCTGCTTTCTCCCGTTCTCTCCCCACAACCTTTGTGTAGGAAGAAGCAAAGGCTGTGGAGGAGGATGGTGTCCCTGACGAGGAAGGCTGGGTGAAGGTGACACGGAAGGGCCGAAGGCCTGGACTCCCCCGGACGGAGGCCACTAACTTACGGGCTCTAGAAAGAGAGAAGCAGAAGAAGGCACGCAAGGAGCTGCTCAACTTCTATGCCTGGCAGCACCATGAGACCAAGCGGGAGTGTGAGTTGAGCCTCTTCCTGCTCTTGCCCATCTTTTTCTCTCGCCAGCATCCCAGTCCAAACAGCCCCTGTCTCAGCTGGCTGCTTATCACCAGTAAGAGAAGAGATGAGAGCTGTCAGGCAGCAATCAGCCAGCCCAAGCTGATTCTTTCAGCTCAGCCTGTTAGGGTTGGGGCTGTTTGGGGTTTGGTGAGAGGCCCTCAAAGTCAATGCTACACTGGGTTTCATGTCAGGTGGATGCCACCACCCCAAGTCAGGGTAGGAGCGAAGGCAAGTAGTATGCTGAGGGGCAGTGGGCTCCTGCTTCAGTGGCAGAGCATAGACCCCACAGTAGTCTGTAATAGCAGGTGCATGAGCCCCTGTCCACCCACATCTGAGCAGACATTCAATCTCTCCCTATTCCCATCTCTGTGGGGAGATAGAGTTGGCTTCATGGGTCATGTGGAGGCAGTTATCTAAAGGTGAGGAGCAGACAACATTGTGCTGTGACTTGATTTCTCTCCCTCCAGGACCCAGGGCCAGTGGGGTTTGTGCACACTCAAGTTGTCCTGGCTGCTTGCACCAGGGCCAAATCTGCTCTCTGGTGTACAAAGAGCTCTTGAGAGTAGCTGGAGTTAACACTGCTAGACAAACTGGCTACTCTCTGTCTGTAGCCTGTTGACCCCATTTCTTCTCCCCCTCCTCCCTGCTGCTTCTCAGACATTGCCCAGCTGAGGAAGAAGTTTGAGGAGGACAAGCAGAGGATAGCACTGATGCGGGCCCAGCGCAAATTCCGGCCGTATTGAGCCACTCAGTGGGCTGCAGCATCTTGGAACGTTAGCACTGCTGTGAAAAGTGCCTGGAAGTGGCAGACCTGGGACTGCTCAGAAGTGCAGCGGCATCAACCTACCCACTTTGCTGTTACCTGGGCCCCACGGGGAAAATCCCTAGTCTTTGCAAGTGAAGATCTGGAGGGTGAATCAGTGGCAGGAGGCTAGTGCCAGCTTCTGGTGCTAGCAGCGCAGTGTGGGTGTGCCCTTAGCCTGATACATGTGTGGGCTAAATTTAAATTGAATGTTAAATTTGATAGGGCCTCCCTCTATCAACCCTGCATGTGTGTTTTGTTGCCCTAGTGACTCCTGTTTGCAAAGCAGGTCCTAGCTCAGCCAGTGCCCCTGGGCCCACAACAAAGGGGCTGATGATCCTGTTCAGTCAAGGCCATGGAAGTTAATCATGATGAACTGTAAATAAAGTGCTTCTGTGTTTCTTAAGTGCTAAGTGCCTTTTATTTTGTTGTTGTCAGTGGGAGAGCAGCTCGCCAGGTGGCTATGGGCAGGGATAATGGCAGTTGTGTGCTGGGGACAGTTACTTTGTTAGCCAAAGATAAACTAGCATCCTTGCCCACCAAAGGGGAAGGGGAAAGCTGCTTTTTCATTACAAGTTCTGCTTTTTGGAGGTAGATGAAATAAGGGGTGCAAGGTGCAGATGGAAAGGAGAGGGAAGAGGATGGTTGTGAAGTAAAACCCATTTTGCCTCAAGCAGTCTCTCCTGGACTATTTCCAGAACCAGGTGCTAATAGCAGGACTCTGCCAGCAGGTATCTCATAGATGCTAGGGTTGGAAGGGACCCCAATAGATCATCAAGTCTGACCCCCTGCATAGGCAGGAAAGAGTGCTGGATGCAGATGACCCCAACTAGATGCCTATCTAACCTCCTCTTGAAGACCCCCAGGGTAGAGGAGAGCTCCACCTCCCTTGGGAGCCCGTTCCAGACTTTGGCCGCTCTAACTGTGAAGAAGTTCTTCCTAATGTCCAGTCTAAATCTGCTCTCTGCTAGTTTGTGGCCATTATTTCTTGTAACCCCTGGGAGTGCCTTGGTGAATAAAACCTCACCAATTCCCTTCTGTGCCCCCGTGATGAACTTTCAGGCAGTCACAAGGTCACCTCTCAACCTTCTCTTGTGGAGGCTGATGAGGTCCAGGTGCCCCAGTCTCTCCTGATAAGGCTTGGCCTGCAAGCCCTTAACCATATGAGTGGCCCTTCTCTGGACCCTCTCCAGGTTATCCACATATCTCCTGAAGTGCGGTGCCCAAAACTGCACGCAGTACTCCTAACTGTGGTCTGACCAGCACCCAATAAAGGGGAAGTATCACCTTGGTTCTGTTCATCATGCATCTGCTGATGCACAATAAAGTGCCATTAGCTTTTCTGATGGCTTTGTCACACTGCCAACTCATGTTCATCTTGGAGTCCACTAG
>JAGPOW010001296.1:59542158-59562154 GCA_030014935.1 Caiman crocodilus
TGTTCATCATGCATCTGCTGATGCACAATAAAGTGCCATTAGCTTTTCTGATGGCTTTGTCACACTGCCAACTCATGTTCATCTTGGAGTCCACTAGGACTCCAAGAACGTTTCCACTTCCATTCCACCAATCAGGTCATTCCCTAGGCTGTAGGTGTGCTGGACATTTTTCCTTCCTAGGTGCAACACTTTGCATTTCTCCTTGTTGAATTGCATTGTTGTTTTTCATCCATATGTCCAACCTGTCCAGGTCTGCTTGTAGTTGTTCCCTGCCCCCTGGCGTGTCCACTTTTCCCCACAGTTTTATGTCATCCGCAGACTTGGACAGAGTATGCTTCACTCCCTCATCCAAGTCACTGATGAAGATATTGAAGAGTATCAGTTCAAGGACTGATGTGAAGGCTTGAAGTACAAGAGTACCTATGTTGTCTTTAGGACCCTGGATCTGCCATTGAGGCTCAACAGATGGTCTCAGACCAGCTGCTCAGCTGCTGCCTAAGTTTCTCCCATTCAGAATGTGCAAAGTTGCCCAAGTGCCCAGGCTGCTTTGCTGTGTAGAGCTCTAGCAGGAGCAGAGACCTTAAGGTGTAAATTGTCCTGTAAAATGGGGAAGCTCCTGCTTTACCACTGGCACAACTACAGAATCAGGTCCTTGGGGAGGGGATCTACTTCAGCTGCCTCACGGATTATCCTCAATGCCCTTGTGCCCCGGGCACTTTCTTGGGTTGGGAGTTCAAATACCTGCTGTGAGGGGGCTAACCAGGGATTTGAACCCAGGCTTGGAACCTCAGGGGAGTGGATATGAAGTGGTGAGGTGCTTGGTGCCCAATTCCAGGAGTGATTCCATGGCTGAAACCTTGCGTAGATGAAGCAGTTTACGGACTTAAGCCCCCTTCCTCTACATGTTACCCCTGGCCAGCTAAATGGCTCCTTGCTCTGCTGGCACCTCACTCCCACTGTGCACTGGTCAGAGATCCAGGAGATAGCACGTCCTAGGAACACTGCTGTCTCCATTTTTGTGCCCTCTGGACCAGGTTAATAATTGGAGAGTGCACAACACAGTTCTGATAACAATGATGTAGATTTTTGGGGGACTATGTAAGTAACCCCTGGAAGCAAAAAGAGAGCCCTTTTCACACTGTCACTGAGTTCAGCTTCTCTCCCCTCTGCCCCAGGAGCTGCCTGGTACTTGCTCCCACAGGGAAGAACTGTAGCCGCAGACTGGACAAAGGCACTGGAGCAAAACGCTATGGGCTGAGATTAAAGAGAGTGAGTAGCGATGTGCAGTGAGGGGGAACCATGCCACTGCAGGGTTAAAGCTCTTCCCAGAAGCTATGCACAGCAACTGCTGTGACTGGATTTGCTACTGTGCACACCAGAGCTCTCCTGGGATTTATGAACCAGTTGGTTTTTGAGTTCTATAGCAATGTAACTGACCTGAGATTTGATTAGAGAGGCCACCCCTGCTCCAACCAGCATGTTACCTCACCTTCATCAGAAAGGAAGAGGACTGCGAACGCAGAAGGACTCGCAGCACAATGAAGCCGTACTTAGCGTTGACAAGAGACTTGCAGCAAGTTCTTTGATCTTGTCCAAGACCAAGCTGGAGTATTAAAGCAGATTCTCTCTCATTCTGAAAGACCAAGTTACCTTTGCAACTTTTCCCAGGGTAACTTTATGCTGCCCCAGGCACAACTTGAGCATCATGCTCCCGAGTTAACGTCTGCTGTCCTCACAACCCTACAAGGGGTACCATGTACCCACAGGTACACTGAGCAGAGCTGTCAGCAAGCCACATTCTCAATCACTCCTGCTTAAGACACTAAAGAAAACAGGTGAGAAGAAGCATCTGAATAGTATTAATGCTGCTTTCGGGTAGGGGTTGTAGTGCGATCAGCTCTGCCATGCTGGACAAGATCAGAGAACTTACGCTGTAAGTCTCTTGTCAACTGTAGATAAAGCTCCATCCAGCTTGTGCTAGAAGTCCTGCCTGGACCCTCCCAGGCCTTTCCTGAGCATCATATCAGTAAAATGGGGAGGGAGAGGTTGTTCCCTTCTGTCAGAACAATGCAGGGGGTAACAGACATGTGAACCTTACCTCTGGAAGCTGCTGAGCCCACAGCTTGGCTCCTGCTGCAATGCACTAAATGGAGGCCAGAAGAGAAAACCTTTCCGCTCACCCACTTTAAATAGGAGGACAGTTTGGTTCTTTCCTTGGAACATCCATCTCACCTATTTGCTTAGAGACATTCTTTCTGCCAACCCAAATAGCTGAGATTGGGAAAGAGATGAAAATATAATTTAATGAGCAAAATATCAGGGCATTACCAGGTAAAAGTGCTGTCGGCTCTGGAGCTCCTCATTCTCTTATGTCACTACTGCCATCTCCCCTGGGAGCTCAACTCTGATGCTACAGTCTGGCTTTGGAGTCCTTGTCGTTCTCTAAGAAGACACTGATGATCCCAGCCACTTCCTCAGGCTCATTCAGGTGGACAAAGTGATTTCCCGGCACTTCCACCAGCTGGAAACTCTAGGAGGAGAGAATGTGGGAAGATGCAGGCTGAAGAAACACGCTGCCATAAGCAGCCAGCAAGGTAAATGCTGTGGCTGGGATATGTATCATAAAAGAGAATTGGGTAAATCCCACGCAGAATAAATTGGTAAATATAATCCAATCTCATGGTGTGAGACTATAAACTGACTGAGAGGTGGCAGCCCTTCTCCATCCCCCCCACCCCAGCTGTTCATCCTGCATTAAACTGCAACATCAGACACTGGTAGATGATTGGAAATGTGGAAGTCCTTAACTCTACAGGCAGTTGCTAACTGGGGAATTCAGCAGATGGAGAGAGGCTAGCCCACTCCTTCCCTGTCTCAGGGTTTGTCACAAGAAAATCAGTCTGAGAAAAAGCAGAGAGAGAATCCAAGATAATGTAAAGCAGGGGTTAGCAGCCTGCTAGCTGGATCCAGCCCACGGAGCTGGAAGTTTGGGCAGCATTCCAGCAGCTAGGAGTTTCGCTCACACTGTGCCTGGGCGATGGGGAGAAGCAGTGGTGTTGGCAGCAGCTGGATCCTAGCCCCAACCTGCCTTGGACTGGAGCTGGATCATTCAACCCGCCACTAGGAAACATCACCAATCATTACTATAAGCATTTTGGAATGGCAACCTGTGTGGAGAACCTTGGAATGCACATGCATGCCAGAGGGGGCTAGTCCAGCTAAGGATGAGCTTGTGTGTGGACAAGCTCTCAGTGATGCTGAAGGGCAGGGTGCGCTCTCTCACCTCTCTCAAGTTAGACTTGAACGCATCCTGCAAGGGTTTTACAAAATTCTTGCTTGTATCTGGATCTTCATGAGAAAAAAGCCCATCCTTGGCCCTAAAAAGCAAGAACAAGGATCAGTGTCATGCACAGTACACCCTGTCTCTATGGGCCTTACCTGTTTTCCTTTCCAGAAGATGAGAGTCAGAGAAAAGGAGACTGATCATGTTTCCTCTTGCTTCCACTCAGCTGGGGGTCAGCAATGGTGGTGGATAAAAGAGAGGGGGCACAGATTCACCAAATGGAGTGAGGAGCATAACAGCCATCTCTGCATGGGTTTTATATTAAAGCATATTATGCAGCATCTATAATATTCATGTATATTATCTAGCAGCCCATGTATATTCTGAACCCAGCTAAAAGAAGGGATTGATCACTGTGCGCAAGTTCAGCTAATCACTGCCCTTCCCAGGACCTAGTTCTATGAAATTCTAGCTCTTAGGAGAGCTGAGCCAGCAAGTCTTTGAAAAGCGCCTAAAACCCTAAAAACATATTCCACTTCTGACTGGCTTCACCCACCCAGCTCCTCCATCTCTCCTGAGTGGCTTTATTTTTCCTTTGTGCCTCTATGTGTGTTTTTACATCAGCCATAAAACAGGCCATTGTGTTTTGCCCTGTGGGGCTGTGAAAGCAGTCACTCAGGAAAAGTTAAAATTAGAAGAGGTGGGGAAACCACGCAAGTACTTTTTTCTGGTTTCAATTTACAGGCTGTGGCAGTCCTGGATTTCTGCCACATGGTGGCACATGCAAGACTATAAACCTGCAATCACCCAGGTTTTCAAGATGGCATATTTAGAAATTGCTATGGCTGATTTCTTCTGAATCACAAAAAGCCAGGTAAAAACTTAACTTAAGCCCCCATGCTTCCTTGAGAGAGAAACTCCCAGGGCTCTACTTCTGTGATACAAAGGAAACTTAGGAAGCCAGTTCTGCTGCAGGTATTTGGTTTTCTACCCTCAGTTTTTCCCTCCATTTCAATGTTTATTTCATAGCAGTGCCCAGTGCTACAGGTTGGGGCCAGGGTACATAGGATGCTCCACTAAAAAGATGTAGATGTAGTTGCAGCCCTGCATATCTTGTTGTTTAAGATGACAAGCAGAGACCTTGCATAATATTTACATAATTTACTTCTCATTTGGCCTTGCATAGCTCCCGGCATCCCTGATGCACAGTAGGCACTGGTATCACAGTGGGGGTGGCCTTGGGGGAGGTGTGTAGTAAGGGTTTTACTAAGGGAGTTTCAAGAAAGGTTTTCCAAGTTTGAGTGGAAGACAGGTGTGGGTGGGCCAAGATGTGATCATTGGTAGAGATAGAATGAGACCATGCAATTAGGAATTAGAGACACACTTGGTATAATGATGCTGATCTTGAGAGAGAGGACAAGAACCTGCTTTCTTCTGAGCCAACTCCCTGCATCTCATCCCCACCCTTGCCCTTGGGTGTTACATTGTAAATCAGCCCATTTAGGGATCTGTCTGGCTCCTGATAAGACAAATGCTTTTGCTGCACAGGTCAAGGGGAACAGGGTTTTTTCCTTTTCTTGTCAGCTAAGCAGCTATAAAGGGGCTAAATGAAGTATCATCACTCACAAGCTTCTTTGGCCTAGTATTTAACCATAGCTTATAAACTGCAGCAACTATGTGGTCTCCTATCCAAGTATTATCCAACCCCAGAACTATTTAGCTTCCAAAAATCAGGTGCATGTCAGTCTGGCCTAGCAGCCTCAAGGGGAACAGCACCATGCCTTTAATGTGCTGTTTGCCAGTTCTTCCACGTCCAAGCCTACCTCCAACAGTATTTCTCAAGGCTTTCCTTCCTCCCCACTCCTTGTCTGTAATGGCATCATTACACCAATGAGCCACTGAGGATGCACATATGTGGGTTTTTATGCCAGCCTCAGACGTGGGTATGGCTGAGGTCTCTGAAACACCTGGATAGCCTCTTATATGACTTATTGCTAGTGAAGTTGGGGCCACTGTGATTGTTCAAAACTTACAGATGCAACCTGTGGGCTGTTTATATGAGGCCATATCTGATATCTCCTCCTCCAGCAAATGGATCCCAGTAGAAAGGTAAGAGAAAGTGGTTGAGAAAACATTACCCTTTCACTGCTATTTTAAGTGGTATTATTAGTGAAAATACCTGAGCGGGATGCTAGGCACTACTGTAAGGCCCCAGTATAAACCTAGTTAGATGTGCCTGGATTTTTAAAGCGCAATCAAAAGTAGCTAGAAGATTAGATACCTTTTAAAAATCTGGACTATAGCCCTTAAAGAACTTTTGGTCTAAATAAACTAGACAGATATAGGGGGATTGGGAGTATCTCTCCCACCCCACCCCCAAACATCGCTGATCTGTTTTGACCCCTTTCCCTTCCTCTCATGCGCCAGCTGCCTTTTTGCAACAGTCTGTAGCCCAACAACAGTTTTTGGCCACTTAATTCATCTCCTTGATGTTTTAGAGGTAACCTTTTTGGGGGACAGCTGTTCAACTATTTAGCTATGCATTTACCAGACTAGCATTGCCTTTTTTTCCCTACTCCTCTTCTCTTGCTTTCCTCTACCCCTCCAGGGCTTTGGCTGTTCACTGTAACTTTTCAAAAATGATGACTGAAGTACATTTGATAGCTCTTCATGCTTTAGAACATGGGTAACCCAGACTAGAGGAGATCTATGTTTGCATTTGCTAAGTATTTTTGTAATCAGAGAGGTTAGAGACTCCTTATTTAGTTGATTATGTGAAAGAAAGGTGCTAGCATTGCTGCAAAGCTGTTTTCTAACCTTCATTTCACACACTCCCCCTCCCTGTATCAATAGAAGAAGATGCCTGTTATTCCTGCCCTTTCAGGCAGTGCTGTTGTGAATTGGGGGTTGGGTAAAGATAAGGAGCAAGCGTGAAACGTACAGGCAATAAAGGGAATTAAATAGAGCATTAATGGGACTTTCCTTCTCTCTCAGTAAGGTAGCAAGGATTATTAAGCAGGGAGCAATTTAGTGAACCCCTTGGGGACCTGCACAGGTATTTTCAGGAGGTATGAGTTTTAAAAGGCTATTAAAAAGCAGGAGTCTGTGGGGTGAGGGTAGCAACTCCCCCCTTGAACCATGGGGATGGGAGAGGTGAATTTCTGAGTCTAGTGGGAGAAGGGGGAAAAAAAGCTACTGCCACCCCTGCAATCAGATGCAACTACTGGCAAGGGCTGGGAGGTATAGAGATCCCATCTGGTGGATTTCAGAGTAGAATGAAAATTTTGAATGGGAGAAGTGGGGTTATCTCCCAAGAAGAACCTGTGGTAGCTACCACGTTCTTCAGGTACATTGACTTGCCTGTCAGTTACTAGGAACCAGCAAGGCAGGGAGAACAAAATTTATCCATGTCTGTCTAGGAAAGTGGACAAACGTTTGCTATCAGGGAGATGGCCAGGCCTGTGGAAAGGGGACAGCTTCACTGTAAGAAGTGGCCTAAGGTTCCATCAAAAGGGATTGAATAGGGAACCTACCCTCACTTTGTCTACTACACAAGACATGATTGATTCCTGTTTTGTTAAAATCCTTCACACTCCCACCTGTGACTGGAAGAGGCTGTTTATTCATCACTAGTCTCCAGCTCACCTCATGCATAGGGGAGCCCTGGCAGAGGGCAATGATCAGGACAATGGTTATGCTTGTGCACCACTCACCTGATCATTAGGACCCGTGCCTGGATCTTCTTCAGGAAGCTCACACACTGCTCCAGAGTGATGAATTCCCGATTGTGCTGCAGAGGCAAAGATAGATCAGTCAATACACCTGGGGCAGGGGTGCAAAGGCTGCATTCTCAGGGCCTGGCAGTATCTGTGGCTTCACTACCACTGAGCATCTGTAAGCTGTGCAGAGGCTCAGATGGGGCCTGGGATGCAAATCTGAAATGTGACAGATGAGCAGTCTTTTGCCAGGGTGAGAAGGTGTGTAATACCTCCTCAATGATGAGGATCAATGAAACAGATGTCCTTCCTAATCCAGACTTGCCACTTTGTCAACATGTGCACTAAGCCAATGGCTGTAACATAGCATGGACAGAGGATGCTCTCAAGATGTAATGCATCACGCTGCTTAGGCTGCAAATGGGCTCTAACAGTCTGAAGAGTTACCCCATCTTAGTAGCCAGCATGGTTTTTACTACTGGACTTTTCACAATCATTTCCTGTAGTCCAAGGGCTGACTGAGGCCTTATCTACAGCTTCCCATTTCTACTGGCAGAACTCCTGAAAGCAAATCACAGTTGCACCTGCCAAGCTGCCCTAGAGGACAGGGACACTCAAGCACTTCTAGGTGCTCTGCACAGATCTACTGCAGCAGCTGTGCAGCCAGAGAGCAATATGCACCCTAGAAAGGCAATGGCTGCTGAAGGCATGGCAGTAGCCTGCTATAGTGCTTTCACAGGCCTGCTGCAGAGGCAGAATAACTCTTGCCAGCAGAAGACTGCATTGTCCCACAGAGGGGGACTGAGTGTAAACAACCTCAAAGAGGACTTGCTCAGCATGATCAGAGAGGTCTAACTCGGCTTTTGTTAGGAAATCCCATTAAATGCAGTGGTTCCACAGGTGTGCAGTAAATTAAACCTATTCAAATATCAAAGTCCCCCAGAGGAAGCTCCATCACTTCTAAATGATGAAATATATGCAAGACATGACCTATCACAAGACAGGCCTTTTCCAGCTCTTGCCTCTCTGTGAGCTAATGGCTTAGCCAAATTCCAAAGCAGAAAGACAAGGGACTGGGACAGAAAGCTGTGCTTACCTTAAGGATTCTCAAGTCTCTGTTGTACACCAAGCCTGGAAAGGAAGAAGGGAGAGTTTTTGATCCCTGACAGTGGGAGATACACCTGGAGTTCCAGCTTCCTTTCTGATTTTTGAGCCATCCCAGAACTATTTCTTAGGACAGGAGGTCAGGGTATATTTTGGGTTTCTTGGCATGTTAAAGCACCATGCTCTGACAGAAAAGGTGTGCTGGGACCTCAGAAGATGGGAACTCTGCTTCCAGGCTCTGAAACCCCAATTGCGGGGGTTTGGACCCAGGGTGCCCCTCTTCCTGGGTCTAGGACAGTGAGCAGTTACCACTCTCTTAACTTGGAAGCTGACACTGCACAGCAGCCCATGGAGGCACCTTACCACCTGGTGTCTCTGTAGCTCCTCGCTGCAGCAAGATCTTTCCACTCTCCTCTGTCAGGTGGGGGTTCGCTTCCAATAACCTGGGAAAAGACATAGCAAAAAAATGGGAGGAGCTTGTGCTGCTGAATGGACAGCATGGAAGGGGAACCACAAAGGGATGGTGGCAGAAAGGAGAAAGTGAGATGAAAACCATCCTATTCCAGTGACAGCAGCCTCAGCTCTTGTGTGCTGGCCAGCCTATGCTAAGCCTGAAAATGGGATGAGGCTGGGGAGGGAGAAGTACCAGACCTTATTCAGATTTTGGAAGAAGAGAAGGAATTGCGAGTTATGTCTCGTTGGGCTTGCCCCTTCCACAACTTCACCTCATGGTTTTAGCTGCCCTACTTCTACCTGGGAGGATTCCAAGAACTGCTCGATGGCAGGAGCTTAGCACCATCCCGTGCAGAAACAGGGAAGATGGAAAACATACCTCTTTAGTGCTGCTTGGGGACTGCGCATCTTATGGGGCTGGTGCTCGTTCTGCTCCAGGCTCAGGAGGCTCTCAACCACCTTCCGCTTAGATTCCAGCCATGCATCATGATCCTAAAATGGCAGAGATACAGGCGACAGTGATTTCACACACCTCCATGGTACTCTTCTCCCTGGAGGATCCCAAAGCCCCATAACATCTGCTGACCTCATCCTTGAAAAGCAGCTATTTCTCAGCAGGGACAAACAGAAGTAAGAGAGGGACTGTCTGAGGAGGAAAAAAAAATTGTAGGAGGCCATTATTCATAGAAAAAAATAGTACTAGATCTTTGGCTTCTCATCCTGCCACATCTCAAGGGGAGTTCAGCTCTTAGATTCATAGACTGTTAGGGGCTAGAAGGGCCCTAACAGATCATCAGGGCCAGCCCCCCTGCTCTAGGCAGGAAGACAACTTGTGACCCCAGCGAGGTGATTGTCTAGTCTCCTCTTGAAAACCTCCAGGGTAAGTGACTGCTCCACCTCTGGAGGGAGTTTATTCCACAGCCTGAACACCCTGGCAGTGAAGGAGTTTTTCCTGGTATTAAGCCTGAATCAGCCTTCCAGGAGTTTGTATCCATTGATCCTGGTCTTCCCTGGGTGTGCCCTAGCGAACAGTTGTTCACCAGGCTCCTGACGCACTACTCCAATATAGCAGTAAGCCACTATCAAGTCCCCTTCTCAACCTTCTCTTCTTTAGGCTAAAGAGACCCAGGTCCCTCAGCCTTTCCTCATGTGGCTTGCCTTGCAAGTCCCTGATCATATGGATGGCTCTTCTCTGGACTCTCTCAAGCTTTTCCACATCCTTGGTGAAGTGCGGCACCCAAAACTGGACGCAGTACTCCAACTGCGGTCTCACTAGTGCCGAGTACAGCAGGACTATCACTTCCATATGTGATGCTCTTTTCCATATCTAGTCAGGGGCTTCCATTCTGTCTCACCAAGATAGCCAGTTAAGTGGCATTGGCAAAATTGGCTTTGGAGTGTGGAAGTCTGTCTCACTTAGAATGGGAATGAGATCCCCCAAGTCCTTACACAAAAGCTATTAAAACAGGCACCAGAAGAGACAATGACATTTGCAAATATTCATATATGCATATTCACCTCCATTTGTGCAATTTTGAGCAGCAAATAGGTGTGTGGTTATTTAGGAGCCAAAAATGGCCAGACCTGAGAAACCCAGTTCAAAAAGAACAGTCTATCTTGAACCTTCTCATTCCTTCATCCTTGGCCAACGGAAATGGACCCAGGGGGAAGGTTGCTAAGAAATGTGTTCTTCCAGAGGTAGAGCGAAGAGCCAGTCTGCTAAAGGAACCTTGTTGCCTGTCTCTGGTTATGCCTGCTAGGGGTAGAGAGTGAGCGAATCTAACCTGAGGAGC
Source organism: Caiman crocodilus (assembly GCA_030014935.1). Lineage (NCBI taxonomy): Eukaryota > Metazoa > Chordata > Crocodylia > Alligatoridae > Caiman > Caiman crocodilus. Next base: position 59,552,508 of record JAGPOW010001296.1, read on the forward strand.
TGGAAAGAAACCACCAGATTCCAGGAGGATCAGCTTGTCCACCATCTCTGGGAAAATGCAGGAGAACTGGGAAGAGGCAAAAACTTTATGAAAACTGTGTGTTGGACAAGAAATCCACTTATATTGGCCCCAAATGTATTTGTCTCATACAGAGGATCTCTGTATTTCCCCCAGCCTCAGAATTATCACCCACCCAGCTCAGAAGACTGTCTGGCTCGGTGAACTCCGCCAAAAAGGGTTTCTATACTCACCATTCCTGCAACTGTCCCACCTGTGTGAAAGAGAAGGCCACCTGGTTAATACACAAGAAACCCAGTGCAGAGGCATCATCATCCCTTCACAGAGTGGGTGTTACTAGGATGGCCTAGAAGTCCAGGTCAGCCATCTACTACAAGGAAGCAAATGTCTCAGTCTAAGGTTTGGGTCCTAACCACAAGGACAGCAAATCTCTCAACAGAGGGTGATAGAGGGAAGAGTCCAATGGTACCATCTGGGGGCTGCTGCCAATGTGGTAGTCCCCTTCAGAAACCCAGTCTCCCTCAGTGAGGACCATGAGCCCACTGGGACCTGCTAGCTAAAGCAGAGCAGTGTTTGGTTACTGCATGGATATGGTCAGAAGATGAAACAGCCTTAGGGGGGAATCAAAGCCAATGGGGAAAGGAACAAATTCCATTTTGAATTATGTTCCATGGCCCAAGGCTGAAATTTAGGAGCCCTGGAGCCCCTGGCTCTGCAGCAGAGGTCTGGCTGATGGCAGTGGGAGACTTGCATGAGACCCAAGGTGCTTCACTTGGTAACAAATATTGAGCGCATCGGAAAGCTATGTTAAAGTATATTCATGATCGCTGCTGAATGGGAGAACATGGCCATCACTGGGGTGCCACTCTCTGTTCCGCACTGCTCTCCCTTACCCACTCTGCTTTTTCCCTCCCATCTGTGCCTTGGTATCATGTTCTCCTTCTTCCTTCAGAGTGAAATTAAGGAGACGAGAAAAGAATGGAGGGGAGCTATTCCTTCCCGACAGCATTTCCCCACTGGATTTCAGTTATGCCGTGGCCATGTCTACACCTACCTGCCTCTGCTGCCAGGAGTGCTGGCAGCAGACAGCAGCAGCTACCTCTGCCAGGCTGCCAGCACACATGCACATCCATCTGCTCCTTGTGGTTTTGCTTAGCAGCTGTATAGCCAGAGCACAAAGCACACCCTGGGAAAGCACCAGATACTGAGGGGCTCACACCTGGTAGCTGACAGAAGGCACCAGAGTGTCCAGTAACTTTCTGCTGGCTGCTGGGTAGTGACAGAAGCCTTGATCTACTCTGCAAAGTGCAATACCTCACTCACTCCAGGTGTTGCACCAGAGGTTAGGCTCCCAGTTTCCCATCCTCTCCCAGCAATTAATGAGTAAATTATACCCCCTTGCACAGGAGCTGCTTTTCTCATACTGAAGAAGCCTAAGAAACTGTTAAAGCTTACATCTTGTATGATTCAAATATGCCCGGTGGGCCATATAATTACATCACATGCCTGGGTGCTTCACACTTACAGCATAAACTTGATTGTAGCCCACAAGAGGCCAACACAAAGGACTGGAGCCAGTTACTTATTATTGTTTGCTGGAGTCAGAAAGCTACAGGGACAAAAGATGCACTTACCCATACTGTGACCCATTAGAGTAAATCGACTCCACTGCAAGGCTAGAAGGCAAGAGATAAAAAGCAGGTGGTTCTGTGTTAGATACAGCAGCTGCCTCCACCTTCCCACATGCACACAGAGGCTTTACACCCAGCTTCTGCTTCCTGATCAGGCGATGGGATAAATAGGCCAGTTTTTTCCAGCCTCAGCTTCACTGTGAATGCCTGTCAGCAGGCGCCAGTGCTGTGCAGCTCCTTCTGGCACTTAGACTCACCGTGCCTGAAAAGCATCCAGCCATTCCTATTCAGGGCAGGTGTTAAGGGCCATCAATCAAGCAAAGCAGCTTGTCTAGGTACTGCCCTGTGGGGTAGAGGAAGTGCAGACTGCTCTGCTGCAGAATATTCACAGGGACCAGGACAGACCAGCACGGCATGGCCACAGGGAAGGGTTTTTATTGCTCTAATTGAAAATGTGCTGCATAATTCAGCAGCGGGTCAGGCTCCTCCATTACATGATACATTTTTATAACAATCCTTGAGGTTTGGGAAAAGCAGCCTAGACATTTAAAGCCTCGCCTGCGCTACTCCTATAGAACATGTCCTGGCAGCCTCAATTCTAGGCAGCAGCACATCAAAGGAAAGCCTTACACACTGGCAGAGGGGGTCGCAAGTAAAGTTTGTAGCTGGGGTCAAACTGGGTGGACATTCTTGCCCCCACTACCACAGTCACCAAGTGCCATAACTAACCCCTCACCCAGGCACTCTCCCTTTTTTTATGGCTGGACTTACTGTGGTACCTACATGTAGCAGCAATGATCTCTAGGGAAAGGGAAGATAGGCAGGAGCTAGAGACCCTCACAGGATGTACCCACAGGTCATCAGCTTTTAGGGTGGTTTGTTCCTCATACAGTTCCAAGTGTTTTGCTCCTGAGCAAGTCAGTAACAGGGCTATTTGGTCAGGCAGTGCTTGCATAGTGATATTTTTGGTGTCTGGTAGGGCTGCAGCCCTGGGAAAGGGCTTCCTTTTATGCTTGGATTTCAGTTCAGGAGGGAAGGGGATCCTGCTACTGCCAGCACCCAGCTCCTTTTGGGATCTGTAATGAGTTTAGGGAACCCCCATCCAAAGTTGCTTTGGAAGGCAGCAGTGCAGCTCTGGTATGTGGGGTTTTGAGGCTGTGAAGCCTGCCTTGTATAGTCCTAACAAGCAGAGCCAGACAAAAGTGTCAGTCAAGAGAGTGAGCAAGGGAAAAGGGACTGAAGAGATAAGATTTCCTAGTGTTGGGAGGAATACTATAGAGTTTTCAGGATGAGGAGCTCCCCTGAAAGAGGCTCCCAGGATCCTCCAGGTTGTGAGGACCACAGAAGTGTCAGGTAAGGAAACTGGAGCTGTGAACAGATGCTAGAATCCCAGGATGGGGACAAAAGTTAAAAGCTTCTAAAAAAAAATAAATAAATAAAGTAGGAAGTGATAGAGAGTGTTATGAAAAGTTGTGAGATAAGTATGGCTTATCTTCACAGCTGCTAGAGGTCCTGAACCAGGACCTAGAGGGTTCCAGGCTTACCCTGCTCGACTATTTCAACTTCCCATTCAGTGCCAGAGGTGTCCTGATGCAACCAGCAGTGAGTGAAGTAGTGGCTTGCAACCCCAGCAAGTGAGGGACTCGTATAGTCCCAGGAGCCAATATAAATCTGAATGGGGCTGGAGAGAAGGAGTCAAAGGGAGGCCAGAAAGGAACACAAGGAATATGTCTAGACATTAAGTTACTTCAGAACAGCATTGCCAGGCATAGCATGTCCAGGCATCCTATCTCTGGGACCAGAAGCAACAGAGCTACCTTAGTGCAATGCTAGGGGCAGATGAATGAGCTCTGTCTTTTAGCAAAATGTCCATGCTGTTTCTGGTCTGGGAGGCAACATGCACAGAGCGGCATGACATATATCAATCTGGAGGATGTCTAGCACAATACATTCAAGGACAGACATACTCAAAACCCTCTGCCCTCAGGTTCTTCTCATCTACTCACCTGCCACCACCCTGCAGACCTCACTTATGTAGTCCAGGAAGTGGTAGGGAAAGCCAGCAGGCCGGTGGGATGACAGGCCATGACCCCCCAAATCCATGGCCATATAACAGTAATCTGAAAGGGGGATGACAGTAAATCATGTGGCAATGCCCCTGTGATGTGATGTGCCAGATCCCCTGCCCCATCCTATCTGACCCACCTTTTGGAAGCAATGGGATGAGTCTGTTGAAGGTATTGGCATTGTCCAGCCAGCCATGCAAGCAGAGCATGGGATGGCCTTTTGGGGATCCCCAAGCTTTGGCTGCAATGTGGCCCCAGGGAACAGGGAACTTCAACTCTGAGAACATGCCTGAAATAAACCACCAGCATATTTATGTTTCCTGGGGGCTGCTGCTTGGTTCACATGCCATGAAAGTCTGTTAGATGCACACACTGCACTGCAGAAGGCTAAATGAGGACGTTGGAATCCTGCGGGCTCCATGCTGCACTCTATTAATGATTGTTTGCAGCCTCTAACTTTTGGCTGTGATACTACTAGCCAACAGTCCTGCTGCTCTTCACTTTTCCCACCCCCAGCCCCCCTCCCAGGACATTAATACCTTTCACTCAAGTCCTTCTTTTTCCCTCCCTTATGCCAGCTTTATCTGCTGTTTGGACAGAAGTGAGTTCAATCAGGAGCTATTTCTCTTTTAATCACAAAGATCATTTGCCAGGATAACATGCATGTGTGTGTGTGTTGGGACTCTCCCTCTAGCTTTAGTAGATGGGGACTCCCTTGGGCAGAAAGATCTAAGCTAGAAAATCTCAGGCACTTCATTTTCCCTAGGGTAGGGCAGGGTGTTACCTGGCATTGTTCATATCCCCTTCATTTACACATCTGAATTCAATACCCTGATTTCAAGCCCCACCCTCCCATCTGAGGACTACCCCTTCCTGAACATGCTAATACTGTTCTTCACTTCATTGTCAAGAAGAGAGTCAGGCTTTCACTGTTAAGCAACATGAGAATTTTTTCTCTTTCCTCCACAGCACCTGCTAACCCACTTGACCACAATCAGAAAAGATGGAGTAAAGATCAAGCCTGGGCCTTAGAAATGGGCTCCCTTAGGTTAGCAGCACAGGGACCTTTACCTGTCACAGGCAGAGAACCATTTCATCAGGGAGAACACAATTTTCTCTCTGTGTTTCCTGGTGCCTTGAAAGAAAAGTAGAACAGTGTCTACTACATACACTGAGCAATGGGAGAAGGGAGTGAGTAAAGAGAGGAAGTGATTTTTTTTTTTTCTTTCTGGACTGTTGCCCTGTAACCTGATGTCAGATTTCTGCTGTCTGCCCCATCTCTCTCACAGACTCTGTCAGCTCTGCTATGGTGGTGCTTATTATTAGTAACAGTTTTGTACTCACCATCCATCAAGGTCCCTCTGCTATAGAAGCCTCCCCTACAGCAAACGCCTCATCACACCACTGGGCATGTGTTAGTACATGTAGAAACACTTGCATAGTATTGCACAGAAATGAGTCTTGTTGAATTTGAGCAGCTCTATCAAATTGGATGTGACACTGGCCAGGTTACACTAGAAATTGCTCCTGGTAAAACTGGTTGGCCTGTGCTTTGTTGATCTTAGTGGTATTTCTATATTGGCAAACACCCTGATATAGACAAGGTTATGCATTGTTGTGGATAGAGCTCACTTCAGGAAACTCCTATAAGCTGTTTAAAAATCACTCTTTTTGCCAGCAAAAGCTGTATGCACATTGGGATGGTTTACTAAGACAAAGTGGCAAATGATTTTTGTTATAGACTGTTCACGTCACTCCCACCTGGCTACACAAAGGCTCTCTGATAGGAAGGTCAATCTGATTCCTGGCAGTACAGCTAATTGATAACAAAACCAGTATCACAAATAACTGGCCCCAGGTTTTCAGCATCTTCAGATACCAGGAACTGAAGGGCCATGGAGGGTGAACTCATTCCTTCCCTTTCAGGTGGCCAAGTTCATTAACCTAATTCTGTTAAACTTAAGCAATTGCTCTAGCAGGTACTTAGCTTGGATTGTCACTGCTTCTTTCCCAGACCTGAGGAAGAGCACAAATTGGTCCCATAAAAGATACTACCTCCCCTCACAAATCTTGCTTCTCCCCTATCCCTGGACCTTCCCTACAGCACCACTAGCACTGACCTTGGCTGTAGTCCTTTGGTAGCTGGCTCAGAAGCTCTGTGGTTCTGCTGGCTGCCCTTGTCTCAGGGGCTTTGCTGTGGCACTTGTCCCAGCACTTGCCTGACTCACTCACTGAATAGGACAGATTTCTAAAATGAGGAAACCAGTTATAGGAGCCACACCTAGAAGGGAGAAAAGCAGCTGGGTGTGCAGAAATGTTGCTCAGCCCCCTGCCTGCCAAATCAGCAAGCAGCTGCCCTGATTGAGCCAGCTCAAAGCAGAGCAACAGGGCAAGATAAGAGTGAAAAGCAAAATCAAGAGCCACTTCCTAGTTGCAGCAGAACAACACGGAAGGTCCTCCCCCTTTGGATACAGTTCTTAAAGGGATCCACACTGCTAAATCTCTCCATGCTGCTCTCCACAGCCTCTGTGTTAGTGAACCAATATGACAGCAGTGGTGACAGCAACGGTATCCCATGTGTTACACTGAATGGTACCCCATAGTCTATGCATTGCACTGAGGGTCTGACTCTTCTGCCCAACACAGAAAGGAAGATCCCTGCTGCTTAGGGAAATAGCTGCTTGTCTAACCATGCACACGACAAGTGCTGCGCAGGGCTGGGGCAGAAGAATGCTGTAGCCCTGTGCAGACTTCAGACAACCAGAGGCAAGGGATCCTTTCACTGGTGTTCTGGTAACATGCCGAGGTGAACACGGAATGAATGAGTATGAAGGATTGGAATCTCAGCTTGCATGGCAGTCCAAAAGGCAGCACTGCTGTGTATATAATGTCTCATCTTCTGATTGTAAACTCTTAGAAGGAGGGTTCCCCCCTCGCCCCGTCTCCCCCTACTCCCAAGGGTCACCCATAACCTTTTGTGACTCCAGACAGCAACTGCAGCCAAGGGTGCCAGCAGTGGCTCACCTCAGCCCCAGTTCTGATAGAAATTCCTGCACTTGACTGCAGGAGGCCAGTGAGCTCCAGCTAAAGTGATGAAAAACAGGCATGAGGAATTCAGGACACACAGGCAGTCCTATGGTTTCATATAACAGCACTTCCTTGCTCAGCCCTGCCCGCTGCGTGGCAAGCTGGACTGCAGTTGTGGCTATGTTCTTGGTTTCAGCAGTACAGCGGTGGAAACTGTGTGGCAGCTGAGCTGGGCAGGTTAAACCACTAAGCACACTTGCAGCTTGACAAACCCCTGTGTGCCATCCTGCCTGCCCACTTCTCTCCTGGGTACCCTGCAATGTCCTGCTGCCTTCCCCCAGCAGGGCTTTTGTGTGCCCACACACCTTATGACCTTCAGTCCCTCTATATCAGGAATGCCCCTCTTCCATGCCTTGGAAACACTATGTGTTGGTTGTACTGTAGCTGGGTTGGTCTAAGGACATAGGCAAGCAAGGTTCTTTGAGTAAATCTGATACCTTTTATTAGACCAACTAAAACAGCTGGAAAAACAGCTTGGAAAGAAGAATTTTTCCAACTATTTTTGTTGGTCTAATAAAAGCGAATTTACCCAAAAAATCTTGTCTGTCTTGGAAACACTATGTGATTCAATGCCCTAAACTCCTTTCCCCAACCTTTTACTTCATTTCTTTCTGTCTGGGAGATAAGCCATTCCCATTCTAAAAGGTTGAGAGGACAGGCAGTGCTGAGATGGGGACTGCTGTTAGGCAGGAGGGGGTTAATTTCTGCCATCTTTGATTTATGAAAGATGTCCTTAACCTTAACAGAAGATGGCACTTAATTGATCTCAGTCCTGCTTGAAGCTGCTGGGGGCTCTGTGGATCCCCTGTTCCATGACATTTTGGAATTGATCTGATGCAACCCACAAACATTGTTGCATTGCAAATGGAAATAACATCCAGGTGAGCGTGGAACCTGTCTTTGCTATGCCTTTGAAAGAAATTAGTCGGGAAAAACAACTTGGCATTGTGATATGCGGACTTTACCTGACATTTCTATTAAAAAAAGAGCAGCAGGTAAAGAGTTATTAACTTAGTGGGAGGAGGGGGGGTAAATGTTATTGTTATGGTATTGAATTAATACCTGGAAATGAATAGGACCCTTCTCAACTTTTCAAAGCTATTGTTTTAGGCTGTCTGCAGGCTCTGGCAGATAGCATAATATCAGTTGCAATTGATTCCAACCTTTTGCTGCAAGTAAGATGGCTATAAGTTAAGGATATTTTAAGTCGAAATTTGAAATATAATTCTACATGGCAGAGGGATTTCTTAGCAGCACAAAATTCATGGGACTGTGCTCATAATCATGTAGACTTTCATAGGAAGTCTCTCATCCAGATCCTGCTCAGACCTGCCCTTTCTTAGCTTGAAGAAGCTGACAGGCTCACAGCAGGCTGAGATAATACAATTTTTGCCTGTAATTACCTGGGTTAGATTAGTGTTGTATTTTTGGCATTTTAACTTGACATCAGTAAAGGACAAAATAAAGTAACAGCTGATTCAGGACTCAGTAAAGAATAAGGAGGGTCATATAATTAGTACCAGTCAACATAAGTTTATGGGAAAAAGCCTGTCAAACTAATTTTATATCTTTTTAATGAGATTATAAATCTAGTTAATAATGGTAAGAGCATGAGTGTAATAGACTTCCACAAGGTATTTTGATTAGGTATCAACACCATTTGTTTTAGGAATTTAGAATTATAAAGAATTAACAAAGCCAAATTAAATGGATAGAAAACAGAGTGATAGGTCTCAGCATGTAAGTGCCAACTGGTAATCATTACCAAGCAGTCATGTTTTTTGTGGGGGTCTACCATTGTTGTTTCCTGATCTTATGCTGTTTCACAATTGTATGAATTACCTGTCAAAGAATCATCACTGATAAAGTTTCCACATGACATACAGCCTAGGGAGCAGTCATTAATGGTGGGGGTGATTAACTGATACAGAGCAAACTGGATCATTTGGTCAATTGCGCTCACACCAAGAATGTATGGCTGAATGTATTCATGTATCATGGAATTTGGCTGAATGTAAAGTTATATGAATAATGCAGCTTATACAAGGTAGCTGACTCTGAAAGATGCTTGGGCATCCTCATGGACAATCAGCTGAAAATAAACTCCCAGTGTGAGACAGTGGCCAAATGGCATGAGCTTTGCATGCATAAACAGGAGAGGAGTTGTGCAAGTTATCTTGCCTCTGTATTTCTCACAGTAGTGCAGTTACTACTGGACTGCAGTGCCCAGTCCTGGTGTCCACCATGTGAAGAGAATGTTAATGCATTGGAGAGGGTTCAAAGAAGAGCCCTAAGAATGACTAAGGCCTGGAAAACATTTTTTATAGGGGGAGACTGCAGGAGCTCAATCCATTTAATTTATCGGAGATGAGGTTGAGGAGTGACTTCTTCGCAGTCTGACTTCTTGGGGACCAAACCTTTGGATTCTTTAGTCTAGCAGGCAAAGCTATAGCAAGATCCAATGGCTGGAAGCTGAAGTCTGATAAATTAAAATTAGAAGGTGCATAACTTTTTAACAGTGAGGGCAATTAAGCTTTGAAACAATTTGCCAAAGGCATTGGAGGATACTCTTTCACTGGCATTTTTTTAAAATCTAGATTGGATGTTTTTCTGAAAGAAAAGCTGTAGTTTGAGTAGGAATTAATTCAAGGAAGTCCTATGGCCTGTATGATACAAGAGATCCAAATGATCACAGTAGTACTGTTATGCTTCAGCCCAAGTCTGAATTCGTTGCCCAGTATGCGTAAGCCAATATACGAATACCAGTTGGAAGTTTGAAAGAAAAAAAAGCTTTTATTGCCAGCAATAAAGGTGCAAGGTAGCAAGCACACCCATCACTATTTCT
>JAGPOW010001296.1:59562254-59614705 GCA_030014935.1 Caiman crocodilus
GTTAGGAGGATATCATTCTGTTGGTGCCAAGGAGACTAAGAGACTGGCACCAAGGAGGCACTATTTTGCAAATGTTAGGGAGGTGTTCCAGGACAGCTCCCTAATCTTATATTGCAAATCCCATCTTGTCTAGTTCTCAAGTTTGTAGAGCATCACAGTACCCTCTGGCTTTATAATCCATTAATTAACCTAACAAGATAAATGCTAATGACAGAGATTTTACATGTTGCTGTGTCATACTGCAGTATTCTTATTGCCACAGTTTAGAGTTTATTAACACATGTCTATGGTATATTTATTGCCAAGAGCTATATCAACTAACTTTCAGGCAGAGTAGGTGTGTTCTTTGGATCCTTCTTTTAGTCAGGCAAAGAATGCCCTGCTTCTAGAATCTAGTCCAACAGTAACCTAGGGATATTCAAATAAGAGTCTTTCCATCCCAGTTGTCTCTCTTGTAGATCTTTGCATCTGATTGGCATCAAGATGCTGTTTCTATACATTCTGGAGAGAATTCTGGAGTGGATGGGTTTAGGTTCACCTAAAACTAAAGGCCTGTCCCCTTATGTTGAGGTAGAGATCACAAAGCCAGGTACTAACTGAATTCGGAGGTTAGGAACAGGAGTGAGATCAGCAGAGGGAACACCACATATCTGGGTCTATGAAGGCAGTTTTCCTTAAGAGCCTGGGGGGTAACTGCATCTGGCCTGGTTTAGTATCCACTGAGGTGTTGGGGCTTAAAGCCCACTTTATGGAAATGGGAGGCTTCTCCCTAGTTTACTCCTGTGGCCATATGGTTGAGGGCAAGCAAAACTTGGGGCATCCAAACCCCAAGCCTCTGGGCTTGGGTCTGCACATAGGATGCCTGCCAAAAGACATTGGAAATATCTGAAGCCCTGGTGGAGGATGTTTGCCAGTTGTAGAGCCACTTATGTTTCTGGACTGACTCATGGATTTGGACTTGATTTGGCTGATTTTACTTAGAACACAAAAAATGTCTTAAAAAAAAAATTATGCCCTCAAAACAAAGGATCAAGAGGCAAATGCAAACAACACTCCTAGATTAATTGGTTTGGTTTGGTTTAATCTTATTTTTTAAGGAAAAAAATTTTGTCCCAAGACAAATTGGCCAAATCTGTGAGAATCATTCAAGAATCATGTGTGGCCCTGCTCCTGGCAAGTATTCTCCACCCCAGCCTGGGGCTTCAGATACTTCTAAATCCTATGGCAGGCATCCTAAGTGCAGGCCCAAACCCAGAGGCTTGGGGTTCAGATGCCCCCAAGTTTTGCTTACCCTCATCTGTCTGGCGGCAGGAGCAAGCTAGGGAGGAGTCTCCCATTTCCATAAAGTCAGCATGTAGCTGAGATCCTCCCACTGGAAACTGGCCAGTGGGAAGATAACTATGAGGCTCTTATAGGAAGTCCTGTATACAAGCAGACAAGGGTGCAACCCTCCACTAAACATTGCCATTTTAACTGCATTACCTTGATCAGGGTACTTCCCCTGCCTCCATCGTGATCATGGTATTTACTCTGCCAGGTGAATATCCTAGATGGACAGAATGCAACAAGCCAGAAGACTTTCCAAAAAAAAAAAAAACAACCCACCAAAATTTCATGTTCCGGGTCAAATTAGCCAGATCAGTTCTAAATCCTTTTGACTGAGCAAAGGTCAATTATTCAAACACCATATGTGGCACTGCAACTGGCAAGTATCTTCTACCTCAGACTTTTCTGTCTGGGGCCTCAAATACTTGCAAATCCATCAGCAAGCACCCCATGAGCAGGCCCAAACCTAGAGGCTTAGGGTTTGGATACCCCTGAGCCAATAGCTACAGGAGCAACTTGGGGAAGAGTCCACCATTTCCATAAAGCAGGTGTGTAGCCAAGATCCTCCCACTAGAAGCTGGACAGCGGGAAGCTAACAATGAGGCTCTCCTAGCGAGTCCAGTCCATATTTGAACAGGAGTGCACCCTCCACCACATACTACCATTTAAATCCATTTTGGCTCTACTGTCAGACCAATGCAGACCTACACTTGATCTTACCCCAGAAGAGGCTGAGGAAAAATGCTCTACCTGGAGACATAAACTGCCAAGGAAACAGAAACTGACCACAAAACAGTAACCTCCTCCTTACCCTTGTCCTCCACCCTCATTGAGCTTTCTCCCCTGATCTGACTGAGGCATGGTCATCTTGGCCAGTGCTAGGTGGAGGTTGATAAAGGGATGTCACTATTGTGTGGCACAGTTGAGATGTACCAAAGAAGCGGCTCCAGCCTAGCACAATTGAAGTAGATGTATATTGTGGTCTGCTCCATGCTACAAAACGGGCAAGTATTGAAAGACACTGTGAACTGTGCTGTTAATATATCTGTGATCATGGCTCTGTAGGAGCCAGCAGACCTGTAAATAAAATATCAGTAATTTCTTTGCTCTTTCCTACATCTCTGAATCTGTGAGAAGAGTTCCATCCTGTGGGAGGCAGTAGTTGACATAGTTTGTGGTATCTATCTACTCTTCCAAGGCCAATAAGAAGCAAGAACTGTGACCCATCCCCAAAGAAGTTGTATTCATGCCAGATTAAACAATACTAGATAAAGGCACCATGAGAGGTTGGAGTTTACATTGTGCTGTTGGTGTCCTGCCCCTATCTGACTCCTATTGGTGTTGCAGTCTGATTCCTTACCTCTTGTCCCAAAGATCTGGCTCAGTTAACATTGCTGGGCCATGCCAAGAGAGGCCAGCTCTCCAGGTGGGGATGCAGGTCAGTGATCGTGTAAAATTATTACATGCTTCTTGTCATCTCTGTAGCTGCTACAATCTGACTCAAACATTTTTCAGAGTGTACAGCACTAATGCTATTCCAGATCTTTAGGAATTTGTATCTTCTTCCCTCTGCATACCTACAGAGATCTATCGGATATCCAGGTGTTCACAGGTGAAAATTAGCCAAGAATAGCCTTTAATTTTCAGATTTGTATTTTAGCATTAATGGATACTTAATAGAACAGTTGTTACTGCATGTTTTTTTTTTTGTTCTGTGTTATGATGATGGAGTATCACTGATATTGTTACCCCTTCATGCTGGTGTAACCAAGCTGATGAAACCTACCAGATATGGGTTTTAATAACATCTCGCAGTTGCTGGGCTTTTTATAGTCAGACAAATACACCTGCAGGGAAGATCAAATGATTGGTACAGTCTTCTGCTTGATGTTGGCAAACACTTCTGCCATTGAAGAAACACATAAATGCCTACCTCCTTGTTTACTTTGTTTCCCAGTAAATCAAGCACTTATTTTAGTACATGCCAAACTACAGAAAGTTTCAGAAACATTGTGGTAGAAGAGAAACTACCAGGGAAAAACAGAACTTTTTTTTAGGTTTTTATTTTCTTTAAACATGCGAGAAACTTCTGGTAACACTGGTTCTCTCCAGTATATTGTATGAATTAATTCAGATTGAGATAAGTGAGTAGATATCATGTTAATACAAGTATTTTGGTGGATTGTTTTTTTTGTTTGTTTTTTTTCTGGCAGTCTCTGGGAGAATCATTAGAACATTCATATAGAGTAGGTGTTATTTAGGCCACAGCTACTTTGTCCTAGGAAGAAATTGCCATGGATGGGAATTGGGCAATAACTCCCAGGTTTGGGAAATTTACTTGATTTAAATGGATTGCATCATGTAGCTAGTGGCCAGCTAAGGCTCACTGGGGGAAGCAATCCACAGCAGAACTCCATCCACCTCAAAATAGCTTAATACAAAAGAATAAGCCTTTTCCTTTCCATTTTGGTCAGGTTCTACTCCACAAAAGAAAGCAGAAGGAGGTCAAGGTGACCATAGAGAAGCCAGCAGGTTAATTTGCTGCAAGCCAGACTACACTGGCTTTTAAAAAGCTGTGCATATATATGTTGCAAGCCCTAAAAGTAATTTAGCCCTATCTCAACACTGGAGAATATATTTCTGGATGAAACAGTGCTAAATTAATTGTCATGATTTCAAATGCCTGCCTTCCAATGCAGAGCCTCCCTGTTTCATGATTTCAGATACACAGCTTGCTTATTTTTGTGCAGCTGCCACGGTTCACTTGACTCAAAGGGTTACACCTTGAGAATCACCTTAGTTCATGTGTCCATCATGCTCTCCTTTGTGCTCTGGTTTTATGCCTCCTTTTGTTGTGTGGTTGTCCAGGAACCTGCCTGGTCCCTGATATAAATTAGATCAACCTCAGAGATGACCAAACTGAGCCCTCCCCCAGTACTTGCTTTTTCAGACAGTAAGGATGGATTAATTTGTCACTCAAATACTTCTGATGAAATGGTCAGGAAGTTAACAGTGTTGGTATTTAAATAGACATGTGTAGGTTTTGGAATTAACAGCTTGTTAAAATGAATGGAAGCCATTCACATTTCTCAGAGATTGTGTTTCAAGCTGAATGCAGAATCACATTACAGCTTATATTCAGTTTCCATTTTGAGCAGTTATTCCACAGCTATTAGGGAAAGGGACTTAACTGCACTCCATTGCAACAAATGAGGTGGCAGTATTTAAAAAATGAGGAATGATAAGTCTCTCAATGTGACTGCATAATCATGTTATACACAAGGCCCTGATTATCTTTGCTTTTTCACTAAAACAAATGACTATGTGGCATGCATGTCCCTTCAATGGAAGACCACATATATTTTCATCCCATCTTGTTTAGACCTATGTCTCTAAAATGGACATTGATCCCCAAGTGCACATGTGATTGAGGGTGTGATGCTTAGATAATCTAGTTTGCACAGAAAAATCTATTTTAATTAATGTGAACTACAGCTTGCAGAACACACGTGGCCCTTGGCAGCTCTATTCCACACAGGCAGCTCTCTGAAGGTTTGCTTTCCCTGAAGACTTAGCTCCAGTTACTTATACTTGTGCTAACTTCTCTTTGCATGATAGTGGCCACATGGCAAAATAACACATGAACTTGAGTGGCTCCACCCCCCACTGCATAGCATTGCTACATCTGAGGATTGGTAGCATGCAAACCAGTTGGATTTAAAGCCCAGTCTAACTCTGAACTAGAGATGTTTATGTTGTGGGTGGAGTTGTCAAGTTAAGGACCACACTCAGTCGTATGATACCTTGATTCAACACTGCATAGAAAGGCGTTCAAGGGTGTGCTTGAGGTCAAGAGCAGTTGAGGAGGGGTGGCTGCAGAAAAGGGCTGAGGTGCACTGGCAGAACCATATGGCTGGGCTTCATGTGGAAACAGTGAAGGTGACTAGTCAGGAGAGAAATTAATTAGCAAGGAAATGGGGTGCCTTTAGATGTGGGGTCTCCCTCTGCTGTGACAGCCGTTGGTGTTTTTCCTGGCTCCTCCTGGCAAGTAAGCCCAGCTGCTACAGGATGCTGTTCAACTCTGTGCCTTTCTTGCATCAGACCTGGGCCCCAGGCTTGCAGCATGAGAACAGGCGAGCACAGCATGGGCTGACTTCTCAAGGTCACTTCTCTCAGGGCAGACTGCACCTTCCCTTTCCTGGAAAGCAAGCTCTTTTCATTACTTAGAAGCAACCAATTCTGAGAGGAGGAGGAGGAGGGGCGGGGGCCTGGCCACAGCTCACTCAAAGGGGGCCTGTGAAATGTGCTGACTCTTCCTGTAAGAGTACAACAGGCTCAGCTTCTTGCTTGCTCCAAGGCACAGAGGGTTTTACCCGCCTGCTCGTCTGAGGCTGTGCTCCTTGGAGTGTGAGCTTCCTGAGGGGGGGCATGTAGCGAAGTGAGGGGCCCTGCTCCTTTGGCAGGGAACCTTTAGAGACCCTGCTTGTGTGGGTATCTTCTGCAAGAAACAGCTTAGGGCTGCGCCTGGGCTTCTGGCATCCCCTCCCTCCAGCAGTTCCCTGTGTGCTGCTCACTCAGCCTCCTCTGTTTCACAGACTCCCTGCATCCTCTGCTCTGTCCTTCATGCCATGGCTCCATGTGTCCCTCCTGCCCAGTCCCCTTGTCCCACATGTACCAGCCCCATGACAGCGGGTCTGCCACACCCTCCCATCACCTTGTTTGTTATTCCCACCCCCCAGGCCAGGGGCTGCATGTGTATCTTCTCTTTTCTCATTCCCTATCTTGGCAGGGGCTCCCTCTGTTTCCCCTCTCCCCAGGTTGTCTGGGTGTCCATTTCCCCCCTGCTCCCCCCCAATGATCCCCCAGGTCTCCTCATCTTTTTGTACCACTCCTGTCTTCCCCCAAGTCTGAAGCTCTGCATCTCCCTCATTCCCCTCCCCATGTCCTAGCCATTAGCCTCCCATTACCAGAGTCCTGCAATCTCCCCTTCCTTGCCAAGGGGATCTGTAAGACCCTCTCTTCCCCCATCTTATTTTTCTGCTACCTCCAGTTGCAGAGGACATGTTGAGAGTCAATGTCCTGTCCATACCAAGCAGGGATGAAGGAGGCAGCATAATAGAAGGAAGGGAGGAAGAAAGAACTAGTGAGTTTTAGGCAGGCCAGCAGCTAAGGTCACCAACATTTGACAACCATACAGACTATGGGCATTAGACAGACATGCAGAAAAATGCCATCAAGTGGAGTGTAGGATCTTGCTTTGTTCAGTCAAACTGCAGTATATTCAGAACTATGGCAATCGATAGCCTGATTCCAGACAAGACCCACTGGCCTTGGGTCATTCCAAGAGGATTCTTCTATGGTTTATATTTGCTGGTTGTTCTGTTGTAGGAGGTGTCAGAGAAAGTGAAGCTAGGATAATCACAAAAAGCTGTAGTGAGCAGTACACTGGTATAATCTTGGCTTGGTGCGTCAGAAAAGCTGGATGGATTGTATTATTAAAAATCCATTAGAACAATGATAAAGGCCTTTTTTTTTGCTGAACTAACTCCTTTACACTAATGGGAGATTTACACCCACTCCCCTGAACACTTTAACATATTTTGCATCAAGATTGTTTCTGCTTTCTCTAGCAGTGTTCAGCGTTGGGCTGCAGTTTGAAGGGTTGCATGTAGGAGTGCCAGGAATGGGCCTGTCTATTTTATGTCCAAGGTGCCCTTTAACTTGGGATCTGTACACTGAAAAAAGTCATCTGGGGGTATGTCTACCCAGAAGTCTTGTTCTGTGTCTCTTTTTAGCTATCCCACCTCTGGAAAACCATACCTTTCAGATCTCTGAGGTACCCAGATCCCAACATGTTAAAAGTTCTTGTGGATCAGGGCTAGATTTGGAATGTGGAGTAATGGAGTAGGAACGCTGGTGTGTGTGTTCCGGGCCTTGATTGTTTTGTGGGTAGGCTGCTGCAGGCTACCTTTCACATGATGGTGAGTTCAGCTCCAGGATGAGTTGCTAAACTAACTCCTTTATACTAATGGGAGATTTACACCCACTCCCAAACACTTCAGCATATTTTGCAACAGTAGTCTAATCTGAAATTATTTCTATTTACTGCTTTTTAAATGAAAAGAAAACCAAAGGATACGGTGTTCAGGTTTCTGAATATTTAATCTTTTTCTCTGTTTTTAGATGACAGATAGGTCTTTCTTGTCACCCTCCCTGGAATAAACACCTCTTAAAAGTCTTTCCTTCTTTCTTTCTTTCTTGCCCAGACAATAAATAACATTCATATGGAACAGAGAAAAACATAAGCTTGCAATGTCTGGTGTTTTAGCATGCTATTTGCTCCTTGTTGAGAGAGAATTAACACCTTTTATATAGACCTAATCCTTCTTGTAAAAAATTCAGATCTTCTATAACTATCATCTTCCTTGGGTTGGTTCGGCAAAAAGCAAAGATGTACAGTAGTTCAGCTTTTCAGTGGAATTTTTGGAGACACCGCAAGTCAGACTCACTGGCATGTTCTGACTACTTTGTGCTGCTTTGGTGCAAAGCATCCATAAAACTCATTTCCCCAACCGCTAAAACCTGATTTACAATTCCATTGCATTACTGGAACAGTGGAAAGCAGCTAGAGTGTACCTGTGTTCCAATGTTGGCATCCACTCATTTCAGTGAGACAATTCATAAGTAATAAAGGTATACATTTGCATTAGTCTGTATAGCCTCAGGATCTTGACTGGTAGAAGTATATTGGTGTATAAGCACAGATACAAGAGAGTCATAGGTCTAGAATTGGACAGATTTGACAACTGTTTTATCTACCAAGCTGCAGGTTTTTAATTTTGGACAACATAACCTTTTTATCTTCCAAGAAGACATGTATTTGTGCTGTGCATCACATGGTTTGCTGTTCATAATCAATGTCATTAAATATTTGTGGGCTTTCCATCTTTTTTTTTTTCCCCTATTTTTAGTGCATCTGTTTTTCTGGGTGGTTGGGAACCACAGTACATTCCGGGGGGTGTTCTGATGTTGGCCTTAAGCTATCAGCTGCAGCCCTCACTGTGTTACTACACTCCTAAGCTATACACAGCTCTGCTCAGGCACTTTGCATCTGACCAAGAACCAGCTGTTGTTGCAGTGTAATCATAGACACTTCAGTGCCTGAGAAAAGGAAAAGTGAGTTTGAAGAAACCCCACCAGGAAGGTGAAGGATGTGCCAGCTTCTGATGGAGGTGGAAGGAAGTGCTGTGGCATAGCTGTACCCCGTTTAAGTCCTGCTCCACCCAAAACTTAAAACCAATTGCTGGAAGGAGTAGTTGCATTTCTCTTCAGGCAATGATGAGAGAATCAATTGACTTAATGACTCACTGTCACTCCCTGATTCGGGCTAATCTCTCTCCATTTCTCAGGTGTTAATGACCCTCCCATCTTTTTTAATGGCCTTGGTGTTCTACTATTAAAATTACCCTGTCTTCTGTAACCTGCTACTTGTCAGCCATTCCTCGTAATGTCTGTCTTCAGTTGCACAGCCCTGCAGACAGTTTTTAGCTCTGGCTAAAAAACATACTGAGGTGTGGTAATATTACCTCAGGTGCAGAAAGGACCGACAGTGAAGAAGTGGAGGCACTGTCAAGATGCTTAAGCCTCAATTTTGTACTGTAAGTCTGAATAAGAGATGTACAGTCAACTATAATGACTATATGACTAATAACATAATAGCTTCTGACTTTGGCTTAGTTTTAAAGGCAACTAGTAAACGGGTGCCCATTCCAACAATTACAATTTGTTTTTCCTTTGATCTTAAACTGAATACTATGGTGCTACCTTCCTCCCCCCACCCCCTCCCCAGCATGTTCACAAAGCATCTGTTTTCTCTTTAACTAGAGAGAAATGTTTCCACCATGTGCACCCATTTTCATAATCCTAGATCTGCCCATAGCCAATCGGTTTCCATTCTGGGCGGTACAGGCTGCCCTTGTTTTTCCTTCTGGGTAGATAATGGGTATAACAGATGCCACACATAGCAGAGGAGCTGTGACATTTAATGTATGAAAAACAGAAACCAAAGCAAGGGTATAACCTAGGTCACCCACATGTGTGGCAGCCCAAGAAGGGTCACACCATTGGCAGAACTGAGGTTCAGGACAGACAGCATTTCCTCCACCCATGAGTTGCGATCCAAAAGTGGGTCACAAAAATGTATATGAAAAGGTCAAGAGCAAACTTTAAAAATGGATCAGCAAACTTTAAAAACGGATTCTCATTTAAAGGATAAAAAGGTGGAAAACTGACTGTGGCTTTTCCCTTGCAGGCTGCTTGGGGGGGCCCCCATGCCCCACACACTTGAGGGGCTGGGGCCTGGGGGTAATGGGTTGGGAGTGAAGGGCACTGATTCAGGACTGGCCACTGATGTTTACAAATGAGTCCTGGTGCAAAACAAGGTTGAGAACCACTGCTCTAATGCTCTGATCAGGGGTGGAATTGTGGGGGGGGGAGGGTTGCAGTCTCATGCTCTGTTGATTCTTGCTCCACTCAAAGTTTTAAAACCAACTGCCGGCGAGGGGCTGCAGCATTTCTACTCAGGCAGTGCTGAGGGAATTTCTGGACTTCAAGGCTCATTATAATCTACCTGATTCCTTCTAAACGCTTCACTCCACGGGTGTTAACAACCCACCTTTCTAATGGTCTTGATGTTCAAGCAATCCAGATAGCAGCATTGCAGAAGAAAGGCTGTCTGCTTGCTTGCTGCTGTTAAAATAGCTCCTATTTCCTGGCCTTGCCGTCGTTTTTTAAATCTGGCTGGAACCACGAATTCACATGGCGGTGGCCATGCGCAGGGGGCACGTATGCAACCCCTGACAATTCCTGGGCAAGAAGGGCAGGCGAGAGCGCTGTTGCTCACCCTGAGAGCACCCACTGGGGAGCAGGGACACCAGGAGAAGCAATCCCTGCTGTCCCCCTTCAGCCAATCATACTCACCAAGAAGTGCCAGTGGGATGCTGGTTGGCGGGACTGGCTGTGGGGACACTTCCCCTCCCCCATGGCTGAGTGGTTGCTGAGGGGGGACAAGTGCCCCCCACCCTGACTCAGGAGACACCTGTTGCCCTTGTTGCTTGGAAGTAACTTTAGAGCACAGCGCCACTAGCATGACCAAGGCACATTAGGTGGCTAGACTTTGTCTGAAGCTTACAGGGAGCTGTCTGCTGAAGTCTCACAAAAGGGAGGGCTAACAAAACATCTCGGGATCCTTTTTTTGTTTCGGGACCTAGTTGGTTGTGCTCATTATACCCAGTGTGTGACAGCAAAAAGAAATGCAGGTTTCCACCTGTCTACTTGTTGCTGCTCCCAGCTTAAGCTGAATGAAGCCCCAGTCCCCTAGTTTGAGGAAAGCTTCTAGCTTCTTTTTTAACTAAAGAAAACAAGGTTTCCTTGTGTGTGAGGATGTCCTGTACCATGTGCACCCCCATTTCACAAGCCTGGATCCTTCCCCATGCACCTGTGACAGTGCCTGTGCTGCAGGCTGGGCATGCAGGAGAGACTGGTGGGACACTCTAGGCTCTCTTGCATGGAGCAGCTTTGCTCTAGCTGTGCTTTGGGCATTGTTACTGGGGGAAGGCTAACCACAAACTGGGCCGCATTAGTAGAAGCGTTGCCAGGATCGAGGGAAGTGATTCTCTCTGCTCAGCACTGGTGAGGCTACATCTGGAGTACTATGCCCAGTTTTGGAGCCCCCACTACAGAAATGATGTGGACAGGATGCAGAGAGTCCAAGAGAGGGCATTGAAAATGGTTTGGGGGCTGGACAGGTGACTCGAGGAGAGGCTGAGGGCGCTGGGCTTATTCAGTCGGGAGAAGAGAAGACTGGGGGGGGGGGGGGACTGGACAGCAACCTTCAACTAACTACCTGAAGGGGGTTCAAAAGAGGCTGGAGCTGGACTGTTCTCAGTGGTGGCAGATGACAAGGAGCGATGGTCTCACGTTGCAGCAGGGGAAGCTGAGGCTGGAGATGAGGAAACTCTCTCAGGAGGGCAGTAAAGTAGTGCGACAGGAGGTGGCGGGACCTCCATTTGTGGAGGTTTGTGAGACCGGGTAGACAAAGCCCGGCTGGGATGATGCAGCTGGGGCTGGAGCTGCCCGGAGGGGCCGGACTGGTCCCTTGCAGCCCCTACGTGCCCCACAGGAAGGGGAGGAAGAGGGCTACTCGGAGCTGAGGGCTGCATGCCGGGGCCGGGGCCGAGAGGCGGAGCCGCCCCAGCACCGCTGCCTGCCCCGGCTGGGCGGGGGGGGGTCCCGGCGTTGCCGCTCCCCGTGGTGCTTGCGTTTTCCGCGGAGGTTGGCACTTGCGAGCCGGTCCCTTAGTGCCCAGTGCGGCGGGCCTGGCCGCGCCAGGCCGGGTCGGGAGCAGAGCCAGCCCGTTCCTCCTTCCCTGTAGCCCGTAAGTACCGCGCGGCGGGAGCAGCCCCCGGGCCCTGCTTCTTTGGGGGCCTCGGAAGGGCTCCTCATCTGGCCCTGCTGCATCCTCCTGGCCGGGACACCTCCGAGAACGCAGCCTCTCCCCTCTCCGGGCCGCCTGGTCCGCTACTCTCCTGGCCGGAAACTTCTTGTCCGTGTCCAGCCTCAGCTTCCTCTGCTGCAGCGCGAGCCCATTGCCCCTTGCCCTGGCATCTGCCGCCACAGAAAACCAGCGGTGCTCAGCCCTGGACAGCTTGGAGGAGGCGGCCCTTGGAAAACGCCAGCTCGGAGTTTCCACTCGTTTTTTTGGACCACAGAGCAAGACTCGAGCCGCTTTTTCCAGAGGCAGAGAGCACAGCCAGACCGCAACTCTCGCATGCCTCTTCGCAGCCTCCTGCTTGGGTTCATCGCGAGTCGTGTTTGCCAACCCGATGGGACTGACCCCCCGCAACCCCCTTGAAAGGCTCTCGAGGCATCCCCGGTGAACCACGGCTTTAAACTAAAGAGATTTGGACTCGGTGAGAGCTCAGAGGCTGCCCCTTACTCTAAAAACGAGGGGAGTGCAGTTATTGCAGGCACTTCAGTGTGGGCTTGAGATCGCTGCTCACAGCATGAGCAGCCTCAAGCATCATTTAAAAAAGAATTGTGAGTCATAGATAACCGTGAGACTCTTGAAACAATAATTTGGGGAGGGGGGTGCTCTTTCAGTGTCTTCTGGTGCCTGAGCCTTTCAGGTTCCTTCAAATCCTGTTTCCAAGCTTTCCTCTGGCACCCTGAGGGCTAGAAACCTGCTGGTTTTCAAATTAAAGCTGGAGAGTTACCCTACGTAACTGCTCTGATTCAGCAGCTTGTAAAAAAAAAAAAAAAAAAATTAATAATAAAAACATGCCAATATCACAAGCCTCACAGTAAAATTGTAAGAATTGGCAGCATGTTATTCCTCCAGCTGCTTTCCATAGAACACAACATGTTGGACCAACATTACCCACTTAAATCATGGGGTACTTTTACTTTGGTGCTAAGGTACAGTCACTTCTGGAGATGAAAGTATTATGGTAGCAGTGGAGTAGTGAACTGAGTATCTACTGGAAAATACTGGAAGTGAAGAGTAACTTGCCAGTTGAAAATTCTTCCTGTTATTTATGTAGGCAGTATGCAAGTGTAAGTTTGTTGTTTTTTTCAGAACCAGGGCCAATATCCCCAATATCCCTATCTTTGCAAAAAGTGTCATGACTGCAAATAGTCATCAAAACCTTGTTTTTATGCTTGTGGAATATGGCATCTCCAATGTTCTCCATTCAGTTGCCACCAGTTTTAACTTTAATTGTGAATTTGGAGGCGGGGGTGTATCACTTAAAACCTCCCATCCTGGAGACAACTGATTTTAAGAATCTTAGCCTTGTTATTTAAAAAAAAAAAAAGTTTCTAGCTCTCATGGTTCAGAAAGAAGCTTGAAAGCAGGATGTGAGTTCACCAAGAAGGATCCAAGATTTCCTTGAAAATTCATGTGGTTCTTAGGAGGCTTGGACTCCTTTATTTATTTATTTATTTTTTGTAGTATTTACAATTTGCTCTTTTGGCCACTACCTACCATCTTCATTGTTAATGTAATGGAAAGAGTACAACTCTTTGAATTGCTAGGTTTTTCAATTTGTAGCATTCTGGAAATATAAAGGAAAGTTCAGCCAGTTTTTTACTTGGATTAACTTGGATTAATTCCTATTTAACTTGTGAGAACTGCTGAGATGCAGTACTTTTTCTTTTACTTTTCATTCTCTAGGGCTAGAGAAGGGCCTGTCTACATTATCAAAATATTTGTGCTATAGTTCAGATCCTGCAAACTCTTCTGTATGCGCTTACTTGGAAGCATTTAAGTGCTCTTATTGGAGTCCATAACACCATAGGTTTGTGTTTTTTAAAGGTAAGCACATGTGGAAGAGTTTAAAGAAAAAGGGCTTTATTATGGTATAAGCCAGTTTTAATTTACTGTCACTAAGGCCAAACTCCTAAGCATTCTTTTTTTTTTCTTTTTTTTTTTTTTAGTCAACTGACTTCACTGGATATGTGGCTTAATTATACCCATTTTTCAGTGTGATGTGAGCTCTTTCCAGACCAGAAGAGTTGTATTTTTGCTGCTGGTCACAGTTAAGCAACATAGGTCATCCATAACTGACTGACTGTAATTTGTATGTAAGCCATTCATTAACCACTGCAGTCAATGCTAGGAGTAAATTGTAGCCATTTCCTAAGACACAAGCATACCTCATGATTATCAATTTTTCCTGTTCTGTAAGCAAGATGAAAAGAGACAACTGCAGCAATAGAAGGTTGAGCTCATATGAGTTTCCAAGTGGACATAGTTGCAATATAGATGGAGAGAGAAAGCATATTTCTTGTTGAAGAGGGCCTGTTCTACCTCTAAATTATGGATTGGAATGTGCGTTTTGAAATACTTATTGCCCTTAATTCACTGGATTTTCTATAATATCAATAGGATGTCTGCACCAAGGTCAAAACTTGAATGTAAGAATTAAGCCTTTGGTTATAATCAGTGGTCATGGAGACAGTCTTCTCACCTTTTCTGCTAGTTAACTATGGTACCTATTTTTGTTTCTCCGCTTATATCTGTTCCTTTCCTCATAACTCTTCCTTCCTTTTTGTTTTTTCCTGCAGTTTGTTACCCTTCCCCAGTGCCACAAACATTATTTTCCTAGCTTCAGTCACACATTTCCCATCTTACCTTGGTTAGTAATTAATAGATAGTAGTAACACATACGTGTGACATTTATTAGGCTTGGTTTCACACCTTGGTCAGAATAATAAAGGTTCTGAGGAAGTTGCATTTTTCTCAGTCTGTTATTTCAGGGTCTCTAGGGACATATGCAGGCATCATTGTATCTATTATAATTGGTTAATGCTTGCAAGCTATGACGGTGAAAATACATTTTTGTTTTTTTAAATGAAAATTAGGTTGTGCAGAAGCTGAATATGCCAAGTGGGTCACCTAAATATTATACCATTGACACATCTGCTCCATATTTATATAAATATTTACTTAGGTGACCACAAATTATTATTAGTTTGATAGAAAAATGTACATGACTACAAGCAGAAGGCAAAATTATAATACTGTATTGGTTTTCCACTTTAACAGTGCCAGAGTATAGTATTGCTCATTGGCAGCCCTCCCTACTTTTTGCATCCTTGTACATCCCACAAAGTTCTACCTAAACATCTAATTTTTGATCCGATTTATCTGTTAATGAAGTCTTAGACTTTTTACATCGGTAGTGTCTGTCCCTTTTGATATTGTTTTGTCAAAAATTAACAAGCTGTTTAAGTCCATGACCACATGCAGGGTTTTAGCCCAAGCCTGTCTCAAGTTAAAGGCTTAGAAAAAGCATAATCCAGAGCTACTTTTAATCTTGGGTTATACCGTGTTGTTCTTTATCAGCATAATAATAACTCAGTTCTGTTAAACTTGCTGAAGTGCGCACAAAGGCACCCTTTATTGTGTGCTGTAAAGGCAAAATTTGCTGCGTTGTCTTTGAAGCCTGCACAGCAGTCCCCTTAGAGCATGCTCTTTTTTTCCTTTCCTTTGGTGGAGAGATGAAAATGTCTCTGTGCACTTCACAGGAAATGAGTGTCTGATACAAGTTTGCAGACCACATTTCCAAGAATTACCAAAATACCTTGAGAGTAGTGCACATTCTTTTTGTATTTCCCCCTCCCTGCTCCCCCAGCATCTCTTGTGTGTTTTCTCACTCGCAAACACATGTAGTGTACTAGGTTACGGATTGACTTTCTATGCTTAAACTTACAACTGCTTTCTATCGGCTCTTTGTGTTGGTTTTCCTAGAATTTTTGCTAGCAACATTTGGTTAATTGGGCCATTTTCAGTCTTGTGCTGAAGCTTAAATAAAGCTTTTTCTGCAGACTTTTAAGAGAAGGCTTGGTATCAGATATTAACTCATTGAGCTTTCCATTTGTGATTATTCAGCTGAAAAGTAGCTTGTTATACTTTCTAAAATAGTTAACTCTCCTAGCAAACTTGTCTCAAGCTACATTTGAAGAAAATGGATTATATTTTTCTAAACTGTCACAGTTCTAGTCTCTTGCTTCTATGTTCTGAACTACATAGAGGGACTTTCACATTTGCACAGTCTCACTGAAGTATGTATACAGATGCATAGATCCCCATTTTTTGAGCTAAAGGATGAGTATGCCTGCCTGTTTAACAATGTTCATGTTATGTTTCTTTTGCCTTCTGAGGTCCATGTAATAAGAGGCAGTGTGTGACAAGGAACCAAACTGAGGTGAATCAGAAAAAAAAAACCCAGCACAAAATCTAATGGAAAGTGCTTTGTAAGCACATTTTGCACCTTTCTGGTGCAAACTTTATAACAATGTGATAAGCTATCAGGTTTATGTGGCATGTGTATAACTTTAGGACTAAGGTAGTACTGCCCATCAAAAAGCAAGCAGTTCAGTTTCTGTTTGTAGCAATGGATTTACTGCAGAAGTGATGATAACCAGCTTCCTTTTGCTACAGATTATATAGAAAACCGGTCTGAGCTATTTAAGTTACTAATACAAAGTTATTCAGTAGCCATTCCATAGGTAAGTTTGCCATGATGGCTCCTACTATGAGCTCTAAATTCATAATCCCATTTCCCCAAAAAGGACTCTGTGCGTAGGTGGGTGGCTTGGGGAACCCCCCCCCTGACTATACTGTATGTCTTCATAACATCATCTTGTTTCAGTATCCTTCCTAAAGCAAATAGTTCTTGTTGCTTTATCTTTTTCTGTGCTGCCTTATCACCTGCATTTAAACCCATCCCACCTCTGTTTCTTCTGTATCCTTTTTAACTTGGGTGGTGGCCAGAGGCAGTATGCCAGAGGCTAGCATCCCCCTGCCTGATTGGTTAATGACATTTTATGCTGTTTTGTATTCCATCTGTTTTCTTTTGTTTCTTGGTGTTAGCAGTTTACCTAGTTGTGATTCATCCTTCTGAAGTTCCTCTGTGCTCTTCACTAATCAAAATAATTTTGCAATTTCATTCTCTCCTACCTCATATCACTCACTTTGCCAGCTAATTAATATATATTTAAGCAGAATGGAGTCCTGAGGTTAGTGGCTGAGGGATGAGGTTAACTGCTGTTAACCTTTGCCAGTATTTGCGTGCACTGGCATAGGTCAAAAACTTGGGAAATATTTGAAATGTGAACTGGATCCCTGAGGGGTATGCATTTCAAGTGCTGTGGTGGGGGAGGCAGGAGTGTCTCTGGCTATTTTACCTATTTACCTGCCTTCTAGGGTAGAAAGCAAAGCAAACCAGAGCTGCTGCATAAGGTAGGCTGAGCAGCATTGCTCTTTCCCCTCGGGAACTTGTTCTAGCAGCAGCAGAAGTGGAAATGGAAAGAGCTGAGCTGTTCTTTCTGTTTATGCTTTGGACACCCCTCTTTCCCCCTGTAAGCAAAAAGTATAAGTGTTCTGCTTCCCACCTCCCTGTGACATCTGTCCTGAGGGCGCTGAGAGTCCCTGCTGTGATCTCCCCATGTTTGAGGTTCTTTAATCCCTCAGACAACATGACTAATTTTTGTGGACAAGATTCTTTTGGTAAATCTGATCTCTTTTATTAGACCAATTCAAATCTAATATCTTTTATTAGACCAACAGGATTGATTTGGGCAAAGAACTAGGTGCTGGGCATGGACAGAGGTGGGAGTGGTATTAGACTGCTCCTCACACTTCCTTGCACGCACTCCTTGTTTTCTGTCATTGCCAGTTTCTAAGCCATTTTAGCAGTACTGTACTGTGCGTCCTGGACTACTTCACTTTCCTTGCAGACTTTCATGAGGAACTTTGTCCAAGGTTTTTAGAAAGTCTAAATGAATGAAGTCAGCTAGTCTTTCTTTTCCTTTGGCTACTGTGGGGATTCTGTAAGCTTTCCACAGAATAATTTTGCCCTGCCACAAAGCCTACTTGTATGCAGCTGTGCATTCAAAAATACTTATGACATTTGCCTCCTTTTGACACTTTGAATTGAGTGCCTTTTTTTGTTTGCAATTCAGACACTTCATCTCAAAGTTCGTGTGAACCCCTGAATATGTGCATTCTGGTCTGGTGGCTTGTTGCTCTTTCTTAACTTTTCTCTGTATATGTCCTCTTTTGATATCTTAATGTCTGGTACTTTTTAACTTTAGTAACTGGAAAAGAATAGGACTGGGGGGAGGCAGCTTTCCAACATACTCTGTAATAAAAAGTTGATGCAGTGTAATCATCATTCAGCTTCTCTGAAGTGTCCCTATCCTTTCAGGTGCTGGTAGTCTAGCGAGTATAATGATTCTCTTGCAGTTTCATGTTTCTGATGCACTAAAACGCTACTTATTTGTTTTGGGGGTTTTGTTTTCTTTGCTATCCTGGGTACTTGCTGTCCTAAGTTACATATACACACTGCCTTGCAATGGTCCTTTTAGCTTCACCAAGGTTAGATTTTCATTTTCTGACTGCTCGTTTGGCTTGCAGGCACGTTTGGGTAGCGGCCATTTTTGTGTTCTGTTTTGAGCTTGGTGTCCCTCAACCATGACTGGAGCCTCTATTTTGCTACTGCAGTTGCAAACAATACCTGACGGTTTTGGCTTGAATAATCTCTCGAATGTTACAATTTAGTCATGGTGGTTCACCTTACTGTTTTCTAGTTTGTTTAAGGGTGTGCATGGTGCTGTAAATCTGCTAGGGTTGTCTGAGGAGATCCACACTGAGTTTACATTTTCTAGTGGTTTTTAATTAAGGAGAGAGCCCTGAAAGTTCCTTTTGGGTGCTTTTAGAAAATCCTCCACTTTAAAGACCAGTGTCACAATGTCAGGTCTCTTTCTCCTTTTGCTTAATGGCCTAACTATATTGTTTCTTTTAAAAGCAACTCCTATGGATAGTTTAGGAGAAATTAGAGGATGTCTTCTCTTCTTGTGTGCCCTAAGACTAGAAACAGTCTTTTAAAGTGTCATTTTTTTCCCTAAACCTTTTCCAGTTGGGGCACTTCACTAATGTTTTGTTTAGGTCATTGGTTACCTTGGAGCCTCTTGAAGTCAATCCAAGGCTGGGGTTGGGGGCTGAGCGCTCACGTGCATGCACATACGTGCCCCAGCCCAGCAGGTCAGTCCATGGGGGAGAGAAGGGTCAGGGGCTAGATTGAGGCCCCCCCCATGGTGAGGGACAGTGCCTCAGAGGCAGGAGCAGGGGTAAATTGAGTGGGGCCCCTGCTGGGTGGGATTTACCTGGCGTGCCCCAAAATAATTTTTTCTCCCTATGCCTCAATGTGTCCCCCCTTTCCCTCCCCACAGACTTACCTGCCAGGAGAGGAGGTGGGGTGGCAGTGACACACTCTAGAGCTTGGGCTGCTTTTAAATGCAAAAAGTGATCTCCTGCTTAAAAAGGTTGGAGACCACTAGTTTAGGTAG
Organism: Caiman crocodilus; assembly: GCA_030014935.1. NCBI lineage: Eukaryota > Metazoa > Chordata > Crocodylia > Alligatoridae > Caiman > Caiman crocodilus. The sequence goes on from JAGPOW010001296.1 coordinate 59,581,494, forward strand.
TCAGAGCTACCCAATATTAGACTTGGTTGCCTCTGATCTCTGTTATCCCCATGCACTTGGATCCTTCCTCTGATCAGCAGGTCTGTCTTATAACCATGATGAGACCACTGATGGCCCGTTTCTTCTACATTATGATTCTGCTCTATGAAACTGGCACTGCAGCAACCAAGTAGACAGTCAGATCGGGAGGTCACCTGGGTAGGACTGGAACAAAGAAACCTGACCCGGGGGAGGAAGAAGGACAGCTTGAGCTGCCAGTAAGGCTGTCCGTAATGCATTGCTTTGGGGTAAGGGGTGAAGAATATTATAGATTTGTATGTTCATTTGTTTTTACTTCCTGCTGCTCGGAGACGATTTTTGTGTCTGTGACCGTTGTCTCCCACTATTCCAAACGTAGATGGAGAAGGATCCATGGCCCCTCCTACAGGGTCCGTCTCTGACTATCTGATGATGTGGAGTTTCCAGCTGCTTCCCAAAATACCCGCTATCTCTGTGGTATTCCAGCCCATCAATCTGCTGTGCACCTTTGCACCCACAAGTTGTCCTCGCCCCTCTGTGACCCTGCAGTTCCAGGGTCTTTTCCCCTCCTTCCCCAGGTCTGCAAGCTGTCTACCAAACCATTCTCTTTTTTCCCATGCCCCAGTCCTAGAGATTAGGGGTGCAGCTCCATGGGTTATTCTCTTTCCATGGCTAGTACTTTAGAGGAGAGGAGGAAGGAGGCATCACGGGTTTTTTTTTTTGAGGTGGGGAGAACAGTATCCACCTGATCTGCTTGCACTCTCCAGTGAAAATGGTATTTGTTGCTTCCCTTGCTCCCTCCTCCCCTTCCCCAAAAACTAATTTCTGTGCCCAAGGTGAGGGGAAAGTGTTGTGCCTTCTTCTTGAGCAGCCAATGCTGCTTCCCCAAGAGGCGTGTTAAGTGGAGAAGGCAGCCAGTCAGGTGGTTTCTTCCAAGCAAGGCTGGGAGCCCTTGGGGCTGTAGTTTCTTCCAAGAGGAGCCATTACTCACTACAAGATCAGGAGAGTTGCCAGCACTGTTAGGGATTCACAGTTACCATAAAAAATGAGGCAGCTATATGGGTCAAAAAGGTAAGCAAATTTACTTTTTTTTTTCTAGCTGAGCTGGGGTAGACGGGACACAATACTGCAGTAGTCACTGAACTTAGCAGAGTAGCTTGATTTTCTTTTTGTTCTTTTTTTTTAAGAGGGAGAAGACAAATTTCCAAACTGTATGCTGGAACTTAATAGTCCAAAGGAAGTTATGTTCTTGGAAAGGCAAGCAGTTAGGTTTTTTTCTGCCAACAAACTAGAGAAGCTTTGCAGTAAAATTAAACTGCAGCTGGTTACCTGCAAACTGCAAAACAACTTTGACTTCTAGGAGGGAGATGGTTTGTCTGATATGCAGTGCCAGGCTATAACAAACTTTGCTATTGCTGCTAGGGCCAAACAGCTTAATTTGCAGATAATTGGTCATTGGCTTGTACAAAAAGTACACTTACAGACTTGGCTGATGTGAAGAATGTTTAAAATGCATCAAATCACTGTTTTTCTTAGCAAGGGAGGGGAAGGAGGAGAGGGTAGAAACCTTGTTCAGATTATATCAGCAATGTGGAATATTAAAGACCTTCAGCTAACTAACCAGAAGGGACACGGGCAAAAAAGCGTGATAAGACATATGTGGAACTTACCTGTAGGTGAAAGTTAAATATCTAAAGTGGGGGTAAAGATGTTACCCATCCATTCCCCCTTCCTCCCCTCTGTCTCACCCTGCCTGCCCCCAAAAATGCTTGAGGCAAGAGCAATTCTTCTGCAAGACCTATAGAACTGATTCCCAAAGAGTATGTGGCTTTGGCTGTTCGTTTGCAATGCACAGAAACAGGAAATGTCACTGAGTCTACATGTGGTTCTTGATACTAGACTGCAGCTTAAGGAGATCTATAATTTTTGCATCCTGGTTGGATGCTATAGGATTAGAGACCGTTTCAGTCTTAGACTTTTTCAAATACCCTGTTACATGGTAGCCGTGACGTCCTTCATCTTGAATTAAACAATATTAGTATCTGTACAGTGAAAGATAAAGACGACTACAAACTTCCTTGCAGGCCTGACTGCAAGGTAGCAGTTAAGATTCCCCCCCGGAGTACAACTGCAGCATGTTTTGCATCTGTGCATTTAGCTCACTGCTTACTTATCTGGTCTTTTCCAATCCTACCTCCTTTCTGAGCCAACCATGATAGTCTCAGCTGTTTCTAGTGCTGGTGCGGGTAAGTGATTCTGTTGTGGTTGTGCACACATGCCCTGTTGTGATAGCACGTTACATCATCCTAGTACAAATGTGGATGGAGGTCACTGTTGTGGTAACAAGGTTAGTCCACCATTCAAGTATATTGCTGTCTGCTTCGCCCCTGCTTTTTCTTCCAGATTCACACTTGGGCTGTACGCTGAACTTTGCTCCACCTCTTCTCTGCAGCCACCTCACAACTTGCAGTGCCTTTAACAGGATCCATCTAAGATTTTGTATAACAAAAGTTCAAGTCAGGCATTATGCCTAGACTCCATATTACATTAAATTCTTTAAGCTAGGGTCTCCATACTCCAGGAAGCTGTATATTGTGCTCCTGGGAAGCGCAGACTTTTCCTTGTACATTGTGGAAGTGTGCCTCCTTCATTCTCTGAATACCTTTGGGCACCTATGGCAGGGGTGTTTTGTGATATCTTGTAATGGATCAACTGTGCAGCTAGGAAAGCTATTGGACAAACTTTCAGGTATCACATGCCCTTCTTCAGGTTTAAGAAAGAAGCATGTGCAAAGCCTTTTAGAATTGCCCAGAATTCAGCTGAGAGCTGTTCTGGGAATTCTGGAATAGATAATAGCAGCATTGACTGTGTCACACTAGTGTGGACATTAAACTGAACTCCAATTCAGTTAATTGCAATTAAACCTGCCTCGTAGGGATGAAATGCCTGTTACAGGCTGCAAATGGTGCGAACCAATGACAGTGAAGTGAAATAATGAAACTTTATACATAGAGCAGTGGCGAAGTGCCTCGAAGGGCCTGCAGAAAGTCAGGTTTGTTTGTTTATTTATTTATTTTCTGCTTGCTGAATCCACTGGCAGGACTGTGATTGAATGAGGGTCTGTATATGCTGCTTCACCAAGGGTTGTACTGTACTGACTGGGTATGGGGATCAGCTGATATTGCAGAAGCAATAAAAATAGCTTTGGACATTGTAAAGCATCAAGGCAGAAAAGTGCCTATTAGAATTTATTGTGCCTCTGTCTAGATGGTCCAACAATAGTAGAGGCTGTATGTTTGTTCTGTACACTACTGGTATACCAAGATGCTTTTCATCTTAACTGTGACTGTACTACTTGGGATCTTGTAAATCAGGCCTAACACTTGATTATTACAAATAGTTTTTAAGATATCCTGTTACGTTGCTATTCAATGCTGAAAAGACAATAGCAAACATCAAGCTTCTTGTAGTTGCCTCTGAGGATTGAAGGCAGTGATGACAGATTTATTATTGGGGTGTCATGGTCTGAAAAATGCTGCAAAGCATAAATTGGGGCTGGTAACAGAACAAAAGGGTCAGGACAGGCAGACTTGGTGATCCACTATATTTCACTGATGGCCAATTTAACTTGCTTCCCTCTTCTTTTCCAAGGAGAAGATCTGTTCTCTCTTAAGTCTTTGGAAAAAATTGGAAAGGGCTGTGCTGGCACTCTCAGAAATGGACAATCCTGGGCCTCATGTCCAAGAACTTAGGAGTGACGAGCTGAAAGAGGTAAGCGGCATTTGTGTTGAGGGGAGGGAAGGAGGGTGGGAGTTAGTAAAAGATGCAAAAAAAATCAGATCTTTTCTTGAAGCTGTCACTGGATGTGTATGAACTGTACTTGCCAGGCATCGGTGAATAATGCTTTTGGCTGCATACAGGGGCCAAAAAGTGAAAGCTGTACAAAATAAAATGGCAGTCTGTTAGACCACTGTACACAGGTCTGGGTGAGAAGGAAAAGAAGAGTCCAGTCACCTCAACAGTGAATCGCAGTACACAGGCAACTTTATCAAACCTGTTCAGAATTGGGTCAACGTTTGTGTACATATGCTGCAAAGTATGCACTGAGTCTGGATATTTTTTGGTACCCAAAGGCCATTTGCTGCTAACTTTAATGAAAAGTCAAGGGACAAAGTATTTGTGGATGCAGTAAGGGTGGGCATGTAACTTTCCCAGCAAGAAGTATGAGTGAAAAGCTGTGCTAGTAATTCTGTGGGACAGTCTCAGCTGATGAAGATGTCTCATCAAAGCTGTATTCATTCATGGTGTCTAGGGTTCTGGTCTCATGGGGCAGATACAGATTTTAAACCAGGTGGTCAAACCCATGAGGGCTGGTGGGGGGCAGTGCTCTTGAAGGAAGTAAAGTTCTCTCCCACCCCTTCCACCTAATGCTGGCACTGGGTTCTGAGTGGCAAATGGCAGTGGTCTCACCTTAGCTTTCCATACTGCCTCTAATTACTCAGGACTTTACAACCTGTTCATTTGGTTGTGGGAGAGGTATGTCACAGCTCCCTATGGAACATGAGTTCTGTGATAAATCTCATGTATCCCTCTACTTTTCCAGGGGAGCAGTGAGCAGAGTAGAAATGATGCAACCCTCCTGAAATTTAGATTGACCTGAGCAGCTGGCTGCTGACTACTTCAAAAATAAAAAATCAGCCTGCCAGAGGTCACCACCTCTCATGCATCTGTATCACTGGCAGTTCCTTTCCAAAATGCTGTTGCTCTGAGGTGTAGGAGATACAATAGTTAGTCTTTAACAATAATAATTAAAGAGCCTGTAGCTCACAAACCTTCTGGAGCAGAATTGAAGCTTTCTACCACTAGAAAGCCTTTCTAGTGATTTGTATCATCTGAAAACTCAGTTCTCTGCAGGGCAAAGCTCTGGCTGTGGCGGGTTAGGCACTGCATTATTGCTTAACACAGCAAGGCCCATTGTGAAGGGAAAGATTAGCAAAGACTGGGCTTTATCTAGTGAGCATCTATCTCACAAGCTCCCATAGCAATGGGCCCTGGTTCTTTATACCTCTGCAGGTCGTGGATAGCAAGGACCATAGAGATTACATTTTCCTGTCTCTCCTGAGGCACATGTTTAGTTGTGGGTTAAGGCAGTGTACCTGGACTGTGTGAAAGGAGTTTGCTGCTGCCTCTGCTAGGGAAAAAGGTGTAGCACAGAACTTGGGTGCACAGAGCTCTCAGTGGCACAAGTGAACTACTTAAAAAGAAGTTTCTGAATGGTTACAAATGGAGTGGTGCCATTAGTTAAGCCTAATAAAAGAGATCCCTAGCACAGGGGTCACAAGAGGTTAGGTTAGGGTTTGCCTGACCACCTAGGCAGGTGGCATAGAGCAGCCTTACCTTGGGATGGGAGTGAGTCCAGGAGTGGTAGTGCCATGTGCCTGAGACAAGCTGGGGAGTTCCCCGAGGTGAGAAGTAAAGGGAAACTGAAGGCGTATGTTCTTCAATCTTCAGGCTGCAGGACAGCCGTTAAGCCTGCCCACATATACACCTCCCCCTCTCTTTCTGTCAGTAAAAGAGAGAGTGATTAGGTTAATGGAGCGTCTCGGAGGACTAGGGGCAAGGTTTTGGCGGTGAGTTACTGACTCGTAGGGCTGGGGAAGTGGTGTGTAACAGCTCAGGCTTCTCTCACAGAGCAAGCCTCTGGCTCAGGGCTGTGGTTTTTATATGCATATAGATATTTATACCCGATATATATTTTTATAATTGTAATGACTTAGATGGATTGATATCAGGTTAGAACGGATGTAGGAATCAATGCAGTTTTAAATATAGAGAGCCTAGTAGGAACACAGAAAATGCAACTAGAACTGGAGAGATTGTGCCAGTAAGAAAAGGAGAGTCATCTTAATCCAGTATGGGAGCAGAGGGAAACAACAGGGGGTGGGGAGCAGGAGATGCAGAAGCAGCCACGGAGCAATAAATTATCAGGATAATCTACTGGCAGGGTAGAAGCTTGGGGTTCAGAAATGTCCCTCAGGATTCACACGACACATTTGGGTCAAAGGGGATTCCTCCCCCTTCCGCCGTTTTCCTCCTGGAACACAGCCTGTGAGGTAAGGGCAGGGGGTACATGGGACTGGGGCATGGGAAAGGATCAAAGCTTGGATACATGCTGTACCCCACTAAGTAAACAGGATAAAACAGTCCTACCTCATAGCAGCTCTGAACCACATGCTCAAGGTTTAATGTTACTACATAGGAAGGACCTAATCTACAAGGGGCTTACTGATGGGAAGCAGTGTTTCATCTGATGGCAGATGGAGCAAGGCTATGCTGTAGTGTAATATAGAGGGACAAGTCCTTCCCAACTCCCACTTCATAGTCCCATGGATCTTCTAAGGAGATAGTGGAGGTAGGTAGGAGGAGTCCTTCAAACTAGCAATAAAATCATACTGCACAATATGCTAGAAAAGGCCCTGTCTTCAGGCTTGGGCTTTTTCTTTAACTTGGGGTGTGAGGGAAAAGGAAAAACAGCCCTACTGGGAAATTCCCAGCAGTGAGGTCACAGTGGTGAGCTATGCAAGGGCTGCCCAGGGATGCAGTGGGGAGCCCCTTTGGAGTCATCTAAGACCAGATGAGGCAGAGTCCTGTGAAAATATAATCTGCAATGTCTGGGGTGTGACTAAAGGATGAAGGCAGCATCAGCTGCCATAACTACTGAAATCAGAAAGGAAATAGCTGTTATTTATCACCTTAGTAACTTCCATGCATCATCCCTCACTTCTGGCATTCTTGCTGCTTTGCCTCCTTTGTGTGAAGCCTTTCTTTTATCCGGTCAGAACAATATGAAAGAACTCCTGTCTGCCTCACTTTCCTTCTCCTCTCTAGGCTGGGTGCAAAGAAGAGAGCATGTTAAAGATAGCAGCTTTCTGGGACCCATGGGCTCTTTGAGAGATGATCAGAGGGAGGCCGGAGGATCTGCAGAACACACACCAGAGCATTCCTCATCCACAAAGGCAGCATCGGAGCACTCTCCCTGCCCCAGCATCATCCAGGTTACCCACACACTACCGGGTTTTTCGCAGCTGTGAGTGGGAGGTCCTGGAGCGATCACTCAATATCTTACAGGCCACTGGCTTCTACTGGGGTCCCTTGTCTGTGAGTGAGGCGCATGCCAAGCTACAGCAGGAGCCAGTGGGGACCTATTTGGTGCGGGACAGCGCTCAGGGGAACTTTCTATTCAGCCTGAGTGTTCGGATGCCATCGGGCCCAGTCAGCCTCCGGATTTCCTTCCAGGAGGGCTATTTCTGGCTCAGGGACTGGTCCTCAGACTGCGTTGTTACGCTGCTGGAGATAGTTGTGGCAGGAACTCGGGCCAACCCTATCCATTTTGATGAGATGGGGGGAACCCCCCTGGTGTTTGCTGAACCCCTGCGCAGGCCACGCAGGACTGTGCCCACATTGCAAGAACTGTGTCGTCAAAGTCTGGCTGCTCACACAGAGACCAGAGAGTGCGCAGGATATGCAAGCACAGAGATGTGTATAAGGGGGGCAGTTCCTTTTAATTGTGGGAGGGGGTGGACCAGGGTGCTACCCAGAACCCGATGCCTACATGGACAGGGAGAGAAGTGTGTGCGTGTGGCAAACCAAAGTAAGCACCCCTAACATGGACACATGAATTGGATCTGTGACATTTTATGGGATTGTACGTTCTGGTAGGGGAAAGATAAAATCTGCTGACTATGGGAGCTGCACATTAGTTAGCAACATTTATAACCTTTCCCTGTGGTAGAGTAGAACTGCCTCTCAACCACAGGGAGATCCTCCAGCCCAGCACTTTATTCCAGTTGCATCTGCAACGCATAAGCTTTGAGAAGCAGGATGAGACGTTCATTCTTCCAGCTCACCCTCTTCCTCCTACCTTCCAAAGTGCCTAAGCTAATTCTCACTGACCGTCTACTTTCATGAAAAGATCCAAATGAATTTTATACTTTGACAAGTGTCAGTTCAGTGTGAGTATGCATAGAACTCCTACGCTGATCTGATACCAAAGCAGCTCGGCTGCATGTGTGGGAGTGAGACTTCATGACCAACAGCCTTCCTTTCCCTGCACCACAGAAGCATAACACATGCCAAAAACCTCTCTGATATTTGCACTGGAGCAAAGAGTTGTAGGAGTGCACAGTAGATACAAGGTTTTTCCAACTTCTGCATTGTTTTATTGGAAGCTGGACTGCAGGGCTTCATTTCTTTTGAGTGTAGGTGGGATATATTCTACTTGGACCATATTGTATTTCTATCAGCCAAATCTTGGTTGTAGAAGTCCTGCTTGTTGGATTATATGGGCAGATGTGCTTAAAGCACCATCTTGTATACTTTTCTGGTGGTATACTGCTGCCCTCTGCAGGCTGTAAAGAATGCTCTCAGGGTTTAGGCTTTTGTCTTCAAGGTAGAGGAGAGGGCCTTATAAAAATTAAATAAATAAATAAAATAGTATGAAGGTGTGTTTGTTGTTTTTTTTTAAGTCCTTTTCTAAAACAACAGGGCTCCCAGCAAATGTAAGCATTTCCCTTTAGTGTTGGAAGTGCAAAGCTGCTAGCATGCGAGAATCAGAGTTAAGTTAATTAACTTGAGTTTTACTGTCCAAAGCCAGTTTGAACACGCAAATTGGCTTTGATTTGAGAGAAGTGAATATACTTTTAATTTTCAGTGGAATAATAAAAGGTGTTTTTCAAAACACAGGTACTAGAGAGGAGGGTGTTTTCTTAATATGATAGGTCCTCCATTTTGAACCATTGTTTACTGCACTGAAAGGCAAGCCAGGTGCTTGATGGAACAGCTAGTGGGGAATGCTGCAAAGTGTCTGCAGTATAGAAACATGGTGACATAACTGATGAGAGTGAAAGATAGAACTACAAAAATATATCTTGTATAGAAGCTTGGTTCATATCACTGATATCATATTTAAGTTATGCCTTTGAAATATGCTTGGACTTAACCAGGATTGTCCAGAGATGAGGAATATTTTCCTCCAAGTAGCTAGAAAAGGTCCTTCCCCTTCCTCCTCTGCCCCTCTCCCCAGTGTTGTTATAACTAGTGGTTCAAATCTTGGGCTTCTGATCACTTCAGAGTGAATAGTGGCCTGCAGGCCCCCTCCCTCCCATTTTTTTTTAAACCTGTGAAATTAGTACAGGGGTGGGCAATTATTTTGGCTAGAGAGCCACTTAATGAGTTTTGGTGTCCTCTTGAGGGCCACACTTAACCCACCCAGAGCTGTAGCACAGTCCGATCCCTTCCCCAACCCAGAACCCGCTAGCTGTGCCCACAGTTTATGCCACCACCAACCTGGTGTGGAAGCAGCTCCTGATGGGTGCTGGCATCAGCTGTGGACATCGCTGGCTGGTTCTGGGTGGGGATCAGGGCATCTACCAGGTCCACAGCTGACTCTGTATTGGTGCTGGGCGGAAGCAGTCCTACCTGCCCACCTGGCATGATGGAAACAGCCCCAACTGTATGGCGTCAGGTAGATCACAGGCTGGATCCCATGAATTGATGGCTGGCCACTCATGGGCTAGTTATAATCGGTTGGCGGGCTGGATCTAGCCTGCAGGCCATATTTTGCCCAACCCTGAACTGAAATGTCCTGTTTGTCAACAGCACAACCAAAGCATCTAGGCTGTCTCCTATGGGAGGAGACTGGCTGCAAAACAGATGGCCAGGAAGCTAGACCAGCAGGATACCACTGCAGTCATATTTTGTGCCTTTTGCAGAACTCCTAGGCCTGTAATGCTAGCATGTTAGGGGGGCCTTGGGTAACACATCCACAGCAGGAGCACTTCACTGGTGTTTTATGCCAGCAAAATCCTCCTAATACAGATGCAGATGAACTGGCAAAGTTGCACCTTTTTTTTTACTGATAAAGGAAGACAAACCACCTCCTACAAACAAAATGGTTAATAATGGTAAAAGTGCAGTTTCTTTGGTTTCACTGTGTCCTCATTAGAGGCCACTGATAGGTCAGCTTTGTCTGGAAATCTCACCTCCAGACGATTTGAAATCTGTAGTGTCACCCTGGTCTCTGGCACTTTCTGAACAACTCCCTGACCTATGGATGCCACACTGCTCCATTTTGTGCTGTACATTCCCCCATACTCCTCACTTCCCTTAAAGACAGATGGTAAATAGTCCTCCTTGCCTGCACGGCATTTCACTCCCTTTCTTTTTCGCCCACTGCAAACACAGTGCTTGAGGTATGCAGCTGCATTTCTCAGTCAGGAACTGACTGACTTCTTTCCAGTTAGTAACTAAGCACAGGAATGCTTCTGTTTTTATGATGGTGGTTATAGCATATGGGTGAAGAGCTATCCAACTGGATTGCTTTGACCTGTCTGTGAACTGTTCTTACTTTAGTTTTAAAACAAGCACGTTGGGTTTGTGCAGCTAATAGCACTGGAACCATTCCACTGTTAATGGTCAGGGTTGCCCTCTCTGAAAATACACTAACAGGGAAGAAAGTATTTTAGCTTTTAATAAAATGATGTTTTTGTATTCTTTCTCTTGTTTTTGTGCTTGAAACTAAAATTGTGCAGCATGCCTTCATCTCTGTATCACAAATAACTTAATTCCTGTATATCCGCTAGTAAATTGGCTTGAATTCTATGGGTAAAAAGCAACTTGTCAGAGCTAAGTATTGTTTCATAGCTAAAGCTTAAAATGAGTGCTGTTTGTGTTTGGCCCTGATAATATGAAGGAAAAGGTAACTTGAATTGGATGATGGAGTGAAGAAATCCATTTTGAGAGAACTAAGATGTGAAGAACGTGTTGCAAAACCTTTTGATTCCAAGTTACCAGTGATTGTTCTTTTTTTTTTTCCCCCCCCAGAATTATGGGGAGGAAAAAAAACTATGGGAGAAACATGGACTACATGTATAAAAACACAGTTGTTTACTGATGAGAGGATTTAAACTTTTTTGTTTCTGTAAACCTAGTTTTGTTTTGCTGCTGTTATTCAGTGGGAGATATTTTGCTAAAGCAACCTGAATGTATATGTGTCCCCTTTCCATGAAGGAGAAGCTCCTTCTGACATGTCCCAAAGTACTTATTTGGTGGCTGGTAGGAGTGTTATTTCTTTGAGTGTCTTTACTCTGTGCCTCCGGTGCACTAATTGGGGAATAGGAAAACACGTTTGCGTCATAACAAGGTTGGTTATGAGTCTTGACTGGCTCACTTCACTCTGAAGAAATTATACAAGTGCACATACGGATTTTTACAATGTTCTTGCTAACAGCAAAACTTGAAAAGTTGTTTAGTCTCGTGAGACAGGCTCTGCATATCAGGCCTTGAAGTGATGGAAATTGAGTCCCAACATGCCAGCCACAGGCACAACACAGGAAATGGGAAGTTTTAATCTGACTCTCACTAACCCCCTTTTAACAATGCTCTCGAGTCTCGCTGGTTAATTTTCCCAGAATCCTTGCTTAAAACTTCATAAGTTAATAGCTTCCTTATGTATGCATGTGTACGTGCACAATAGGGGCCCTGCGGCTGATGGATCTTGTAATACATGACTACCTCCAATTTAAAAAAAAAAAATCATCTGTATTCCATTATGATTCTGCTTCATCAGACTAGAAGCCATCTAAAAGTGGAGACGTGTGAATGCACTTCAAAAACTGCATGATATTTGGGCCTGTTGGATGCTTGCAACTGGACTCCTTTTAAGCAACTACGTTTTGAAATACGACTTCCTTATGATTCTGACCTTAATGTTTATCAAAACCTATGTTTTTGCATGACTCCCTTTGGTAACTTTGCAGAATGGTTCATTTACCAAGCTAAATTCAAGTTACTGGAATGTATTGACTTGTTCAGTTGTGCACCTGCGTGCCAAATCTTTGGGTATTTAGCTTTGTTAGTGTTCTGTAATTCTATACATAGGTTGGAACAGAATTTTCTGTTTTTGCTATGCCATTGCCTACTGAAGGAAGAGGGAATAGGGGCTGGGGGAATATGTGGAAAGGGGAACAGTATAAAGATAGTGCAGTAGTGTAAAGATGGGTGGGTGAGCAGGACATGAGCTCCAGGCACTGCCTAATGAGGGTGGTATTGGAATGAAGTTAAATGGTTTTTTTCCATCTTCATTTGCCCTCATGTCCCTTGCACCTTCCCTGCAGTGGCTTCAGCTCTGTTTCTGACAATGGTGGGGGGAGGGCAGAGAAGTAGCAATACACGCTGCAGGAGCTGCAGCCAGAGGTTTGCTACTGCTGGGGGAGATGTCACCTTCTTTTTTACTACATTGAGAAGCTGAAAAACTGTTTTCGTCAGTAAAGGAGGCGACATCTTGCCCAGCAATAACAAACTACAGATGTAGTGTCTGCACTGTCGCTGCTGCTCTGCCATTCCCAGTGCTGGAACCAGAGCTGCTGAAAGGATGGCACGTGGTGTGTGGGAAGTGTGCAATACTGGGTAATTCCACCCCTGAACAACAGAGCCATTCTCTAACTTGTGATTCCCTTGCATAGAATTCTCTGGGCTACAGTACGCTCAGGGTATGATTGCACAAGCAAGAGACTGCAAAGCAAGTGTGGGGCTGAAGGTATTACACTTATTCTATGCTTATTACATCTATTCCACAAAAACTCCCTGTGAGCGCACACTCGCTGTACAATATGTACAGAGGAGTTTACCCTACTTTCATTGCCAAGCAAATAGTCTCGCACTTACTGCAGGGTAAGAGTATGCACACAGACACAGTTACCACAGAATAACTGATGTCCTTCAAATGAATAGTCTAGCTTGCTTCATGGGAACTTGTCAGTGTAGCCATACCTTCACCCGTGTGCCAGTAGCAATCTAGGTACAGCAGCCTTAGAGGTCAGCATGGGTTAACTTACTCAGGTTCTCCACAGGATAGAGCTCCTTGCTTGCATGGCTGTACTGCTACTGAGCTAGCCTGGGGTTCTCTATTTGTGTGACTGCAGTGTAGATCAGTGCTTCTCAGCCATGGTGCTGTGGCACCATTGGGTGCTTTCAGGTTCTTTCAAGGGTGCCACAGGTTTGCACACGCTCGGTGTGCAAACATGATTCACAAGATTAACCTAGAGATTTCATATAATTATCCATAGTGGTAATAACATTCTGACCTGTTGTGGTCTTTCTGAATTACTTGCAAATTGCTCTGTTTTTCTGTGTTTCACTCATGTGGAACACTTAAGAACTGGTGTTTCCCAACTGGCCTTGAGTCTAAGGAAGAGTGTGTCAAGTCTAAAAAAGGTTGCAAGCCACTGATTTACCCATACCCTGCATTGCTGATTTGATCCCAGCTCCCAAGGTCTGCACAGACCAGGAGTTGTTAACCTGGTGGCAACGTAGCACCCTTAACTACTAGAAAAGTTAAAGAAAAATGTATTACTGAGGATAAGTAAATGAAATTTAGACAAGGACAACGGGGGAGGCTTGGCAACTCCAAGAACAGCACTGAGCTACACAGGTCAGACAAAAGGAGAATAGAGCTAATTAATATCAGCCAACCTAGTAAGCTATACTGGTGTTTTTCATCTTGTGGTCTGCAAACACATGTCTATGGGGTCTGCAATAGATGACTAGGATCAATCAAAAGTATGTGATTACCCAGTTAAAATTCAAAAGAGTCTGCATTCCATTTGAAATTTCCAAAGGGGTCCACAAATGAAAAAAGGTTGAAAACCACTGAGCTAGTCAGTTGATAAGAAATAAGTGAGGAGAAAGTGGCATGTGTCATTGGGGCATGCTCAGATTACCATTACATGTATCCACCCCAAAACAGTGTGCTTTCTCTTGGCAACTTGTCTTTTAAGATATTGTTCTGGGTGGCAATAGTGTGAATCTTGGCTTGATCCAAATCCTGTTGACTTCAGTAGGCTTTGACTCTGGCTTTTTGTTCCATAAAACTAGAGTTGTACAAACTGGGTTTTCCCCAGTAAGTTTACATGAAACAAGTCCCTGCTCCTACTGGCTTGCATGGCAGTTCACAGCCTTGGAACTTACTGCCCTTACCAGGCTGTTCCCTACTGGCTAGAAGGATTGGGGAAATTGGAGTAAAACATTTTGGGACATATTCAAATCTTCAGAAGTGCCTAAATGACTTATTCCCAATGGATTTGCAAGCCTTGTTAGTTACATTAGGGAAGACTTGGGGTCTCAAATTAGAGAACTAAGTGGAAAATTATTAAGTATAATATTTGAAAAAAGAATAGATGAAATGCAGGGAAACGCCTTCAGATGACTGCAGCAGGAGTTCATTATAATTACTCAAGAGAATGAGTCCATGGTTTGAAAAATTGGCAGTCACATTTTCTAGTCAGGCAACTGAATTTTGGAACTTTACCTGCCCCTGCCAAGGGAATAGATGTCTCCTGCTTCCTTACCTAACCTGCATGCATTATAGAAAAATCAATCTAACAGACACTTACTGAACCTAGTCTTGATAGTTCCAGTTAGAAACCAGGGTCAAATAATTCAACTGAGACTACAATCTCCTGGACCCTGGGCCTGTTTTGGTCCTGAAGCACTGTGTGTGGGGAAGGGAGGAATTGCATTGCTGTGTGTAAGCTAAAACTGCCTTGTGTTGTGCTATATCTGGCTGGGCAATGGAAGTGGCTCCAGCAGTAATTCCCATAATAAATTCGTACACTTAGGTTAGTATTTCCTTTAATAAAGAAAAAGGACTGCTGCAGCTTATACCTATCTTTTTATATGGATGAAATCTAAAAGGAAACATTCCTGTGATGTAAGCTATTGGTTGATGATAACTGCTCTAAAAGCTGGACTAGATACAGTTCAGTTTGTATAAAGTGTATCTTTTATATCTTGGTTTTTAAAAAGGAAAAAAATAAAATACCCTACTTCTCATATGAAGAAATCTTTAAGTGTTTGGCTTTCATCTTTTCAAATGGATTCAGTTCTAACTCATTCTTTTCTGCCTTTCTGTGGCCCAAATCCAGGAAGGTACTTCAAGCTAGGATGCAACTAAGCATAGGAAAATTTCATTTAAGTCAGCAAAGCCACTGACTAAAACAGCTGCTCAAGCCCATGAATATTGTGCTCTGTTGGGCCCTGTAACAGAAACTGGCCAGTTTAAATTCAAATGAGAAATTAATTGACAATGTCCTGAGCCCATGTGGCCTAGAAGGATGCCAAACACTTCTGCACTCTGTCACTGTGCAGTGAAAATATATGCACACAGCAGAGCTTTTCATTTAAATGCACCCACTTGGTTGTGGCACAGCTGTTTTGGCAGCACATCACACAGTATCAGTAACAATGTACAACAGCTTAACTCAAGGTGGTATGTCAAGTCCTCACACCTTAGATTTACAGTTGAGTCCATTTATATTGTACGTATCTGTATTTGTTGAGTCCTTAGCCAAAAATATCACAGTGCATATCCTGATGTTTCTTATGTCTGAGAGCTAAGGAAAAAAAACAGGGCCTGGAATTGTATCCCTTGGTCTGCCCTTGACTGTGAGGAGCTCTAAGGGTCTAGGTCCCAGGCCCAAGAAAGTGGGTGGGCCTAAATAGGTAGCAGGTGGGAGGCATAGGCTATTTCTTTGATTGGTTGAGCTGGCAGGAATTGTGCCAGAACAGTAAAACAGATAATCATGTGCATAGTGAAATATCTATCTTCATTTAAAATAAGCCAAACAAATAATTAATATGGTCTCCAGATGGGACCGAATCCAATAATAGCAATAAAGTGTTCTAAGAGCCTGTGAAGATATATGTTACAGAAAGATGGAGTATAAGTGCAGTGCCACCTTATAATTTTTTATCTTTATCTGTGAGAGAGCTTTCCAAGAGCATGAACTTCTTAGCAGAGAATGTTAATATGTTTTCTGTGTATTCTCACTCATACTTCCAGGACTATGACCTGGGCCTTGTAAATGGTGTGGCTAAATGCTAGAATTATATTTCAGTGCATCATCTCTCACATTGTCCTGTTTATTCTCTTTGCCCTTAACTGGTAATTTCCCACCTTCCCTGCTGCCCAAGATTTCTCTACTGTTGCTAACATTAGTTTGGCTTAATCAGTGAGAGCACTAGTGCAAAGGCAATGTTGTGGTGGTCTGAGCATTGTTGTCTATTCTTGCTTAAACAGGTCCATGTAGCCCTCCATGGCTTTTCTATGCCAGTGTGCCTGCTGACAGAGAAGAAAAGGTAGGGATAATTTAACAAATGTATCATGGTCATAAGCAGAGAGATGTGAAACCTCAGATGTCCCTTGGAGCTTCCAGCTGTGAAAATCCCAACAAATAGTTGAGAAGTGTATGAGAAAAGAGTCTGGCACCCATGTGTTCAAGTCCTGGTAATATATAGCTGCATAGTGTATGTCCTCACCCTGAGAACCATACAAGTTGTTCCTACCTGTGAGTCTAGCCCATGCAGGAAAGGTAAAGGGCTCCCATCGTCAGTTGTGATGCTTCTGGGGTCATTGCAATTTCCTTACGCCATCCTGGTATAGGAGGCAGATGTTACAATGCTGTTGTATAATCATGGACTTCCCGTGGAGGGGGTTTCTCATGTTAGGGAAATTCCAGAGGTGTCTTCTACCCAGCAGCTTCTCAGCCTGGCAAGTGACTGGTTTAATAGTGAGAAAAACATCACTGGGTATGTGGGTTTTCATGGTGAGCACCTGTGGGGGAAAAATGCTCCAGTAACATACCTCAGGCCTAACTGTTGGCAGTCTTTATGTTGGTGTAATTACCCTGGGCCTGATTCAGCAAAACATTTAATAGCTATGTATTCTTTTGAAGAACAGCATGAAAATGTGTGCTGAGTGCTGTGCTGAATCAGAGCCTCTGTCTTGGGTTTCACCTCAGCAGTATTTCATCCTGTTCTCACATGGTCCAAAGCAGGCCAGCAGGAAAGGGTGGTGTGGTTCAAACAAATGCAGCTATATTTGTCAAAGTGGGTCTTTCTCTTTTTCTTCTTATCTATCTTTCCCTCCACCCCCACCCCACCCTCAATAGACCAGTTTCATCTTAAGTCAATGAAAGTAGGGCAGAGCCTAACCACATTTCAAGCTGTCTGCGTTTTTTGGATTCTGGGTAATTGTGATCATTATCTGTTCCTAGAAAAGATTTTAAAAACTTACAAACCACAGCTGGGCAGAGATAATAAAGAAAGCCAAGTACTGGGCAGGGGAGGTACCTCCCTAGAGTGCTAGAAGATGAGAGGAAGGGGTTTCATTAGAAGGCTGAAATATAGTGGATGGGAAAAGGTTAATGATGCTGGAGTCTGATTGGTTCAGGTGTGCATAAAAATACTAATATGGGGACAGGCTTGAATCCCTGCTGAGGGACAGCAGCCCTGCCCCCGGCCACCTTCCTCTGTATAAAAAGTGTAGTCATCCTCTCCCATCCCAACATATTTCATGTTCTATTTCAGTACTATTGGATTTTGTATCTAGCAACAGAAGCCTTTCAAAATCCCAGAGACTCATTGGATTAGAGAGATTCCCATGCACTTGCTCAGGTGCCCTGTTCCCAGGGTTTTAAGATGTGAGGAGCCAAACATCCCCTCTTGCTGGCCTGATCTACTTGCCTAGTGACTAGGCTCAGCCCTGCCATCTGTATGGCCTGGCTTTCACTCCTCAGTTCTTGCCTCTTATGGCCTGAGCTTGGATCTAGTGCTATGGATAGTGGTTCTCCTGTACTTGTCCGTCTTCCCTATTATGAAAGAACTTGATGCAGATGTTCTAAAAGCTTCAGTCCTGTTATCATTCCTGACAACCAGGGATCCTGTTTTTTCTAATTTTAAAAAAAAATCTCCAATTTTTAATTTAAGAAAATGTAATCGCAAATCCATGTTTTTCTGTTAAATTAATGAAACAACACCACACACACACACACACACACACACACGTATATGTATGTGTGTATTAGTGGTGTTTAATTTTAATAATGGAAAACGTTAATTTGGGATTACTTTTTTTTTTTTTGACCAAAAATTTGGGATTTTTTTAAATCGGAGAAAACCAGAATTTTTGCTGATGACCGCACCTTCAATGAGGATCTGAATAGTAAGAGTGAGAATTCACCCATTTGATCAATTCCTGAAGCATATTAGGATGGTACTGTCAGCAAAGGTTATGAGTTTTCTGTGGGGAATCAACACTTCTGGACCATTAGAAACCCTGGTATATAGACAGTTCTACCAGCAAAAAAGTGTTATTGTTGGCTTGTTTTATTTTGTTGGAGGAAGCAATATAAGGTCTCCTGGCTAAGGAACTTTTTTTGCCAATAAAAATGGTGTGGCTAGGCTAAGAGGGTTTGCTAGCATAGCTGTACAAGGCGTATATAGTCTCAAGACTTGAGGGTTATGCCTAAAGAAGCACATGTTACTTTGTAAAGAGGGTATGTAGTGATTTATTCCTGCCTCAGCTTTCCTCCTGTGGGCAGATGGGACTGATGTAGGGCTGTGTACATGAAAAGATGGCACCCTTTTAAGATACCGGTTTCAAGTAATATGTTTGAAACTGGTTTGGTTAGTACAGACAGCTGTTGGGACTCTCAGTTCAGAGTACACAAGAATTATTTTCAGTACATTTAAGGCAAGTATTGGCCAAACCACTCTTAAAGCACAGAGTGGTACTAGTCTAAGTTATTTGAGAAGGGAATCAGAGTGGAGGAGGCCCTGCCCATTCAGCTGTGCTGTCACTGAGTGTCTTGTGCTCCTGGTGCCTTGTTCACATACAGCCAGCTCCTGGAGTGTACCCAGTGCCAGATCAAACCCCTGGCTATAAGGGACCTCTGCTCAGCCATGCCCCAGCATCCCCCACAACACTACTGTCTCAGGTCCAGATTTTCAAAGGTATAGTCAGGCACCAAATGTTGCACCCACCTGTCCATGGCAGCTGCAGACCGTGCATGACCTTCTCATGACCATGGGTGTTCTGAGAGTATGACTTGTTCTTCCACAGTCCTGCGGGTTGTCAGCAAGATCTCCTTGAGTGTTGTGTGCAGCCGTCCATAGTGCATATGGGCTACAGCAGGCCTGGCAGTTCTGAAATATGTACCCAGAAGGCCTTGAGTGTAGGACTTGCCTGGGTAGAAGGGCATAACAACTGGCCAGCAAAACGCATGTGAATGCACTGATTTGCATCAACCATGCAAAAATAACAATGCAGCTAAGACAAAGCTATGTGAATTGGTTATATAAATAAATGGTTGCAGTGTTGTTGGGTAATTTTGGTATGTGCTTCTGAATGGGACATCCCAGAATCTGGGTTTGGGGTCTGAGAGTAATAAGAGAAAAGTTATAACCATTTCCATCTTCCAGTAGAGATCCCCAAGACAGATCTGTTCTGTTTTCTTGCCTTCCCCACCTATGTGATAATTGGGAATCTATGACTAGTGCCTAGTCTATATTACAGAACGTTTTGGTGATAAAAAATTGTTAAGAATAAAATCAAACCCTTAACTAACATTCATTTGAATGCTGGCAACAGTTTTAAGAGAGAGACCTGGCATAGGATGTCTGAGGTAGGCGTTTTTCCTTTTCTGTATGTATTGTCTCCTTTTGTCTACTGGGGTGAACCACTTCAGTGGTATTTCCAGCTTGCTAAGTAAAATGTTGTTCTCCAAGTTGTTGATTACAGTTAATTAGCATTAATTTTGCCTTAAATGGATTCTAGCGGGGCTCATTTTTCTCTGGGGTGATAGTTCTAGTGCTGCTGAGTGAAGAAGATGGAACTTTGACTGTGAAATACCGAATGCAGAGATTTCCTATATTTTGGGGCTATAAAATTCTGCCAGAGCAAGATGATGGGAGACTGGGGAGGAGGGTTGGAAACCAGCACAGACTGTATTTTATATGAGCTTGTCTCTCCCCAGGACCTATGCAAGGTTGGCACGCTATTTGGATTTTATGCAGGCAAAATTGCAAAGGACTGAGCCCTCAGTTGTACTAACAGAAAGTCTGTCCTGAGGAAAAAATACTTTGTTGTTGTTTACTATGTGAGATGCAACCTCTTTATAGTATTAAATAGTTAAAAAAAAAAATACAAGAGACAAAGATTTAACAATGGAAAGAGAGAGAATGAGTGCTGTTTCATTTGCGGAGGGAGGTCTCATAAAACAGCAGACAACCTATGCAGGGGAGGTGATCAGTGCAGTAAATACCTGACACTAATTGGCATTTCAACTTGAGTTTCTTTCTAACATGTGGGCACCATATGTGGGTTGAATGGAGTTTCTTTGGTTTTTGTGTTGGTTTCACATGCCTTTCAGTTCTCCTCCAGCTATTTTCAGTTTTCCCAATCCCAGATACTCAAAAAAATCAAGAGACTGGCTTTAAACGTAGTGGGATTTTTCTTTTAAAGTACATATCAGGTTCCTATCTCTCTGCCTTCTGGATTCTGAGCCTCTGTGTGCTCTTGGAACAAGCTGACATACTCATCCCTGTAACCATGAGGGCAAAGTACATCCTCCCCTTTGAATGAAGGTCAAGATCCCTGGCAGCTGGAGTGTTATGGAAGATACCAGGTATTGCAGGATGCTACAAGGCTGCTGTTTTGTCATCAGAGACATGGCTGAATCTCTTCTAGGCAGAGGTGAGCCACCCTGTTCACCTGATCCAACACTACAGACATTAGCTAAAGAAAAGGACTGGGGCCAAGAATGATCCTTAAAGATGAATTTCCCCTGGATTCATTGTAGTATTACTGAAACATGATACCTGTAGTTTCTCTAGTTGCCAAGGAGACATAGATCTTTGCTCTTTATGGTAGACCTGGGATTTGACATGTTTAATATAAATCATATTACCCCCTGCAGCAGCTGCTGCTAGGCCTCACTTTCTGTTATAAGTAACATCTAACCTTGTCATTGCACATTGTGTCCATTTTACCTATACTGAGGGGTAGAGGAACAGGGCCACTGACTACATGGGCCAGGCTCTAGCAGAGACAACTCATAGGAAGGGGATGGCAATGGATTAGGCAGCATCCCCACCTCTAACACATCTGTGTGAAAAAAGAAGTGTACAGTTTGTTACATGGCGCCACCTTGTGGCTCTCAGTGCAACAGAAATGGAAGAAAAAAGCCTTGTCTGTCCTCAGCCTGTGCACAATGTTCTCAACTGTTTTGTCTCTTTCCCTCCTGCTGTGCATTGCCTTGACTACACCTATTTTCAAATACTTCTGTCAGCTCTTTGGGACCCAGGCTTACATGTCTATCCTGGGCCCTGAGAAACAGAGCCCCAGTTCTCATCCAGAGCTGTTGGGTTCAAACAATAGGAGCAGAACCAGTGTTTTGTCCAGGTGTGTTAAACATCCCTAGCAATGAGGCTTCCATCACCTCCCCATGGAGACTGTTCTATGTAGGACCACAAACTGAGCAAACCAAATGCATCCAACTGCAGTGAGAGATTTTTTATTTTTTTTTATTTTTTAGCCTTTCTATATTGCATCCCAGGAATAGATAGTTGGCTACCAAATCCAGTATCCAGCCTTCATTCTACAGAATGCTATAGTGTAAGCCCAAAACTATATATCCATAATGCAAGGGTGAATCCAGAGGGGGTACAGTGACAGTGTTGCACTTGCCTTTGAAACCATGCTACAGGAGCTGCAGCTGGGGACATGTTGTTAAGTTTCTAAAACAGGTAAGAATGACAGCTCCTTATTCTTCTCCTTTATGCTCATGTGCATATCCCCTCTTCCTCCCATTCCCCTTCTCTCCTGCCTGCCACTGTCACTGTCCCTGGATGATAGCGAGGGGCTTTAGCCGGGCTGTGCAGGAAGCTGGGACAGTGGCAATTGGTGAGTTCCCCCTACCTGCCTGATTCCCCTGGGTGTTCCCTACTGGCCCAGGAGCAGGCACAAAGAAGGGGAATCTACCTGCTGCTGTCCCTGTTTGAGTCCAACTCTCAACACAGCCTGGCTAGAGTGGGGCAGGAGTAGCTCTGGAGCCCCACCCTGCCCCCAGATCATCCCTGGACAATGGGGGCAGAGACAGCAGCAGTCAGGGAAGTGGGGGAAACGTGGGAGGGGATAGGAGGTACCATTGAGCACAGGTGAATGGAGTGCATGAGATGACTGAGACAGGGAGGCAGTGGGATTCTTACTTGATTTGTGGATTTAAAGAAGTCCATGGCTGCTCCTCTGGGATTGTGGTCTGCCCACCCTGGTGGCGTTGGGGGAAGCTGGGAGTCCTCAGTACAGCCACCACTGCAGCACTAGTCTTTGCTCCCAACCCCCATTTACAAAATCCTGGATCTGCCCATGCCATAATGTTGCTGGCTAATTTATGTAATGCTTTCCAACACTGGAGGGGGGAATGCTTCCTACCTGATCTCCCTTCAAGAGATTAATGAATGCCCTGAAGCATGAGATTTAATCACTCTCTGTGCCAATTGATGACCATCCAGATTAGGGGGGAATAAGATGTCAAACTTAATTCTTAAGAGAAGTGTGGCCAACTGGGGCAAAGCAGCAGAAGTGCAGGAACTAAAGCAACGAACAGATGGGCAACACTCGGCCTGACACAAATGCTTCATATAGTTATTTCCTGTGGGTTGTCTTAGGGCTAGGGAGCTATCAAGACCTCTTCCTTCTGCATCAGGTTATCGTTGCTCTGCTCTCACAGCTTCTGTGCTACTCCTCATTTTGTAGACTGGGGTGAGTCTGGGTGAAAGATGTCAGCCTGTGAAATCAGAGAGGTCATTAAAGGGAGAAGCCCACTTGCTCCTTGCTGCTGTCACACACATGCCGAGAGGGCAGGAGGATGCTGAGGGATGCTGGAGGGGGAATGCTGTGAGACCTAAGTGTGGGCACTGTGAGAGAGCTCTCAAGACTGTTGCAGGCTACACAGTGAGAATTTGCTGACTGGGGACCTTTTCAGAAGGTACCGGAGCAGGAGAAGAGACTCATTTCTCTAGATACGAGGACTTGCAACAAAACAACCTTATTCCTGTCTACACTTTTCCTCTCCCTCCCCACCTCCTCCCCCTTAAAAATTTCTAGCTTCCCTGGTGGAAATGTAGTGTAGACAGTTTACTGGTGTGTTCACTTCTGTGCCTTTTAACCCCGCTGGCAGATAATGTTCAAAGCATGGGGTAAAAACACAGGCAATGGCCTGGGTCCTGCTTGCATAGGCAGTCCCACAGCTGCTACACAGCCCCTGGAAATTCTAAGCAGCAGAATCAGGGCAAGAAAAAGTGCAGAAGAAACCAAATCCTCTGAAGCATGTGCATTGTTGCTGGCTGAGCTTGAGAATTTATATTCTACATCATTGTTTCTGACGTTATAGCGAATCAAGGCTGCTGTGCTGGTGCACACTCTGAAACACTTTCAGCCAGAATCTGCAATCAAGCTTATTAAGCTGCAGCAGCTCCTCTTTGCACCAGTAAGCACTCCTGTTTTGGATGTTGTGTGATGTTAAGCGCCAGGGCAATAAAGAGACTTTCACTGTGGTCTCTGCAAAGCTGCCTCTGCCTTGGTAAGCATTAGGCTCATCATGTGAATGCAACTTCACTTGGAGCTGGCTTTGCATGTGCATGTGTGCTTGTTCATATGTGTACTTCAGATGTAGCCATGAACAGACAGTTCTGGTGGCTTCAGCATGTAAACAGATCTAGTGGCTGTTCCTGATCCTCCTGTACACAATTTTTCACTAATACTTAAGACTTGTGTGATGGTTGTGGGACCCTGTTGCAACATGGTAACAGTGCTGGAGAGGTTCAAGCCTGCACAGAAACAGTTGCCATGTCATTTTGGACCCTTGAGTCAAGAGTTTCTTTCAGAAAGTGACCAGTCACTTGTGTGTCAGAAAGAGGACAAGCCTGTCACGTGCCTAGCCAACCTGTGCAATGCTGGGCTACAGCAGAGTGGTGGAGGAATAGTCCCTTGACACCATACTAATGGCGCCAGCTCACGCTCTGAAGTGTGTCTTACCTTACAGTTTCATGTAATGAGGATGGGAAGAAAACATCCAGACCCCAGCGGAAATGTAACAAGCAGGTTCTGCACCTCAGGCAGTGGCGACTGCCAATCTTGTGCCCTCTTGAAGTTGCTGTCCAGGGCTGGTGCTCCAGCTGCCCACCCCTAGTTATACTACTGTCCCCCTCCAGCCTTGTGATTGGTCTGCTGTCCTGAATGTGCAGTCCCCCCAGGTAGGTTCTGTGGGAGTCTGAGAGTGAATCAGTCTGAAATAACCACCCCCCTACACCCAACTACTGGTTTGATAATAAAGCACGTGCCTCCCCTCCCTTTCCTCCTCTTATTTAAGTCTCTGGGACTAAAGCCCAGTCCAAAATTCCAAGAGAAAATTGAACTTGAATTTAACATTCAAAGGTTGAGGCTCCCTTTAGGCTCTGAGGAATAGAGTGGTATCCTGTCTTGCAGTTATTAGCAGCTGGTAGTCATTTCAAAGCCATTTCTTTTCAGAAAGCTGTAGCATAGCAAATTCCAGCAGTGAATGCATTTCTGGCCTGGAGTGCCTCTAATCCCACAGACGATTCTTATGTGTGATCTCTTCGGAAATGCTACAGCTCTGTATCTTTAAATATTCCCTCTAGTGAGATGTCTAGGACTTGGCATTTAGAGAGGCAAAGGACTAACAGGCAGGGCAGGTGGGATGCTGCCCTCACCACCCCACAAGGCCACCACGCATAAACCATTTATCACTCTGAAGCTGATAAATGCTGATAAGAGTTTCAACACATTGCAGAGAGGAGCAGCAGAGTGTGCCCTCCTGAAATACATCAGGGTGGAAATTGTGCAGGTTCTGTAGGGATTAAAGTGATATAAATGCCTAGAAAGAAATCGCTCACTTCTGCTAGAGGCAGCCAGATTCCTCTCCTGAGTTGTAAGCCTGCCCACCTAGCAGTTTTGGGGCCTCACCTGAGGCCTAAGAAGTGCTGCCTGGGGTCCCCCTAACCCTGTGTCCACACAGGGCTTTTGTGTCCCAGTCTGTGTGTATTCAAAATACCAACTGGGCTCCCAAGTGCCTTGTTACCACTCTTGATTTTCTCTGCTGCTCAGATGTGAGACCTATAAAAAGTGATTTCCAGCTGAGACCAGCCCCCATGCAGCTTTTATCCATAATTTGAGCCAAATCTTCCTTGGAGGAGTGCAGTTGCTGTACCAACCTTGAAGAGTACATGGGACCATTGTTCTTCCCCTCTTTGTTTGTCAGGTGCTCTGAGTGTTGTACCACTGCAGCTGTACCTTGTTCCTGTCTGTGTACTCAGGGGTGCAAGGAGATCCCCTCCTCTGTCACCTCTGCAGGACTGGCCACAAAGATGTTGAAAATGAGGTTGTTTCAGAGCAAATCTCACTAAAGCCAGCCCTCAAAATCAATATAGCAACCAGTAAGACAAAAATAGTACATCTGTGAAAATAATAGTACAGCTACCCTCCTCCCCAACCCCCAAAACAGCCACCTTCCTGCAGCTGTCTAGTGCTTCCCTCCCCCAGGGTACTCAAAGGTGGCACACAGGCTTTAATTAAACCCTGCATGGTGCAGTGCCCCTTCATGGACATACAGTGTAAATATGGGGAAGTGCAGAGGCAGGAAGGGGCAGGTTTGGAAGACATGAAGGGTGAAGGCTTGTGGACCCGAAGCCTTCTCTAGTAAGATGCAGAATCCATTTTTTAGCTGTTACATTGCTGGTACAAGGGTGTCACTGAAACAAAAGCATTCACTAAATACTTCTTTGAGTGCCCAGTCCTTCCCCGAAGAGATAGATGGCATTGGTTTTTTGCTCTCTCTGCTGTCTCCATATCAACCTTCCCTGCAATGTTTTTCTCAGATTTGTCCACAAAGGGAAGTTACTTCAAATTAAGGAAGGGTGAGAATTTAGCCTGCCATGGCTATTCTTAATTAACTCATTCTGACAATCTTATTCTGAAATAAGAGGGCTAACCAGATCTGAGGTCTTGTCTACACAGCAACTTGAAGTGAGTTTGGATGTGACTTTATAATGCACAAGCTACTTTTGCACTGACCCTTTCCCTACCTCCCACCCTGGTGGATATATATCCATTTTAAAACAGAGTAAGCCACCTTGTACATTTACAGACTAGTGCCCTGGAAATTTGCACCCAGGCTTACTTTACAATACTTCTCCCTTGTAGGCAAGTTTGAGATTTATTAAACTACTTTAGAATAAGATACCCTCATTTAAGGATAAGACTGTCCACACTTGCCAGTTAACCCAGAATAGCAATTCTGGAATAACTCCTCATGTACCTGACACATGGGATGTGGAAAGCAAACTATGCAGCAATTGTAGCTCATCCATCATTCCAAAGGTAATGTAGCAGCATCCATCACATTCTGCACAAACATAGTCATCAGTCCTCAAACAACCTGAGTAACCAGTTGGTCCAAGCCATTTTTACCATAGCCCTGAGTGAAAATGCACAATGGGGGGCGGAGGGGAAAAGGGAGAGGAGGGAAGGGGTGGCATCAATTTCTGGGCTTTTGCCACAAATGTGCATGATATTTTATGGCCATCAGAAGACAAAAAGGTCCCTAAGCATATAGTCTCAACCCTAGCTAGCCACTGACAGATGCAACACCATCATGAGAGTGTAAAATCATGAACCACCGAAGCAGGAAGAAGACGACAAAAAAAAAGCAGAAGGGAACGTGTGTCTACCAGGAACAGCTTGCCAGAAGTACTTCATGTCCATCCTGCCGTACCCTTGCAAAGGGAAAGGGATAAATAGTTTTTCAGTTGTGGAAATACCTGACAAAAGCAGCATCTCTTGTCTGCTGGATTTTCAGATCTGGCTGTTTTCTTACAGTCTTTGACCCTAGCATGGCCTCCAATATGAACGTTATCTTCCTGTTTCTCTGGTTGCTTCAGCATGGAGGTAAAATGTGCTTTTTATTCCTTACTTTTGCTCTCTCATTTAGGGCATTTTTCAGTTGGTAGCTTTTGCTAATTTCCAGAGATCTTCTCTAGGAATTTGCACACTTGCTATTTATGGCTTTTAAACATTTAAGAGCTCATGGAGAAAACCCTTAAGGAAGGGGGTGGATGGGAGGAGTGTAACCTAGATTCAATTGTTCAGATCCTCCATGGCATAGCATAGTCTTCTCAAGCTAATAACTTCAGAGATTTCATGAGAAGGTGGGTCTATTCTGTCTTGTGGCAGTGGTGCTATGCAGTCCCTTGTGTGAAAGCCAGGTTCATGTCAACTTTGGCACTACTCTACAAAGATGATGAATGAGCAGATCCTAGAGAGCAGAGCCAGATCAACAGCCATGCTTTACTTCTCCTATGTTTGAAGGACTATACATTTTTTAAGCCATCTATCCTGTTCCTAGTTGCAGTGATGAGGCCCTGAGCACCATTCCTGAGAGTGGATTACAGCTCAGTTGCTTTTACAGATAAGTGTCTTTTATCTAATGCAGTAACCTAAAATTTTCCTTAGCTTCAGGCTATTGCTGCTGGTTATGTTATTTGCAGAGATCTTTCTGTAATTGATGTTTTTACCCTGAAGATGTTCATAGAGTGTGATTGTGTTCTACCATTGCTGGGCCTCAGACATCTTTGCTGTGCTTGGGTTGCTGCTCCATAAATCTGGCCATGTTATGTGCATTCAATGCAGTGGTGTGACCCGCATAGCATGGCAACTCCAAAATCTGTTTTGGGTTGGGTTTTTATTAGCATCCTGCAGTGCCCATTTGTAGAAGGTAGGATGCCAAAGAGTCCCACTGAAACCAAGAAGGGGATTTATATATTTTTCCTCCAGTTCTTGTATCACAGTTTCTTGTCCCTTGTCCGGGGAGATAGTTAGCTGTATTAGTCTTAAGTCAGGCAGACGTCAAAGCAAGGTGGCACCTTAGAAACTGACTGCTTCAGAGAAACTATAAGCTTTCATAGGTGACAGTAGTTGGTTGCATACAAAAGCTCATGGTATCTCCAAAGCAGTTAGTCTCTAAGGTGCCACTTTGACCTGTCTTCTGTCTAATTCCTTGTTCAGATTCTGACTCTCGCTTTTATAATCCTAAAGGGGAAAATCACTGATGCTTGTGTAGTCAGTGCTTCACTGCTTCTTAAACCCAGTAAAAATCAGCTGTTGATTAGCAAATTGTGTTGTTTGTATTGTGGGGAAATTAGGCCAGCAGCTGTCCTGAAATTTGAAGGACTAGTGTCTTGGGGATCTGCCCACAGGGTTCAAGTTCAGTAGTATGTAGACCTTACCTTTCCCCTTACTTACTGTTGCAAAAAAGCAGAGGAGATTAGCTTCTGTTGTAGAGGAAAAGAAAAGCAGTTGAGTAGAACCATGTGGATAATGTATTTTTTTATATATTTTACTTCTTAAACTTAACATGCTGTGGACCATCCTCCCCTCTTCGTGCTCTGTGGTGGTTGTTTTGTCCATGACTTGAAAATGAGAACTGCAGGTGCTGAAATAAAGTGATGGAAAAAGGTGGGCTGGCAATAGCACCAGGCTTATATGTGATGCAGAGGGAAAGGGTCATGTTCACTGTGGAGTGTGCTCTCTATCCATGTTCCTGCTGGGCTGAAGTGTGCCCCTTTCAGCTTTTCTTCCTTTTCTTTAAGCTAAAAGAAAGAGCGTACTTAGGTTCATTGTTTCCTCTGTGCTTCTGCTTCCTCTCTTGTAACTTCCTATATCATCACTGGGTGAATTGCAGAAACAGATATCCTTCCAATAACCTGTGAAAAATAAGCCATCAAGGGAACTATTTCTCAGCCCCTTACTGAGATGCTGTCACAGATATCTACTTCAGATATTCATGCTTCTGCTGATAGTTCCTGTATCTGATATGCAGGAGTCCTCTTTGCTATCCCACTTTGAGCAGCCAAAGTTTTGAGTGATTAAGCTGCCTCCTCTTAATATTTTTTAAGGTCCCAATAGCGGCCTGCCTGGAGAATGTATATCTTCCTTCCTTTCACATGCCCGAAATTCACAACTACATAGTTACACAGACTCACATGTTTGCATCCAGATCCTTCTCTAGCACATGGTGATCACACACATGTGCATGCATATACACATGCACACATACACCAGCCTCCCCACCCACACAAACTTGTGGGATTTTGGAATAGGAGTTTTACAAAATATCCATCCAGAGTTAATTTTAGAAAATCGTTTTCCATTTTTGTCAGCTGAAATATATTCTCACATGCTGCATAACCAGTCCACTTCTTGCCTCCTGTTGTCCTGCTGTCTGCCTGCTTGAGGTCTACGGAGGAACTTGCAAGGGAAAAGGGGAAGCCTGAGTAGCTAAGAATTGCACGATGATTACATAATGGGCTCTGTAGGTCACAAACTAGTTGAGTTGCATGTGGTTGTTGACAGTAGCTGAGACTGCACAATGGAGAAGTTCCAGCAACTACTTAATAATGCACCTAACTGTGCTGCACTATATCTGCATGACTGGGGAGGGGATTTTGTCCTGACCACCACTAGTGTTATGTGAATGCTAATGCATATCTCCCATCCCACAGAAGGAGGGCAGGTTGAAGTACAACAAGAATCCCTGATCCAGGTTGCTTTTGCCAGTGAACAAGTACTTATAACTTGCCTGGTCAGCTTCCCTCGCACAACACACTATTCCAGCTTCATAGGCAGTTGTTATCTGCTGAACTCAAAGGGCCAGAGAACCACAATCAAAACGTGTTCGATATCTGTACCTATCCCTGCTGGACAGGAGAACCAGACAGCAAAGGAGAGTTATAGATGTGACATTGAGCCATACAAAGCTGCTTCTGGCACCTATTACTGTGAGGCCAACTGGACCAGCTTAACGCAAAAGGGACATGGGACGTTTGTCCTTGTCAGAGGTAAGCTCCCCTCCCAGCCAAGGAAAAATCAAAAGAGGAAGTCTGAATGGCTAAAATCTGACTGGAATGTCCTGTAACAGTGCTTTTTTTTGTCCTTTCTTTCTTTTGTCATGGCAGTCTATAAAGACAGAAGGCAATGCAAATGACTTACACTTCTCATGAGCAGGTCTCAAAGCACTTCACAAAAGTGCTCAGTGCCATTGGGGATGATGGAGACACACTGACTTACAGCAGGCCAGCAGCAGTTAGGCATTGAATGCAGGTCACCTGGGTGCCTGTTTGTTGGGTTGCTCGACATGCCCCTAAGGCACTATGTGGCTTGGCTTGTGTTCATGTGACAGAGGTGATTACATATATGGTCAGAGAGTTAGGTTCAAGTTTCCTAATTTCCAGTGGGAATCTCTGCTTCCCCCCTCAAAGCACCACACAATGCAGTATGATGGGTGGGCTGTTCATCTGATGCATGGGTCTAAAATAGCAAGAAGATGGCTACAGATCAGGAGTCAAGTGCACTGTGAGAGAGTTGATAATGACTTGCACATTGTTGTTGACCTGTTGAGTTTATTTTATGGTATCTGACATGGAATGTTCCTTAGAAAGGATTAAAATGCAAAGCACAATAGCCAAAGTACCTCATGGCATAGGGTAAGGGACAGTTGCAGCAATCTTATCTTGGATGGTTGTTAAGGGTTTATCTGTGTATCTCAGGAAAGCTGACCTAATGAACCTGTGTGTGGCAGTGCATTAATATGGCTATGATGTTTTGGGTTGCAGAGCTGGTGTGGGTATCTCTGTACTAACTTGCCCCCTGTGAATGTACTATGAGGCTACTGGGTGGGTTTAGCACTCCCTTTTGCCAGTCTCTGTCCACATTGCTAAAACTCTCGGGTAGGACCTTCACTGCCTCTGTAACACTTGTGTCACCTTCCCCTAATCCATACATAATTCATCTGCTAACACCACTTTCTCTTTGCCTCTTCTAACCTAAACTTCCTCTTTTTAATTTCTGCACTACACAGTGTATCAAACTTGTTATGTACATCTTTATTTTTAAACTCTCACCTTCATGGCTCTGCCTGTCTCTAATTTTCCACTCATTTTACACACTGCTATCCATTCTACTCCAGAAATTATGCTAGTCTTGACTTACCCTATACCCAGAGACTCTCTGGAAGAGGTGTATGGCTACATGAACAAATGCATTACTGTGAGGTAAGCTTGTATGTGATTTTGCTGCATGTCACCCACTTTGCAGTAACGGCCCATGTGTGCACTCCTACTCCTTGGTAAATGTGAGGTACCTAACCCCACTTTCACTAAGTGGCACGCTACATTACATTTACGACATAGTAAGTGTGTCCATGTGGGGAGCTACTGTAGACTAAGTTCACCCCCTAGCTCAGTTTGCAACAACTTGCTTGTACGCCAGTTCCCTTTGTGTTGAAGTGTGTGTGGTGGAAGGGGAGGCTGGAATGGCAAATGTTTCATGTTAGGGGTGAGGTATGGTGGCAAAAGCAGAGGCATGTACCTGGGCAGTATCCATCACTCTTGATCTCTTAGCTCTGGAACCCTCTTAAATTTCCCCGGAATATTTTAACAAGGGAAAAGTATCTGATTAGGTATGTTTTCAGAGCTGCTTGTGGATACAAGTCCTCTGACAGCTATTCTTCAGGTTTAAAAATGTAGCATGGGTTCTAACCTCCTTGTTTCTCACAGACACCGGTTACCTTGAACGCTCACCCATCACATGGACATTCCTTGTCACTCTTACCACTGTGCTGGCTGCACTGAGCATCACTGCAACAGCTCTTCTGCTGTTGAAGAGAAAGGCAAGTTAGTACAAGATAAGTATTCTATGTGGAGCTCCTAGTGATGCTTATAGTTAAGGTTTTCTGACACTTTGCATTATGAGATCCTATTTCAGTTGCTTAAGCTTTGCCAAACTTCAACTGTCTGGGCTGAAATTTTCCATGCTGCTTGTCTGCCTTAGGCTGATTTTTTTTTAAGTATCAGCAAAAATGGTTTCTAAGAATAAGGTTAGGGAACAATATCTATATTTGTCCATGTTTAACAAACTCTTATAAACATTTCAGTTCTAATGGTTCCATGTTTTGGAGCCAAGGACTCAACATTTGTCAGGGGGTCAGTCATATCAGAGATGTGCCTTTTGCCATTCCTTGAAACATTTTCCCAAGTTAGAAATCTTTGAAAAATTGCAGTTTGCATAGTCCACACAAGATCCTTAGAGGTTTGTTAGAGTCTGGCAGCTAAATTCTCTGAACAATCTATTTGTATGAGTCATGCTTCTGTAGAAAATATTGTATATGAACAGGAGAAAGACAGTCTTCTAATATTCAGTAGAGCTGAATCAAAGATGCCCCCAAAACATGGATTCTTGATTTTTGCATGCTTGACTTTGCAAATGATTGTATTTTCCCACACACAACACACACTCTTTCCCCCAAAAATCAACCCTCCAAAATCAGGGTGTATGTATTAAGTAGGAAGTCTGGTTTCCTGCCCAGCATAGTGGTATTACTATTCAGGCAGCTGAGAGAATCAATTGATTCAACAGCTCTGCCATTCCATCAGTGTTAATAGTCATCTCTCCTTTTAATGGTCTTGATGTTCCACTAATCGAACTAACCTTTTTTGGGGGCATCTTTTGTCTGTTAGCTGTTCCTCGTCCGCCTTCTCTTATTTCACAGCCCTTTAGCGATTTTGGATAATCATAGATTCACCCACAGTGGTCAGTCTTCAGCAGTAGCTAGGGTTTCAGCTTTATTTAAACAGGAAAGGGAGGATGAGCCAGCTAAAGAGTAGAACCTGCCCCTGTTCTGTGCAGCCATAACTCTGGA
Organism: Caiman crocodilus; assembly: GCA_030014935.1. NCBI lineage: Eukaryota > Metazoa > Chordata > Crocodylia > Alligatoridae > Caiman > Caiman crocodilus. Next base: position 59,614,178 of record JAGPOW010001296.1, read on the forward strand.
AAAATCTTTTTTAAATTCATTCTGTCTTTCAAAAACCAGGTGCATATATTCTGGGACATATTGTATGCAAGTAATATTTGTTGGCAGGGGGATGAAATATAACAAACTGCAATGTATGGTATTATCCAGTACAGTAAAAGCTTTGTTATTCAGCATGAGTGGGGTAAGCAGGGTGCCAGTTATCTAAAAATTCTGGTTATCTGAGAGTTATACCATCCCCAGCCCGCAGCGGCAGCCCACACCGCCCCATGCAGATCCCTTTCCCCTCCCCCCCGCCCCTTCCGTCACGGACTTTCCCACCTGGGGGGGCATATGCGCATGCTCAGCCCCCACTCACCCCCAATTTTTTTTCTCCCTCCGCCTATGCAGATATCAACTATAAGAGTTCCTGGCAGCTCCTCTAACTCTTTAGACTTCAGGAAGGCCTTCGATACGGTATCCCACCCCATACTGGTGAACAAGTTAAGAGGCTGTGACTTGGATGACTACACAGTCTGGTGGGTGGCAAATTGGCTAGAGGGTCGCACC
>JAGPOW010001296.1:59620477-59665515 GCA_030014935.1 Caiman crocodilus
GTTGGACATTAGGAAACACTATTTCACAGTTAGGGTGGCTAGGATGTGGAACCAGCTTCCTAGGGAAGTTGTTCTTGCTCCTACCTTGGGCATCTTTAACAGTAGATTAGATAGGTACTTGGCTGGGGTCCTGTGACTCTGGCATTCATTCCTGCCATTGGCGGGGGGGTCAGACTAGATGGCCTGCTCTAGGCCCCTTCTGACCCTAGATACTATGATACTGTGAAAAAAAATGGAGTAACAACTAAAGGGAGGGGAGTATAAGGTTATAAGCCTTTTAATTACAAAAATTAACTTATTTTTATTCTCACTTTTCCAAGAACAGGTAGTTTGCCCTGGACATGGCCGATTCTTGCAAAAGAAAATTCAGATCAGTTTCTCACTTAGTTGTCTCCAACCTGCATTCTTAGCTTCATCTTAATTACATTTCATAATGTTGCTTCATTTAGGATGCAAATACTAAGTCTGCTAGAACAGACCAGATTTGAGCAAGAAGTGAGCTCAGTGAAAATGCACTTGTGAAGGGCAGAATCCAGTGAGATACAAACTTTTTCTGCAACATAGGAGATCTTGGAACTGCCTGGTTTAGCACCCAAAATGTCTGGGCTCAGCTTAGGAAGGGGAAGGACTGACATCCTTTTCTCACTTGTTAGTCAGAGGGCCCTGGGAGATGAACTAATTCAGTGTATATTTTTGGGAAGCCTCATTTAGTGACAGTGCTAGAGAGCTCCTCCTAGAAGGTAACGGTGCCATTCCCTGGCAGTCAGCTAAGAGTGAATGCCTCTTGCAGCATTGTGACCTTCAGTGTGCATATTGCCAGGAACTAGACAGGAGTGTCATAGGGAGCTGGTTTCCAGGGTATAGATAAGACGCAGTGTTTTGTTGGACTTCATTGCCACCCTGCAGCATTGACAACTAATTGAAATGGGATTCAGTTTTGTCAAGCAGACAGGATTAAAACTGTGTTTATCACCTTGCTCCCAAATTTGATCCATAGTAACAGGCACTTTAGAGCAGGGGTAGCCAACCTGTGGCACACATGCCACAAGTGGCACATGGTAGATTGGAGAGGGGACAGGCAGCACAGCAGCAGACAGGGCAGGGAGTGGAAAGTGCAGTAGTAGATTGGTTAGGGGAATGGGATTGGAGAGGTGTTCGGGGAGGGCATAGGGCTAATTTGTGGCACGCCTGCCAAAAAAGGTTGGCCCTGCTGCCTTAGGAGCACTCCCAATAGATCTGAAAAGAACATGGTTAATCCCATCCACACTATACATCCAAAAAGGGATTTAACAGTGTATCATGCTCCCACAGTGTGGCTGGGTTATGTGGCAGTTTTGCTTTTCATTGCGTAGGTGGAACCTCAGTTGTTTTGGGAACAAGATGGGAGGACATCTGCTATGACAGGGGATGACAAAAGTTCAAGCTGCTCCTCTTGTTACAGTGGCAGATGGTCAATGACCAGGTGTAGGTAATTTATTTGCAAATGAAAATTGCATTCACTAGCTTTTTGATTGGCCAGTAACACAGCAGCATTCTCTAACAGCCTGGACAGGAAGGGGGCTGGGCAAGTCAGGGAATGCATTTGAAGAAATCTTTTTTGGAGATTTAGCTCTGCAAATTCATTCCCTACTTGCAAATGACTTTAGACTGAAGCAGTGAGAAAGGGACCACTTGTCAGAGGGCAAACAGCCTGCTTCTTGTGCCACTGGATGCAGGGGACATCCCCCTGCCATCTGTATGTTTCTGTGAGAGAAGAAAGCACCAGCCAAGCAACTCTCTGTGACCAACATGAATAGAGCTGAGACTAAGGAATAAGGAAGCTGTGATGGGAGCTGTGTGGAGACGAAGCATTGGTGGGGTTGTTCCAAGAGAGGGACTCAAGGGGTGATCTGAAATAACTGTTAATATTTGTGAGCCTTTTGCGGGGATGAAGCTACATGATCTCCTGCTCATTTTAGCATCCCCTTCCAACTCAGTGCCCCTGGCAAGTTCATCCTGAGCCCTGTGCCAGCCCCCTTCTATTCTGGTTCATCCACTCTTCATTAAATCATGATTGCATAGGGCCTGACACTGACAGGTGCTGAGCATGTGAGGCTCCCAGCGAAATGAGCAGGAGTTGCACAGTCTGGAAGCCAGCACCGCCTGGAATCTAGCCTCAATCACTTGCTCTTTCTCTTTGCTGAATTACAGCAACATGAGAGCCTCACTCACTTTGCCATCTCTTTGCTAATACCATCTGCCCCTCCTGCCTGCGTAAGCTCCACCCATCTTCCTGTTGCCAGAGAAACAGCCACCTTGGCAACCTGCTGTCATCCTTGAAACACACATGAAAACGTCTTCCCGATTGTTATGTTTGATCCTTCAGGCAGATCTTGGTACATCACTCAATCTGACATGCATCTTTAGTGACAGAATTATCTGAGACCAAAGGATACTCACACATGAAGAATGTGTGTGGATGTGTGTGTGTGTGCATGCGCCGCACATGTTTGTGTGTGTGTAAGCATACATGCTTCTCCGTGTTCCTGTGTGTGAGCCTGTAGATATATGTATGTGTGTCACTGTATGCATCAGTTCCTTTACTCCTTCTGCATTCTGAGGAGAGGGAATAATTCCAGTTAAAGAAGTAAATAAATAAATAAATAAATAAATAAAGGGATATAGTCCTTATTGCATGTGGCTGGGAATTTCTCCCTCTTCACTGTTCTGTTGGGCCTCTGGCTATCAGGTCAGTCACATTCCCCATCCTCAGGTGCCCAAAGTGATTATGGTTAGAACCTGGGAGTGACATGCATATCAGTGCAATACTATACCATCCAGAGCTTAGCTTGATCACAGTATCTCCTGGCCTCCTGAGCACTGAATGTCTGTCTATAAAGTGGGTCTTATTTTGCTTTCTGTGAAGAATTTTGTGTGAGATGTGCACAGGGAGAGTGGTTCCTGTTCAGATTTGCTGCCTGGGGAGAAAAACCTTCACAACATATCTCTGGGATCTAAAACAGTCTAAAGCTGGGACTGCCCTGCTAATTCAAGCGCTTCCCTCTTGCCCCCATTCAGTTCAGGACTTCTATATATCTTCAAGATTTTTGGGACAGGAGGGTGAGACCCAAATTTCAGGAGGTGTATTGATGCCTAGCCACAGCAGGCCGCAGGACATGTTTGAATTCCAGTGCACTGTTTCTCATGTGACACAGCCCCTCTTTTCTCCTCCCTCTCTCATTCCAGTGCCTAGAATCCCACCAGCCTGACATCTACTCTGTCCTCGAGAATGACACACACAGTCCAATACCTGAGAACAGTCCCACAGCAAAGGTAAGTCTCCTCTTCAATAGACCTGATAACAGCCCGCAGGGGTCTCCTTCCAAATTGGACATGTGATCAACTGCATTACCAAACAACCCGGCCCTTATACATGTAATAACTCTGCTGCTCCCTCACACCCTAAAGAAAGCTGAGCTGCTCCTACCCCTCATGGGTTCCATGTAGACTCTCTTTTTTCCTCCACCTGAATGGTTAGCTTGTCAAGCAGTGCCAGATAGGACAGCTCTAGCTCATGTAGATGTGTTGATGTCTGAGGTGGTGGAAGACCTGGGGTCATCTGTGGCAAGGGAGCCCTCCCTGTGCACACACTACATGATTATGAAATACAGGCCTAATTTTGGCCCTGCTATGGCCCTTCCTAAATGCTAAGGCAGCTAAAGATTCTTTCAGCCTGAAGGAAGAGAGGCAAAGCCAGGGCACTGCTGGACTCCCCCTACCTCTGGTTTCATAATAACCCTTTGGACCCATTACAAAGAGGCTGAATTTAAAGCAGTCCTGAAACCACAATGACTTCAGTCATGTGTTGCTACAATCCCTGCCACCCTAGGGATTGGGGAAAGGAAGCATGACTTTCTTGGCAAATTGAACATTAGGACAGAACAGAGCCTCGGGGCTATATCCACTCCTAGCATAAGTGGGTGTAGCTCTCAAATTTGGCCCTTCAAGGGGAAATTACATTTGGAACATGGGATTATAGGAGCCAACATATTGGTCCATCTAATCCAGTATCTTGTTACTTGAACCACCAGGAGTTTGAAAGTCTAAAAACCCTGCATCAGTCAGTTTGAGGAAAGTTTCCTTGTAACACCCAGTAGATAGAAGTTGCCCTCAAAATATGAGTATTCACATCCCTTCCCAAATTCTTGTCTGTTATGAAAGTATATTTACTATTAACTTTGAATATTCCTGTTATTTAGAGACATGTCTGCTATATTTTTTAATATACTGCCAGGTTCTTGGCTTCAATGATATCTTGGGCAGCAGTTCCACAGACTACCTGTGCATTATGGGAAAAATGACCAATGTTGATTATTGGTACCCTTCTGTTTCATTGATTTCCCCTTTTTTGTGTTTTTTGTTATGAGACAGGGAGAACAGGAGCTCCTGATCAATCTTCTCTACCCCCTTATTATGTTGTATCATGTCTCCTCCTCTGAGTAATTGTCTGTGTGGTGTGACACTAAATACACAATTTGTTGTGGTGCACTGAATGTGGAGCTCTTAGGGAATTATTGGAACACTTGTACTGCCATAGCTGACACATTAATTTGAGGGTGAGGGGGTTTGAAGAAAAGTATGTGGGCAAAGTGGCCTGTTACTGAGAGATGTGGGTATGTCTCCTGTAGGCTAAATCCACCAACTCAAAGCCAGCCAGGGACAGACATATGAGTGAAGACTGCGAGAAAGCAGGGAGGAAGAAGAAAATGAAAGATACGGTAAGAACCTTCTGCACCCCATCATCGAAAGCAGATCTTGTTTCTCCACATTGTATAGCTCCACCATTCAAAAAGAAAAAAGATGAGACTTACAAGGGGTGCCTGGAATCTAAAAAAGCAGGGAACCACTGGTTTTGGGGAACAGCACAGCATTAACTTAATGGGTTCTATGCCAGTGGGCCACTAGTGGCTATTTCTAGTAGAGTGAGTTACAGAGGTACTTTTTAAGAAGCTGCTTTGCTTATTCTGATTTTTTTTCTTCCATTTCTTTTTTTTGTAGACACCTAAGCAAGAAACTCCAGAAGAAACCTTTGACACCCTGTATGAGAATATCTAAGAGAAAAGACTGATCATGCCTGGATGGTACGTGTCTGAGCAGGAGGAAACTGCCCTTTTACAGTTTTAGGCCCTGCTGTACCTCTCCAAAGACTCACAGCAAGCTGAGGACAGAACCCAGGATGACCTCCAAGCCCTGGTCTCTTTCTAATCTGTTCTTTATAAAGATCAGAATTTCTCCATTCAAATCCCAGGTTAGCTCAGCTGGCCTGGAGGTTCTGGAAGGCTACTTTTCTGTCAATTATTTACAGTTCTGGCTTTTTGAAATAGTGTAGTTGAGTTGTACACAAATTGTCCTCACCAAGGTTTGCTAATATATTTGAGTCCTGAACCACAGGATGTTCTTGGACAGTATAGAGACTCTCCTGCCCCATCCCATGTTGTCAGACAATCAGGTCTCTCCTGCCCATTAGATCTTGCTATCTGTCTATTGAGACCTGGCTCAGAGACCAGGGCCCACTTCATCATCTTTCCCTCCCCAAACTGTTCCTCAGTAGTCCACTGAATTCAGCTCTGCAGGGCAAATGCTTTCTCCTGAATGGCTCCAGTAGAAAATAGTGGGCAGTGAAAGCATGAAAAAGATGCAGAAAATGAAGCTGGAGTCTTTTGCCTTTGATGATGTCTCTTGTGGGTAGGGATGTCTTTCATAGGAAAAGGGAGGGGTGGGGCTTTAAGTACAAACAGTCCTGTTGGAGTCCGTCTTGCATAGAGACCTGCCGAAAGGGAACTGATATCCTTTCCAGGAAAAGAGTTTAAAGAAAAGTGTCTGAGAGTTAATGTTCCTATAAGCTTTGTTACACAATGCAATTTTTTAAAGCTCTGATGAGCTGATGTAACATCACAGGGTGAAGTCCTTACCATGCTGAAGTCAGTAGGAGGTTTGTCACTGACATCAGTGGCGCAAGAATTGTACACATGGTGGTTAGAGGATTATTTATAAAATTATTTGAGCAAGGAGACTAATTTATTAGATGTGCAAAATAGAAGATGGGGGAGGAAACTGCAGATATGAGCTTTCTATCCAGGCCTTGATCTTTCCTGTCACATGGATCTAACCTGTCTGTTGGACTTAACCTCATTTGAGGTCTGATGGGAAAGGAGATGCATTAAATATATTGCATAGCTAGATCAAAACAATGAATTAGAAAGCTGATGTTGTTGTACATTAGATTTAAAAAAATCCACAAGAATATGTAGAATAAGCTGAGAGGGATCATACAAACCTCTTCGAAGTAGAAGATCAATTTAAAACTGAGCTGCAGGGTCACAGGACCTTCTCTGGTTTTAGATAAGGTTGCTCCTCATCAGAGAAGGAGGGTATTGAAAATGTCTCCAGGGCCTCCAAGCTTCCTATACTATGTTTAAAGGGATAATCTTCTTATTGCTTTACTCTTTTTATTAGATGAGATTTCAAATGTGCAGTTTGAACTTTCCTTAACTGTAGAAAAATGCTTTTCTCTTTCCAGTGTCTAGAAAATTATTTCAGTAAAAGCAATCAATAGACCAAGTGGCTTATTAGACCCATTAACATTGTTTTTCCATTTGGAAAATTATTATTTTTTTGCAACAGAATTTTAAATGAAATATATTTGGGTCACCATGTTTTAATGCTTAATTGTTGCCTAAACCAGTACCATTACAGATTTTTGTTTCTCTTGGGGAATTTTTAGTCATGTTGAGGATAAATTATTTTAATATTTAATGGGATATTGATCACACCTGGGCAAGAAAATCTCAGAGGAAGCTGACAATTGGATGAGGAGTTAAAGCTTACTAAAATAGAAATGATTCGAGTAGGGTTTTTTTTAATTTTGAATGTATAGATGTTAAGAATTGTATGTACAACTGGAAATTTCTTGCCAAGAGTATCAGTTACAGCACTGTTTAGTCAATCTCTTATTTTCATTGTTCTTTTGTATTTTATATAATGCAAATCACTGTATTTATCTATGACCAACTCCATCTCTGTCTGTCTGTCTCTCTCCCCGCTCCTCCCCTGATAAATATTTGGTTTATCAAAATAAAAATGATAGAGAGAAGAAGCCATAGAACAGCATAATTGTTTCTCCTATGTTGTAGTGGTTAAATAGTAGGTAAAAGCTAAAGAGTAGAGACAGAGTGAAAGGTTCTGATCCTTTAAAGTAGTTATAGGCAAAATTCAACAGAGAAAAATGGAAGATCTTTGCATTTGGGGGCCTGATACAAGGCTAAGTTAAGTCATTGGAAGTCTTTTAAATATATTTTAGTGGGTCTTAGCTCGGCATATGGAGAGCAGAGACAAGAAATGAGAGATCTCCTTGTAGGTGCATAGATATAGGCCTAAACTACTGCCCTAGCATGGCCCAGGTAATGCAGAGCTGGAGCTTGTGAGAGTGGAAGGTGTAAACCAGAAGAACGTGATGGGTATTTTTTAAGACACAGAAGTTTTCCAAGGAGATATTAAAAAAATATCTCCAGTCAAGGCAGAAAAGATTTATAAAGATCATTTAAATGACATTAGTGTAACCGATGTGTCTCAGAGACTTAACAGAAACAGTAACCAGTTGGTCTGTCTTAGCTGTCTAGCCCATGAGGGCGAGTGCAGGGAATTAGTATTATTTGCCTATATTCCATAAGTTGAAATTGGATAGTTTTCAGTATGTGCCAAACATTTCAGATGAATGAAATAAAGAAACATTTCCATTGGCCTCTTGGAATCTGTTTCTTGTTGGCTTGTTGCGCCTATTCCACATACATTTTTGCTTTAAATTACTTTTTTTTTAATGTATGTCTGGGGGCTGTGGGTTATAGCTGTGATCTTTCCCTCAGCCCTTGCACTCCTATATACTCAGACTTGCTCAATTACAAGAAATTAGACTTACGGACATTTTGGGAATAAGGGTCTTTATGCCTGCAGTATTGCATGGAGGGAGAATCTGCTGTTATATAGTGAGTGCTAGCTGCAGTTGGAGATACTCTAGCCATCCTCTTCATAAAGGAAGAATGGTTTTGCCCTGAATGAGCACTGGTCATGTGGGGTGATTACAATCCTCCTTTCCTGGTACAATCACAAGCAAGCCATATGTCCTGAAGCATGTAGTTTGATCAGTCTTATTCTCATTGTCATGCCAGAACTGCAATAGTTGTTGAGAGTGATGAAATTATCTAGCCTCTTTTTAAAGACAGTCTATTTGAGTGATATCCTGCAGTGAATTCAGTACTGTGACTGGCAGAGACTAGGTACATACTGGTATGTTGTTCTGTTTTTGTGGCATCTGAATCCTTTTACTGAACCATCTTTCAATAAGTATTGTGTTTTGTCTTCTACCTGTAAACAAGAAACACCTGTAACCTCAGTCAACTAGAAGGTCCAAGGTGGTGTGTATTTTTTACTTAATTTTCTTCTATTTAGTATTATGATCATTAATCATCTGTTAGACAGTAGTGTCTCTACTGACTTAAGTCAGCACTCTGGTTTTCCTCTGCTAGGTGCTCTGGTTGCCAATATCCAAATGACACAGTGCTATTTATTTATAGATGCATTTAGCCACTTAGCCTGTATCCCTTAAGGATTCATCAGCTTCTGTGAGGAGATGGGAATTGAAGAAAGTGGTCAGGGAGCGCCTAACCCTTTGCAGGTCAAGGGCCATTGATCAGAAATTGTCTTAAATTGTGGTAGAAATTAGGTGCAGTAACTCATGGCTCCAGACTTGGAGCATGCTGGAAAACCACCAAGAGGCTGAACCTAATGCAGTTAGTGCAACCAGACTTTGTGAGTTTTACCCATTGTTATGCGTTCCCTCAACTGCAGTAGCTCAGGCATGGTAGGATTCAGCCTTAAATATAATGGGAATTGCCTGCATTTGAGAGCTTCCGTTACTCTGCTTTTCTTTTAGCTTGGACCTATGACTGAATGGGACATACGACCACTGCTGCCTTTCATTTGAAGAGAGCAATGGCTGAGTTGGGAGCCCTGTGAGCTTTTGACATCAGTATTCACCAGAGTGCATCCATGCCACCTTCCTGTGCCAGGCTCAAGACTCTCTCATTCCCTTGTGCCTTGTGTTTTCAAAAGGCCAGTTTGTTTATCCAGCTCTTCACTGCCCAGTGACCAGACCCTTAGAGAAAGGGATTTAGGGAAGGCAGCAGCTCAAGCCAGCAGATGGTGCCCTTGGTTCTCTTTGAGTGTCTTCTCAGTGCCCTCTGAGTGTCTGGCTGTCTCAGCCCTGCCTCATTATCTACAGTAGCAAAACTGTGTTGGATAACCAGAAAATGGAGTCAAGTTTTGTGGCTGGTAACTATTATCATAAATAACAATTAGAGTGAGGACAATATTAGAAAGCTAACCAAACCCCATGTTTTGGCCTGCAAGGAAACAGCTGCCTGACAGAGTCAGGAAGGGAGTCCTGCTTCCCATATGTGTATGGCTCTGTACAGTTTCCCAGAGGCCACATGTATACAAGCTGCAAGTGGGAAAGGATGTAGGGTAGGTTCATTTACTATAGGTATATGAAGTATTGGCAACATTGTTTCTGCCAGTCACCGGTTACCTTGTTTTGACATGGCATTATCCAAACCAGGATAAGGGTTGAGGAAAGGTGAGGGATTTTTTTTCTTCCAAGTATTATTCAGGTAGATTGGAGTTTGAAGTGCAAAACAAGCAGGGTATTAGAGGCCGGTGAGAACTGCTACCCAGGTCCCCTCCTTTGGTTCTACAATCCTGCAGGGGTATGCTGGAAAGGAGGAGAGATGGCTTGGCTTAGATATGGAGTCATTGATGTGAGCCGGGTACAGGAACAGAAAACTTCTTCCACGTGCTGGTTATAAAATCTGCAGGAAAAAGACTTTGCAGTATGAGTGGTTCTTTTGTTTGGGCCTAGCAAGACAGTGACAGAAGATAAAGTTACTACCCCCTTTGATCTTTGTAGCCGTTTGATAGCCAAGACTTGCTTCTCTTGGGGGCATAGCACTGAGTCAGCATATGCTAAATGAAAAAGAAAGGGATCAGAAAGAGGCAAGTGAGTACCCTTTTGCCCTACTGACCTCCAAATGGATATGAACCTTCATTGTCCCCTGAGCAATATTTTGCCTTTCTAAGGCACTGTCATAAAAAAAAACTTGGGACTGGGGCCAATAGCTCTTTTTATTAGAGAATGGCTCACTATTATGTATTTCACTAATGAAATGCAGATTATTATTAATAAGTAATATTTTCCCCAGTGCCTTCCATAATCCCAGAGTGCATGGCAGACTTTATTAACTATATATCTGCAGGACTCAGATCACAGGCTACTGAAGTGCTGCCACCTCTGGGGTGGAATGTGATAGCTGTTTAACAATGCATGGAGTTGCTACACAACCATTTTCAACAGGAAGTGAAGAAATGCAAGTGGCAGGGCATGATGCAGGATGTAAAATTATATAACCTTTGTTATGCGGAGGTCAGATTAGATGACAGTAATGGTCCCATTTAACTAATGTCTATGAATCTAAGAGTGTTGTAGCTAATTGGAATTCTAGAGGGATCTTAAGGGAGCTTGAATGTAATTATCTAAATTGGTACATGGCCAACAAAGCCTCTAACTTTTACTAAAAGTTGCATGTTTTAATGACCAAGAAGGGGCAGGACCTCAGTTTTATGTCTCATTTGAAAGATCTTCCTGTTTAGGATTTTATAGTGACCTCAGCACAATGGTATCCAAGTGCTTCCATGTAAGATGGCATCTAGAAGCTCTCTGACACAGTGTGGGGGCCATTACCCAGTAAACTTGATGAAGAATACCTCATGCCCACAACAGCTTTCAGCCAGGGATTTTGAACAGTTTTACAAGGTCAGGTGTTATTGTTTCAGTCTCAGAAATGGGGTAACTTTGGACACAAGGTGGTTTAAAGTCTTTTCCAACATTGCATAGTGAGTTTGAGCTGACCTTGGGAAGAGAAGCCAGGTTGCCTAGTCTGCTTTCTTTTGCTGTAAGTGTTGGATCATACTGGCTCCTGTTGTCTGGGAAGGAGACATCACTATCTCAAGTGGCAGCATTAGTTCCTGCAACACTTTAACATAACACAAACACAACATAATGTGAGTATACACACCAATATATGAAACAGAGATGGCTCAGCAATTTATTACAGGACTGTGTGATGAACGTAATTTACTACACAGTTCTTCAATTCATAACGTAAGATAACATACAGAAGGTAGTGGAAGCTCCGAGTCAGATAAATCTGAGTCAATAGATAACCCCAGAAAAAGTCTGAGGTTTCAGTCTTAACATTTTTGTGAATAGAAAAGCTAGTTAGCCTTAGTTAGTTTTAGGGAGAGTTATACCTTCAGGTAAGCTACATACTTCTGGCAAGTGCAAAAATAGTCCTAGTTAAAACAAGAAATATAAAATTATTCCAGAACTTTTGTAGCATGAGTTATTTTTCTATAACATGTGTCATATAAAGAGTAAACAACAATATGGTATGGTCTTATCACTTGTTTGGGATGAATAAACCACACCATGATGCATTATTTCTCCTGTATTATAGAGAAGTGGAACTATTTCATGTTGTGATGTGGTACAAATGCATAATCAGTATAAGCTCATATTAGCTTGATTACTTATATTTAAAATATTTATTTTGATAATCTCCCATTAGATATAGAATGATAAAGCTTCAGATTTTGCTTCAAATTCCTGTCTCTGGAAGTAAATTTTTTTTTGTAAGAGGTTAAGTGTGGTTCAAATAACAGGCAACGATTTGTATTGCACAAGCTGTGAATTCCAAGTGGACGTCACAGTGACAAGAGTAAAAGGTTGAGGAAGGGGTGCCCACTCCATCTTTGCTATTCCTATTATCTGATGTGACTTTTCCAGGGAATTTAAATGGTAAAAGCATTCTGGGATACTTTGTGGGGACAGCCTCCTTCCTCCTAGACCTGGGGTATTTTGCCTTATCTATGTCATACACTTTGAAATAAGCATGGTGTGTAAACTGATGACCTTGTACTCTGTTGCACACATTATGTGTGCTCTGCATGGTTACATGGGATACTCATCCTGGCCACTGCCATAGCAATGACAGGAAGATGAAGACCGAGTCCAGCTTGCACAGGACTGGAATCATATGGTTCCTTTAGACAGAAGGAAGAGAAAAACTGGTGCTCCAGTCACAGACAGGGGAAAACATACAGCCCAAACCCCTCTCTCTGGTCAATGTAGGATTTTTCTTAAAAGTTTTCTCCAGTGATTTGCTCAATCCAATCTTAAATGACTCAAGTGATGGGGCATCCCAAGGGATATTATTTTGCAACCTAATAATATTTCCTTTACTTAATTTCATCCAATAACTCTTAATTATACTCCCTCAGACAATTCAAAACCTATTTTTTCTCTCCCTGGTGTCTTCGCACCCTGGAAGTGTTTATATTCAGCTCCCATGATGCTCCTCTTTGTTGTTGTTTGCACAAACTACACATTGAGGCTTCCTGTGCAACATAATCACTGCTAGCCCTTTTATTGTTTGATGTCATTGTTCTTTTCAATTCCCCTTTGCATTGTCAATGTCTTGCTGGTACTAAGTTGTCCAGAACTAAACATGTCCTCAAACTGTGGTCTAGCCAGTGTTGTAAAAAACCGGGACAATTGCCTATCTCTGCAAAGTGGCCTCTGCATTTACAGCCCACAATTAAATTAGCTAGATTTTGCTGCTATATAATATTGCAAAAACGTATTAAATCTGCTGTCTACTTTTTCCCTGGGGTCTCTGGGATTCCTGTTTTCAATACTGGAGCCCACGTGATTCTTCTCCATTGCCTGCCTCATCTTTCAGTGGCTCATATGTTGTACCTACCACCCTTTCAGACAAATAGGAGTGGATAGGACTCCCCTTTGGGGCCCATCAGTATCACTACTGACATATAAGCAGACTCTATTTTTTAGCAAAATATTTTCTTATTTTCCTCTCCAAGCTGCCTTATTTCAGTACAATTAAAAGACATATGACTATTTTTTTATGCCCAAATATTCCTGTTTATAATTTTGAAACTTTGTCTTGTGTATTCTTAATCTGTAACAGGCAGACAAAATTCTTTGGGTGAATCTGATATCTTTTATTAGACCAACTTAAATAGTTGGAAAAAACATTTTTGCAAGCCTTCGGGTTTAAAAACCCTTTGTCAGGCTGAAGAGCACACACCAGCTGCAGACTTCCTCAGCCTGATGAAGGGGTTTCAGACCCGAAAGCTTTCAAAAATGTTTTTTCCAACTATTTAAGTTGGTCTAATAAAAGATATCAGATTAACCCAAAGAATCTTGTCTGCCTATGCCCTTAGACCAACATGGCTACAACCTACACCCCTGTAATCTGTAACAGGGTATTTGAGCCTCATATAGCATGGGTGAGGGGTTGAAGCAAATGCAGATTTTTTTCCCGTGAAGTTTGTATCACAGCTGTCAGGAATGCAGATAAGTTCCTCTCCGTTGAGAATGACTGACTGACAGGAAGCCACATCAAAATGTCCCTTTGTGCAGGAGTCAGAGCTTTCTGTGGAACTGCCCAAGACTGCAAAATGGTCTGGTCTCTGTTGTCATAAACAGAGGGACACTATGAACCTATGAAAGAGAAAAATATTACCACCAAACTAAAATACTTCCCTGTATTTTTCCTTTGGGGAGAGAATGAGAGAGAAAGTGTAGCACACGTGGTAGCTGTTAGTCATATTACTTAACATACTCCTGGAAGGTATATGTTGCAGTGGTCAGTATCAAAATCTATACTGAACAGAACAGTATTCAGTAGGGTTCTGTAAATGAGAGAATCTGGCCAACTAGAGTAAAATGGCTAAGTCTTTAAAAGATAGAAGAAAGTGTTTTTCTTTCTCCCATCTAGGTTTCACCACGCTCATCTGTGATGATGTTTGATAAAGAAAAAAGGAGACTGTTAATGTTGGTTTGCTACCAGTCCCAAATGGAATCCCTGTTACTGTGTTGTACGTACATTCCAGAGGTGTTTGATTTTACAGTCTCTGTGGCAGAACTGGTTCCCCAACCCCCCAGCAGGGCTGAAACAGCAGCAGAGAGACCTTCCCCAAGGACTTCAGGTTTATTTATTGATTTCTTGCTGCAACCAAAATACAAGCAGACTAGCAAAATCTCTGCCCACATTCCCTTCCTGCAGTTGAATGTTTGTTAAATGCTACAAAAATATAAAAACAGCTGAGCTATGTCTAGAAAATCCAGCATTTCTTTTCCAGACCAGTAGGCTCAATCAATTTCCTCCTGAAAGAAGTTTAACTTTTTTTCTGGGACTCTAGTTTCAGCTTGTCTTAGGTGCAGGTATGTACCCTTGAGTCTTCTTGGGTTACAGTCAGCTCAGGGAGGTGCCCCCAGAAGGAACTCTAGCAAAGGTAGTGCATGAAGCTTGCTGGATTTAACTTTAACTCACCCCCAAAAACAGGATATGGCTTGGCTTAGTCATGTATCCCCTTTGGGGTACAGGCCCCATTGTGTCTGTAAGGAGGCTTAGGAGACATGGATACACCCCTTTCTGTCCTCCCTGCCCCCCAAAAAACAAAACTTCCCACAATCCTGATAATCACTTCACAGTCTGACAGTACACTGAAGGACGTTTAAAACCTGGGCACCTTTGCAGAGGAGGACTGAACATTGCTGCCCTTGGGCTGAACCACGAAGGTGCTTATATTTGCCCAGATGCCAAGTACCCCTTAAAAACTCGTCCCTTTTCCCTTGGGCTGGAGAAAGCAGGAGCCTGCAGCAGACTCTGCAGAATTGAGGGAAGGGGCCTCAGAGCTGGGGAAAGCGTGATTCAGCCTGCAGCGTTCATACACGTTTCAGCTCTGTAGAGGAAAACTAGCTTTCAGCAGCCAGCGAGGAATCAGCATCCCCTCTGCAAGAGCACAACAACCTCCTCCCAGGAAGGGGGAGGGGGAAGGAAAGGAAAAGGGAGGATGCAAAGAAAAAAAAAGTCAGACAAAATACACTCCTCCTCCTCAAGGCATCACTACAAGATGCCAGAACCCTAATCAACACGAGGCTCCATCCTCTCAGTCCCAGCTGCGGTGAGAGCCCAGCCCTGCCAGCAGCTCCTCTCTGTCATCAGCCAGTCTGGCCTGACACATTGAGCCCAGGCTACTGAGTATTGTCCTAAAAGCAGAAAGAGAGGAAAAAAAAGGAGAGAGAAAGAGAGAAATCACTCAATCAGTCACATGACTTGACAGGATTTGTGACCATTCCTTTCTGTTGCAACAAAGAGTTTTCAATACATATCCCAGGCCCCCCCTTCCCCCAACACACAAGGAAAGGAGCTAAGATGGGACAATAAGGAAGCCTTGCAAGGTAAGAGCCTTTCAGGGGGAGGTGTGCTGAGCTCAGACTACACCACTGTGCGCGGGCGGGGGGGGGGAGGAAAGGGGCTTGCTTGCCCAGGGTAGGAAAAGTCCCTGGTACAGGGAAGAGGAGCTGTGCTGCTGCTTCCCTGCTTCTTTATTTGCTATGTTTGACTCCCCCCTCCCTCAGTAGCATATAGAAGGCATGTTTGTGCGTGTGTTGCTAACCCTTTGCGTTTGGAGACAGAGAGAAGAGAGGTGTGTAAGCTCATTTCCTTGAAAATATGAGTAACTACAACCCTCCCCACAACCAGCTCAGCTTTGATGTTGTCCTGGAGGAAATGGGGTGCGCTGGGCTGGGAGCTATTGAAACCGAGTAGTTGTAGGAGCAAACAAGATCGATTGGGGGGTGGGAGCTGGCAGGTGAGGCTATAAATAATTAAAGTAACTCAAGCACTTCAGATTAGAAAAAAAAGATTTAAAAAAATCAGGTCTTATTTTAGCATCTCAGGAAGGAGGAAGCTGCATTGATGCGTGTGTATTTGTTGGAAATAAATGGTTTGTAAAAGAATCAGCAGGTCTGGCTGGCTTTCTTTTTCTTTTTCTGTCTTTTTTTTTCGGCTTTGGATGTTTGGTGCGTGGTGTTTATTGCAGTTTAAAAAAAATCCCAAATGTAACCTGAGCTCTTCCCCGGCTCCCCACCCCAGAGAAAAGGGTTTGAAGAATGACTGTTTGTGGAAATGTATTATTGAAGGCAGGAGGAGGGAGGTGGTGGTGAGGGAATCTGTAGCGCTCACATTTCACATTCTTTAGCAACCTTCTCTTAAGTGTGAAGGACGGACGGACGCACACACACACACACACACACGTTTTCAACAATCCAGGCCCCAATGCAGTTGGCCCTTGGGAATTAATCTTTCTTCCCTCTTCTTCTGGGTTCAAAGATTTTTCAGCACTTGTTCCCCCCACCCAAATAAATTATAAAGTTGGGGGAGGGACATGGAGGAGATGCGGGGGAGGTACTGTTGATCTGTTTAATGGGGAGGGGAAGTTACTCTTGGGCAATTCCTATTTAGCAAAAGGGGAAACTGCCTGCTGAAAACCCTGGATGAAATCTTTTCCTTCCCTTGATATTTTCCATATGTTTCACTCCTTCTCTTGCATGGATTCCTGTCAGTCATATGGCTACTGAGTGTCTCTGTTCAGCTGCCTTTAACCTCCATTTGCAGTTTAAAATTTTGTTACGATCAGCAAATGGCTAAAGCTTTATAGTGGTGCTGCGCTTTGCTGTTGTTGTTTTGTTCTCTTCCCCTTTTTTGCTTTAATGAACCAAAACTAAACGCCGCTCTGAATTTTTGGGAAGTGCCGTATGGCAACACCTTTATCGTTTTAAAGCACTGCCTGGATTAAAACCGGGTCTCATCACTTCTGGGATGCCCTCCCCTTGCCCACAGTGATGCCAAGTTATTGACAAGATTGGTGTGTGTGACAAGTTCCCTGAGTGCAGCCTAACAGCATGTAGAAGGCTCATGACTGGACTTCCTTTGGGAATGCAGACAGCAGTGCGGTGTGATCCATTGTGATGTAAAAATAAACCAACAGAAACCCTTAAAAAAAAAAAAAAGAGTTTTTTTTCTTTTCCCCTCTCAACAGTAAGAGCAGTGCTGGGAGCTTGTGGTGGGGAGCAGGGCAAAGAGAGGTCATA
Source organism: Caiman crocodilus (assembly GCA_030014935.1). Lineage (NCBI taxonomy): Eukaryota > Metazoa > Chordata > Crocodylia > Alligatoridae > Caiman > Caiman crocodilus. The sequence continues at coordinate 59,637,588 of JAGPOW010001296.1, forward strand.
CAGAGTTTGTGGGTGAGAGAAGGGATCCCTCAGGGGTCACAGAGGCTGGCTGGTGGTGAGGATGGGCTTGTGGGCAAGTTGTGGGTGCTGGTGAAGAAAAGGGTATAGTTTGGGGTAGGGTGAAGGCCAGCGGAGAATGGTCACAGCCTTATGGGAGTGGATGTGGAGAGAGTATAAGAGGGGGCTGGGGGTTAAGTTCCCATAAAAATCCCAGCTGCTCCATCCCAGCTCTCAGCCTACGCTTTGCAGCACGCCACGGACCCAGGCTGGCTTTGTGGTAACTGTGGCTTGCAAGCCACACTGCTATGGTATGAAAGTAACCAGCTCTGCTGCTAATATTGTTCTTGACACACCAAGCAGTCACCTTCCTGAGCCTTAATCAATTGGCCGCGTTACCCCAGTCTGTCCAGCTGGGAGTGTCCCTAGGAAGGAGCCTTTCTTGGGAAGCCTTTCTTACTTTGGCTCGTGGAATATAGGAAGCAGGAGAGAAAAAGGAAGCCTTGTTTCCCTTCCACAGGAAGATGTTGGGCTGATTTGGGTAAGACTTAATCTTGCCTTTTAAAACCAAAATAGCATTAGCAGATAGAAAGGAGCAAGCTCCCCCACTGCTTATTTGGGCTCCCATCACCCTCTGAGTGCAGGAAACAGCCTCAGGGGTGTAGCCATTTTTGCTCTGGTGATGGGGGTAGGCTGTGGTTCAAGCAACAGGAAATTGCTTGCACACAAGGGGAAAGCAGTGGGAAGAGGGGAAACCAAGAGTGAATAGCACCTCCCTGGATGGCTTACATCTCTTTTTACAGCAGGTTCAGAGACTGCTCAGTTTCCAAGCCTTCCCTGAGTCAGCCTCCTCCCCAGAAATATGTGTAGCTTAAAAAACCCATGATCTTTTAGAAGAGTGAAACCGAGATTCTTTTTATTGATCTCCTGGGCGAAGTTTTAGTGTTCATGTTTTTCCAGTTTATCTATGCAGCTAGGACTGTATTCAGTTTTTAGGCAAATTAAAACTGATATGCTCATGCAGTATGACTCCTGGTAAAAGATCAAATGTGGCAAAATGCAAGATAAAATTTTAGGGGTTGGCAATAATGATTTGAAGATTTGGCTTGTATTTTCACTTCCTTTCTCCAAACTTCTTGCACTTTCAGCCATCTGAAATCAGGTTTGGAGGGGGAGGGGAAGGGAGGGAGGTGAATTCACTCTGTGGCCAGTTCAGTCTCTGTTGATTAGTACCAACTGTGACTCTGGCTTTTTGATGCGAGCAGCTGTGTCACTAGCGGCTGGACTGAGACTCTCTTAATTCCCTTCATAGAAGTCAGTGAACAACCATGAGAGACTAATGAGGATAGTTATTTATTTACTCTGCATAAAAGGTGGGGGGGGAAAGCAAAACCAATTTTAGTATTTCCTTTTTTATTTGAAAAATAAATAAAGATCACGGCACATACCGGTTAATACAGGGGTGGGCAAAATGCAGCTCTGGGGCTGGATGCGGCTTGCCAGGCCATTCTATCTGACCCGCGGGGCCCCTAAAAAATTTAGAAAATTAACATTTATCTGCCCTGAGCTGCCTGTCGTGTGGCCCTTGATGGCTTGTCGAAACTCAGTAAGCAGCCCTCTGCCCAAAATAATTGCCCGCCGTTGGGTTAATATTATGTTATGGGATACTGAGATGTCAGATATACCTTTTATTGTAAATTCTATGACATATCTCTTGCCATACATTCAGACAAATCATAGTGGAGTTGCAGTCAAATGGGTTGGCTTGGCTAAAAGAGATTATAGAGAATTCTCTTGGTTGGCTACAGTCCTTTTATGCAGCTCTGGTGACCTAAACATGGAGGCGCCATCCTCAAGGATTCCCCCAGTGCAGAGGTATCTTTGGGTTGATATGGCCACTTTCTGCCATTTTTCTGTGCATGTGTTGGTATTAAGGTGTGCTGGTCCTGGATGGAGCTACCTAGTGCTACCCATAGAAAATTTTTGGGCCCAGCACAAGTTCGTAAGTTGAGTCCCCTCCCTGCCTGTCACCTACAAACCTCTTTGCAGCTACAGGATTTAGGATTGTTACCATTTTCATTCTGTTTCTGTATTTAAGTAAGAGTAACGTGGCCCTATACTGGCTTGAATGTAAAGTGAAAAAATTTTAAGTTTTATGTAAAAGCCATGTAAAAATTGGCCAGTCTGGGGCCCATTTAAATTTCTGGTTGTCTCACACTTGTGGGGTCACTCCAAAGGATACTGTGTCTACTGTATCTGGCCAGTGACTGTCTGGAAAAACCTGTAAAAGTCAGTTTGCCATGCAAGTGACAGTACTGACAAACATCCACATTTGCTGATGACTGTCAGTCATTGCTGCCCTGGAGAGGATTGCAGGACACTGGTGATCTAGAGGTGAAAGGTTATGTATCCTACAAATAGATTTTACTTCAGAACTGCAAAGCTTTTGGAAACATGTGAGAAGTTTGACTCTTCTTCAGTAACTGGAGATACCTGCCATCTCTAAACATCAGAAATAGCTACTTAAACAAAGCAGAGTCTTGATAGTTAAGTGGAAGGAAAACTAATTATTTTTTGCCACATTTTTTTAAACAAAATATTTAATTCTGCATGTATTAGTCTGTTAGTGATCCGTGATCTTAAGCAATTTATTCATTTATGTAAAACAGCTTTACAGTTCACCTTTAAAACTGTTTCTACCATATGGCTAAATCATTTTCCTATGCCACTTTTTTTTTTTTTTTTACTAATTATCAAGCCCATTTGTTTTAAAATAGGTATTTTTAATTTCATAGTCTCATCTGCTTCTCCTGCTTGATCTTGCCCTTGAGTCAGGAGGCTGAGTCCATGACATCACATTCGTTCTCCATGGCAACAGGCAATGATTTACTTATTTCAATTTAATTAAAAATCATCTATCAAATTCCAGGCATCTTATATGTTCTTTATATTAAAAAAAATCATTGGCTCAGTCTTCACAACAGACCTTCCAACCTCACAAATAAGTCTCCTCAGCCATTTGTATGCTTTTTTCAATCCATCCCCTCTAGAAAAAACCTAGGAAAAGAGTGTCTTGTGGCATGAAGTTCAACAAATCTGTGGTATTGGATTGGGGAAATGTTAGAGCTTTGCCAGAAATGACAGACTGCCTGTTTAAACCAGCACGCTGTTAGGTGAAGCACTTCAGCTCATCTTTCTTCTTCTGCAGCCTTTGAGGTGGCTTCTTAGATAGCTAGGATACAAGCCATTAGGGGCTTTGTAGGTCAGTGTGAACACCTTACACTTCACCTGGGAAAAGCAATGCAGATCATGGAACATGGGGGTCATGTGTTCTCTGCAGGAAGTCTTCCTTGTTAAGGCAGTTGCCTTCTGTATCAGTTGCAGCTTCTGAGCAGCCTTTAAGGTATAGTGCTGGATTATGACACTGCTGCAGAACTGGGCAGCAAGAGAGGGCTCTCATGTGGGGAAAAAAACATCTGCAGTTGCTGCAGTGAAAATGCCGAAAATGGCCAGACGAGCTCAGGCAGTTAGCTGCAAGCATTCTTACGTGCATCTTCTCCTGAGTGCCTGTCTTTGAGGTTATGCAAGTTTGAGTTCATGATTCTTACAGTTTGTCTTGGAGTGATATCATATCTGAATGGAATTGGTATGCTAACATTTAAATAAGCCACCCAATGCTGGGTTAGGGTCCCTTGCGCATTTGAGTACTTAACCTAGCACAGTGGCTTTCAAGCTTTTTAGACTTGAGCACCCCTCATTGGACTTGAGGCCTCCCCCTAATTTTGTAAATTGAGTGACACCCAATTTAAAAAGGTATTGTATGTACAGTATTAGTGTGTACCCTCTTGTAGAGGGGCTGGGTATTGGGGTTAGGAGATCAGCCAGGCAGGGACAAGTCTGAACCTGTGCTTATCTTCTTATGCCTCACTTATGTCCTTACACCTTGTGGCACACCTCAAATGATTTGGCAGCACCCCAAGGTGCTGTGGCACCCTGATTGAGAGTCACTGACCTAGCACAACAGGGTCCTAATCCTGAATGGGTCCTCTGGGCCCTCTGTGGTAGAAAAAATAATGCTTTTGTGGTAGTGGGGGCCATGGAAACATAAAGGGAATAGCAGGCAGGCTTTGCTGAAGAAGAGATGTAGAAAGTTAGGGGATCTCAGGAAGGAGAACCAGAAGGGTTAAGCAGAAGAAACTGAGGGATGGTGAATTTGCTAATACACTACCAGGCTTCAGAAACTGGTACTGACCTAGCAAAAAAGGTACAACTGGAAAGGATGATATAGTAGCTAAGCCAAGAACAACCCTCCCATTCTTTTCTGTGAACAATTTACAGAGCTTAACTCCTAGACCAGTGGTTCTCAACCTGTGGTCTGTGGACCTCTGGGGGTCTATAGACTATGTCTAGGGGGTCTGCAAAAGATGACCATAATCAGTCATGAATATCCACGCTTACAATTCAAAGGGGTCCGCACATGAAAAAGGTTGAGAACCATTGTCCTAGGCTCAGCACCGTACCTAGACTCCTGGCAGCCCTTCGTGAACTTTTAGTATTGGACCCCTCCTTGGCCAGAAATAATGATGATAATAATAATAATAAAAAAGTATAATTTTCAGGCCCCCTTTCTGTCTGGGCCCTAGTGGTCTGCCTGGTTCATCCACACCTGTGTCTGGCCCTGTCTAGACTAAGTGAGTGTTGCTTTTTCTTTGTGTGTCATAGAAGTGGGCCCTGATTTCACTTGCCTTTCTAAACCATGTAATTCAGAGGGTCCCAAAATGTAGCCTGCAGGCCAAATGTGGCCAGTGCCCCTTTGAAATAGCCCTTTGGGGCAAAACTTTGGAAATGCCTGAGGTAATCAATTTTCCAACTTGCACGGTGTGAAGTAGGAGAAGTTGGCCATTACATTTTGTTAAAGTTCAGAGAGAAGTTACAGCCAGAAACATGATTGTGTAAAAACGGTGGTGCTCATTTTCCATGTTCAGAGTTGGAGATGCTGACTTTCATGTAAAAAATAGGTTTTTTGTCCTGCTAGTCCCACAATGTAGCGGTGAGGAAAAGAATTGGATTCCCTTCTGCCTTGCTCATCCTGATTGTGAGAGAATTATGAAAAAAGTTCCCAGTTGTAAAATCTTTATTCTTGGTGGGGGGCTTGAACCAGAGAGACCCCAGATGAATTTGCAAGGCAAGCAGTTGAATAAATACCATTTTACTGGGAAACTGAGCAAATTTGACATGGAAGATGATTGAAAGAGAATCATGAAACCTCAGTGCCATTTTTAGTTTTTTTTCAGGAGATTATTACATTTGAAGGGACACATTTAAGAATTTCATGCTTAAATGGTAACAACCCTCATTCTTTATTACTAGCTGCATTAGTGTACATCTGTGATTTTTGCTCCGTAAGAGTTCATCTGCTCCTGTTGCTTGCTTCCACCTGGAGTCAGGAATTCAGGTTAGTGACATCTGACTTAATTTCTGTACAGACAGTATCCTCCCCTATAAAATAGGGAAAGTACCCACAGGACATCTGTGAGGATAAATTAATTATCTGTAAATTGCTTTCAGTGAGAAGGAGGAAGGCAATACCGAAAGATAAAGAAGGAAATACTGAAAATGAAGCATTGATTTCATATTTTGTTTTTCCAAACAGAATATTTTTCTCCATGAAGACAGCTACCTTCTTTTGCTCAGCCTGTCACGTAGAAAGTTCATATGGTAAGAAATGTTTATCACCTTCAGTATGCTGAAATGTATTTTCAGATTTGTAACTAAAAGGGCATTTCTGAGCTCAGTGCTGCACGCAACCATCTTGTTGAAAAGTGGTGTCACATGACACTGATTTCAGGGTAGCTCAAAAAGGTTAAAGGAGAGCCATGATCATTATTAATTCCTGGGTCAGAAGGTATGGCTAATTTGTATTCTTGTTCATCTTTCAAGGGATTGCTTCTGCTACTGTCACTTTTTAGCAACATGGCTGCCTCCAGCACCAGCTTCAGAAATGCCAGGAGTAATATAGAGCTTAACAATAGGCATGCTTACTTTGTGTTTTATTTTTGGTGGCAAACATTTCTAACTGCAAACTTGGCAGAACTGATTAAAATTAAGTACAGATTTCCTTTTAAAATAGACCTTTTATTTGCTCTTCACTAGGAAATGAAGAGTGTGGCCTTGTGAACTAAGATGATACTAAACAACACTCTTCATTCTGAGTAGACCCAGTTAATTCATGAGACTCCTCAAGGCTGTATGCTAGCACAACCTAAGTTCTGCTGCTGTAGTTAATTATTGTTGAGCTGGGGGATAAATGCCTCAGTTTTTGGAGTTTTCCTGTAGGTCCTTTTTGGAGAACAAAGGTCTCTTTGGACTGGAACAGAGGTAGGTAACCTTTTCCAGCTATGGGCTGGAATGATCTATCCTGGGTCAGAGACAGATACTAGGACTTGGCTGCTGCTGCCACCTGCACACGTGGCAGCAAAGGGACAGTGCCTGTAGCCGCGTCTGCGGACCACTTCTGGCCTATGAGCCATAGGTTGCCTACCCCTGGACTAGAAATCTGAACTATTGGTGAGTGGATCATTGTGAGAGCACAGGTGTTGGAATCCATGGTGGCTAGTATGGACACAGTGCAGGTGGGGTTATAGGTTAATGTGTTCTGCCCACCATTGATAGGTCTGCTGTTCTGTGCTGCCCCTGGGTACCTTTTCCTTACTTGAAACAGTAGTTTTTAAAACATTTTTACAGGTTCTTTCAGCGCAGTGGAATTATGAAAGAAAGGAGTCAATCTCCTGTAAGTCCTCAGGGTGTATCTCATGCTACCTGGGACAACCATTATTTTCTACTCCTTTCCTTAAAATGGAGGCCATGGTAGAAGCTTGGCTATTGCTTTGTTCAGTAAAATTTCTTCCGTAGTTTTTCAAAGGCAATTGTGAAGCAAGTGTGTTGCCAAGTGGTTCAAAGAGTTCAAGATGCAAGTCATACACCCCCAGTGCCTTGGGGGATAGCTGTGCACTATGTTTGCAGATGACAAACATCAGGTGATACGTTGCTTTTGGGTCCAGATTAACATCACAGACTGGTGGGACAAAATTGTTCTCAAGACCTGGGATAAACAGCAAAGGCAGCAGAAAGTTCATAATGAGGAAGATAGCATTTCTGTATCTGCCTGGCGAGATAACCCTGACACTGCAGTTCCACACTGCATAGATGTGTTACCCTTGTCTTTGAAACACAAGCAGTGATTGTCCTGGGGAGGTTGGCTGCCTGGATAATTGTTAGGTGCTAGGAGATGTTAAGGAAGGTCAAGCTGTAATGGAGGCTTGTGGGGCAACCTACAGGAATGCTGATTGTTGGGGGTCATGATCAGTCTATGTGTTAGATCTCACTGAAGGATTTTACTCTGTGGCAGACTGACAGAAACCATGTGCCCATATTTTGTTTCCTTCTTTGCCCAAGACTATATTAACAGAAAAGGTGTCTCTGTGAGTGTGTATATGTATATAGGAAGGCAAAGAGTGGAATATAGAAAGTTTTAACTCCTGCCTCTTTAGGTGCCTATACACATGCAGCAAGGCTGCTCTGATGTGCTGTAATTACAGTGCATTGGAGCAGACTCAGTTGAGTCTGCTAGAGTGTGGCAATTACCATTATTCCAGCATCACATGTGTCAGGGTCGTGATGCTGAAAAATGATGATGGGGGCACTTTAACTAAAGCTTGTTTGATGAGTTTTAGTTAGTGTCCCCACTGCCATTTTTCACCATGGGGACACTGATACACATGATGCTTCAGGAGCTTTAATTAGAGTGGTTCTAAAAGTCACTCTAATTAAAGTGCCCCTCCTTCCTGCAGCACGTGTATAAACACCCTTTGAGAACAGGCAAAAGGGAATTTATTCTCACTAAACAGCACTGACATGGATGTCCCTTTCTCATCCTGGATTGACCCAGCCTATCCACATTAGCCCTGGAAATAATTGTATTCCTGATTATACAAACTCAGATTCATTTGTAAATGTAGCAGGTGCACCGTGCTGGAAAGCATGTGCCTTTGGGAGACTGCAATCAAGCTGAAGATATGTGCTGACCTGCAGTGACTGATGCAGTAGTTGTCATACCTGCTGGCTGCATTTTGCATAAAGTCAAAGCAAAGATGATGTTGTCAAAGAACAGTGAAGTGCCAAGGCAGCTGAACTGGAATCAGCCTATGCACATCTGGCTAGACAAGTGGTCACACCTGAGGCTAGCAGAGGCCATGGTTGGCATGATGCGCAAATTAGCAATGCTCTGTGCACCCACTTTCTAACTGGTGGTATGGAAATGGGTAGGTGAAGTGCATCTAACTTGGGATTTGTAGTATAGAGTGATTCATTTTATGCTGTGATGCAGCTGGGTTTCTTTCAGTGTATTAAACCTAAAATTCTCTTTTGTTTGTATGATGAGGAAGTTTATAGAAGAGTGGATTATTGTGGTCCTGTGCTTTTTTAGATAGCAGGATTACACAACGGCTGGCTTTCCAATGGATTTGTGCTCTAATGATGAAGGAGTTAGGGGAGCGAACCAATGTATTGATATTTAATAATAGTATCACTGATGTGCAAAGTACAAAGTCTTTGTTTTCAGGGATAAATGTTTTTTTTGCATGCTGAGAAGTTTGCAAGCCAGCTGCAATACAGTACTATAAAAAATGACACATGTACCAGAGCAAAAGCAATATAGGTCTTCTCATACAAGAGTGACCCAACAACCTCCTATCCTAGCCACTTCCTTTTCCATCCTCTTGAGCATGTGTAGAATATCTGGGAAATGGTTGTGATGAAGCTGGAGGTAAGGGTGCTTTCCAAGATCTGCTGTTGTCTTGAGGGATGTGATGGTTATTGGGCAGGTTGTATGTGGATCAGGGGCCATTTATTGGGGCAAAACAGCACTTCAGTTTTCTTACACTTTTTAAATTAATACGTCCCTCTGAAATTATCTGTTTTCTTGTCATTCGAGAGGCAAGGATTTCTTAGGGTGATGTCTGTTAGTGGACCAACTACATAGCTGGGATAGAGTTAGACAAACTTTCAAATGCAAGGTATTTTTCTAACCTGAAGAAGAATGTCATGCATCTGAAAGCTTTTTTTAACTCTATCCCAACTATGCAGCTGGTCCAATAACAGACATCACCCTAAGAAATCCTTGGCTTGCATAATTCCTCTACCGTTATGGTTACAGCATCACAAGACTATCACTCCTTTCATTCCTCATTGATTCCTACATAACCTCCTTTCCAAGAGGTTTTTCACTCCAGTCTTTCACTGTTGATACCTGTCAGGATCCTCCTCAAGCCACCACACTGGTGTTGAATTGCTCTTCATGTCTGTATATTTTCATTAGAAGGGGCTTCTCTGTATTCCCTATTTCCTGGACTTCACCATTAAAGAACTAGTCTTTCTGCCCTTCTTCCTGTTCTGGGACATTGGTACTCCAGAGTGGACACTAGTGAAAAACAAGAAATTATGGTTGGTCATCTCTTACAGTACAAAGGAATGCAATAAAAGAAGAAATTTTAGTTTGGTTTTGAATTGTAGTGCCTACTTATTAGAAGCCACTTTGGTCTCAGAATGCAAAGGGCGTATATCAGAATTTATACAGAATACTATAATAATAAGATTAGGCAGGGATATTACTTACCTTTGCTGCTTATCCATTCAGGGTAAGAATGGGGGATTGGTGGGGGAGAGGGAAAGGTGTACATCATACTTGCTGCAAATAGTGACAAAGATGAATTATTAGGGATCCTAGCAAGTATATCCCCTTGCAGAGGTTTCTAGCTAGGGAAAGAAAAACTGCTCGCTGGGAATGAGAGGAAAACCTGAAAAGTCCTTATTATGTGTATTTGGACAGATACTATTGAAAGCCCAGTTTGAAGAATGGTGCTCATGGGAGAGTATTTTGGTGACGTGTGGGGAAGAAAATACCTGTTTTCCTAAAATTTGTTTTAAGAACTCAAGTACTTTGGTGTATGAAAGGCTTTTGGATTCGGGTGACAGGGCAGAAACATGAACTAACATTGATAAGTTTTGTTTGTCATTTTTGTGCCATTTTCTTGTGGTTTGCATTAGTTGAACATCAATTTGATTCCAAAATATGCTTTGCTAAGCTTCAAAGGCCTTGGACAGAAAGTCAGATTGAATCTGATTAGTACTGCTTTTTAGGCATGAAACGGAAAGATAGACTGAAGTGTAATTGCAAGCAGATAATAGAAGGGAGCTACCATGGCACCTTAGTTTTTGTACATGGGTTGACAAATATATTGTAAAATTAATGCTTTGGCTCATTTATAATTTCCGGTAATAGAAGCTGTCTTATTTTACACCGTGGTTTCTGCATTGTCTACCATTTGTAGTCTCACCACATAGGATAGGTTGGTCACCTGGTGTTCATGCCCATCTGAATGGTAACAGTAATTCCTGCAGCCCAAAGGGAGGTGGAAGGGATGCCAAGACTTGAGAATCCCAGTTCAGTTTCCGCTTATTTCTAGGGGTGAGATGTAGCAGCTGCTGCCCATGCATGTTGTGTTGGCAAAGAGGGAAAGACTGGCACTTCTGGATTTGTGTGAGCTTCTGTGCGGCCCTTTAAAAAAAAAAAAAAAAAGAGCAGACTTTGGCACGCTCACAATTCTTTCACAAGCCTGTAAAATCAGTGCCTCTTTACACTTAGAGCTGGATACTTCTGACACAGGGCTTTTTTGTCCTCCACTGAGTCTTCCTGCCATTACTTTTACTGTTGTTGTATTGAGGTCCTGGGTATCTTTTCCCCAGACTCCTGAAACAGGTCTGGCTCTTCACCCTTACCTGGGTGTGTCTGCTTCAGGGAATTGCTGTTTTGCCCCTCTTTGGTATGCTGCCTTTATTAGCCTTGTGGCTTTTCTATGCTATGTAATTGCACTAGGTTGAAGGGCAGATCTCAAAATGTGATTCAGTGCATGGTAACCCAAATATTTCCCTGCTACCTTGTTTCTCTTATTTTCTCATAAGACCATTTGATGCTCTTAGTGATGCCCATCTCTGGCAGAGAGTGCTAGTCATTGTGAAAAGAGTGCATCTCAGCTCCAGGATGCATACAGTGCTGTTTGAATAGGGAAGTTTCATTCAGCCAACCTGACATCTGTGCTGTGGAGTGCCAAAAAATGGTCATCTAGGCAGTGTTTTATGAAGACTGGTTGTAGAAGATGTGCATCGTTGGATTGATGCCAGCCATCTTCATCCTCTCTGGGACCACCCTGATAGAAATTGGCAGCAAGGGGGACCCTAAGGTGGGTTAGTTTTGCTGTAAGCAAGTCCAGTCCAAATGATTAAAATTTTTTCTGCCTGCTGCTGAGGATACATTTGTGTGTAGATGCAAAGCATGGTAAGGAACCTCGTGCTGGTTCTTATGCTGGGTTTTGCTGCTGGTGAAGTTTCAGTGAAGGCAAAAAAATAATAACCATTTATGAAAATAGTGTTTTTAAAATAAAACAGATTTCTTTTGGTTAAAAATATTTTAATAAAATAAAATGTGTGTATGCTTGTTTTCATAGATTTTTAAGCCAAGTGAGGATTTTAGATCAGTTAGTTTGTCCATTTTATAATGCAGGTCATTTTATTTCAGATAGTTGCACCTTTTATTGAGCCAAATAAATTGTGTCACTATAAAACTTTGTAACAGGCTTGAGCTGGAGTTTTTGATAGTTTTTGGACTTTTTTCCCTCAGGAAGGACCCTGCTCTCTGCCCCCAGATGGCTGATTAGCACTGAGGTAATCCAAATCCTTATCTCCTTGTCTCTGGCTCTAAGGATGATGCCTCTGGTATGGGGTTCTTTGACTGAGTAGGTGTTGAAAACAGAGAAGCAGATCAGAGATTTGAGTGCTCCACTGAGAAGTATGAAGACCTCCAGCATTAATTCCATGCTTTAAAAAAATGCAGATGGCTAGTCCCCAGGAAAGGTTTCTCAGTCTGCTGCTGCTTCCATTTAGAGAACTGAATCCTTTTGCTCAAAGGTTCATACTTTCAGCACTGATGATTGAGGGTTCAAATCTTGCTGTCAGACTGAGTAGGATCAGTTACAAATGCAGTCTGAGTATGAAACCATTGTTGCAAAGGAACCTACAATTAGTATATAGTGCAGCAGCACACCATCTCACCCATCCAGTCTACTGTGTCAGATGTATCCTCCTTGCATTGCATTAACTCCACGTATAATATCATGTCAAATTCAGGGTCTTGCTTCTTATCTTCAAGGTGCTTAATGGTCCAGGCCTGGCATGCCTAGTAGATTGCCTAAAGCTCCATGGCAAGAACAGTGCTTGTTAACCCCATCTTGTCTTTTGTGCTTGGCAGCTGGTCCAAAGGCTGAACATGCCTCAGGGTTCCAAGGGTGTAGGTTGTAGCCATGTTGGTTTAAGGACATAAGCAGACAAGGTTCTTTGGGTGAATCTGATATATTTTATTAGATCAATTTTAAATAGTTGGAAAACAATTATTAAGCAAGCTTTCAGGTTCAAAAACCCTTTGTCAGGCTAAGGAAGTTTCTGCAGTTGGTGTGTGCTCCTCCTGGATGGAATGAAAAGTGAAGAAGCGAGCGGCTGGTCTGGTATGCATATAAAGTCAGTTTAGCTAAAGCTGGCTTTGCTGACAACCAGATTAGTGCAAAAATCTGTGTGTATGTCAGGACTAAGGAGTCCTGAAAACTTTACTGATTGGCTGGATTTCTGTGACCTTGTCTTCCATAATGAAAACATTTCACAGGAGATAAAACTAGATGGTAGTGCACATTGCTGTGTCTGTACGCTGAGCTCATTGCATACACCAGGAACTCTTGGAGTCCTTCCCTTCTCACCTTTCCAACATGTGTGTCTCCCATGCTGTCCCATCTAGTTCCATTGGATCTGTGTGTACCCCTCTTTCTCCTACTATTATGATCTCTTTCTTGTCCATCTGAGCATTCATTCATACAGGGTATTAACATTTTAAATCATTTTGGGACAATGGTCAGAGTTGAGATGTGGGAATTGTGATGCGAAAAGATAGTTTTTGGTCTGTAGACAGTTACGGACCTGGCTGAAGTTGCTGAGCCTCCTAACCAGATACCCCCTGTTGACAAGGTTCTTTCCGCTGATGGTTAGAATATTGTATGACATCTTGGAAGGGATCTGATTCAGTGTTCAGATATTTCTGTAGTTCATCCAAACAAAGAAGCATCATAATGTTGAGGGTGGAACCTCATTTGGTTCAGCCAGTAAATAGAGCTGGTAGAAACAAAATTTAAAATTAAAAAATTGTCACTTCAAAATTCCTGTATTAAAAATGATTCTGCTTGAGAAAAATGTATAACTTAATTGATTACTTTTGTTAGGAAAAAAAAGTTGTACCATGTTCTACTGTATTTAAAGTGTTTATGGACTTTTATTTATGTGCTGAATACCGGGGTTTGGGTCAAGGCAAGGTTTTAGTATGTACTTCAAAAGTTTGGAGGAAGAGTATGAGATTTTTCTTTGAAAAAGTTAAAAATGCATCAGTTGACTAATATGAAATGAGCAAAAGTTTGACATTTCAAAATCACCCCTTTATTTCCATTTTTCAACCATCTGTAAAAAGATATATGGTTTATAATAAGCAGGCAAAAATCTGCATATATAATACCCCCCCAACAAGAGGAAGAGGAAACCCAGAAGTTCAGTGAAAGATGTGGCCCACTTGTTTTTTGTAAGGTGCTTGGATGCCATGGTGATGGATGCAGCATAAAAACTGGAATGAAATGGAAGAGTTGCGACAATAGGAATATGGAATCTTTTGCCTTTATTAAATCAGATTCCAGTCTAAGCAAGTAGCTGAAATGGCTTGGTGGTCTCATATGCTACTATGTAGATACAAATGATATTTGGCTGATTCATTAGAGAGACTGTGGAGATAAAACCATTAAAAGTGGTATACTTTCCAGGTCAGGAATGAGGCATCTGTAAGAAGGTGTACTTTTCAGTGTTATTTTAGTCTCCAGATTCCCTGTATTCTGCACATTGCCTGTTTCCTCTATCATATTGTCAAGAACAGGGGTTGGCAAAATATGGCCTGTGGGCCACATCTGGCCTGTGAGGCCATTCTATCCAGCCCCTAGGGCCCCTAAAAAATTTAGAAAATTAATATTCATCTGCGCTTGGTTCCTGTAAAAAAAATGACCAGAACCAAGGGCAGTAGGACCCATGGGAAGCCTGGTGGGCTCCCACAACAGCAAGGCCCACCCAACCTCACCCCCCACAGCTGGGGCTTCTGGCCTAGGACCACGTGGCTGCCCTGCGCTGGAACCGCAGGTAAAGGGGAAGTGGCGGGGGGGAGGGCAGGGAAGGAACCCTGGGGAAAAGTAGCCCCTCCCCTGCCCCGTGCTCAGCACCCCACACTGCAGCCACTCGCAGCCCACTTGGGGCTGTCTATGCTTGCTCTGGACAGCTCCTCACGAACTGCGACTGGCTGCAGTATGGGGCACCAGCCACTGGGCAGCAAGGGGCTGCTTTTTCCTGTGCTCAGCTTTTTGCCGGGCTCCTTCCCAGCACGGAGGAAAGTGGCCCCTTGCCTGCCCCGTGGCCAATGCCCTGCAATGCAGCCACTCAGAGTCCATGTGGGGCTGTCCGGAGCAGGCACAGGCAGCCCCAGGTGGGCTGCAAGCAGCTGCAGTGTGGGGCACCGAGCATGGGGTGGGGGAGGGGCCGCTTTTCCCTCCCCATGCTCAGCACCACCTTGTGACCCAGCCCCACTGCCAGCCTGGGCCCCGCACCAGCTCTGGGCTTGCCCGTTGAGGCTGCATGTGGCGACAGCAGCTGCATCCCCCCTGCTTACCAGTGTTTGCCACTTTTGCCTCTCACCTGTCCAGCGTGCAAGCTCCAGGCGGGCAGCAGCGTCCAACACTGCCTGGCATGTCAAGCGGGGGGCTGCAGCTGCTGCGTGCAGCCCCAATGGGCAAGCCTGGAGCCAGCACAGAGCCCAGGCTGGCAGTGGGACTGGGTTACAAGCTGGTACTGAGCGCGGGGAAAAGTGGCCCCTTGCTCATCCTGTGGCCAGGACCCCACACTGCAGCTGCTTGCAGCCTGCATGGGGCTGCTTGTGCCTGCTCCAGACAGCCCTGTGTGGGCTGCAAGCACCTGCAGCAGGGAGTGCTGGCCATGGGGTGGGCAAGGGGCTGCTTTTCCTTGTGCTCAGCACAAGCTTCTTCCCTGCTGGTGAGCAGGGAGTCGCGGCTGAGTGCTGCCCCCTGCCTGTGCTGCAGAGCTGAGGGGCACTGGGAGTCAGTTGGAGGGGAGCCAGCCGGAGCATGGGGACTGCACCGGTATCCCAGGGCCAATGCCAGCGGGGCCCAGATCAGGGCAGCAGGAGTGTGGGATCCCAGCTGTCAGGGGCTCTATGAAGCCGGGCCAGCTCCCCACTCTCCCTGTTGGTGCAGCCCCGCCTGGCTCCACATACCCCTGCCAACCTGTGCCCCGCTTTGGGCCCTACCGGTGCTAGCCCTGGGACATTAGTCCCAAAACTTTGGGACATTGGTCCCAAGATGGTAACCAGGGGGTGGGGCACCTGTCAAGGGGCAGGGCTACCCATGCAGCCCATGACAGCTTGCCAAAACAAGGTAAGTGGCCCTCCACCTGAAATAATTGCTCGTCTCTGGTTACGAATGATTGGTGTTAGAAATAAGGGGTCAAGAAACTGAGGTTCTAGATCAGGGTTGGGCAAAATACAGCCCAAGGGCCTCAGCTGGTTTGTCAGTTGATTGTATCTGGCCTGTAGCTGCCTCCATGGTGTTCTGAATGGGGCTGAGCCCTCCCTGGGGCAGCCCATGCTGCGCTGGCGCCCAGCGTGCACAGCAGGGCTACTCCTGCCACAGCTGCAGCTGTCCAGGTGTACTGCTTGTCTTCCCCTGCCTCCAGCAGCTCCTTCTCTTCCTGCCTCTAATGCGCTTCTCTAGGTAGCAGGTAGTATGGGGAAGATGCAGCCAAGCGGCTCCTATCCTAGCATGTGGGACTCCAGCTCCTGGCTGTCTTCTACCCACTCTGTTTTCCTGGCATGATGAGCAGCCACCTGTGCATGAACGACTGGTGCCTCCTGAAACTTGGGGGGAGGGGATACCACTTATAGATGTTGAGAGTGACTAGGGACCGCCTGCAAATGCCAGTGGTGGCATCAGCGGCTGGGGGAGGGGGAGCAAGTAGGGAGCAGGGACCATACACAGAAGCTGGCAGTGGCGGCCAATCTCAGGTGGGGCACATGCCCCCCTCCATGAGTTGCCTATACGCTTGTGGGGGGCCAAGTGAAGGCAGCTCCTCCAGGAAGCTGTGTGTGTGCACTGGCTGCGGGTGGGGTCAGGGCCAGGGTAGTGCTGTCAGTGGGTGTGAGTGTGAGCAGGTGGTGCTTGGCTCCATGTGAGGCACCATGAGGGCAGCTGTGGGTTGGATGGGGCTGGGGGGCAGACTGCACCTGCATTGCACCACCCATGGGAGCTCTGCTGCATGTGTCCCACTGCCCTCCCTCCACCCCTGGCTGGCTCTCAGGGCCTAGTGCATGGACAACCCACCATGCATGTGTGTACTCCACTTCCCCCCAGCCTTACCACACCCTCTCTATCCCTCCCTCCCCCTCCAAAATGCAAGAGTAAGACTATTTGGAGCTATTGCACAATCACCTCTATATACACTATTCAAAAAACCCTAAATCAGAACAAAAAATACATTTTGAAATAAAATTATAATATGTTATAGTAGGTGTTTAATTTTTAATATGTGATTTGGTTTTTATCTATAAGTTGTTAAAATGATATCTTCTGAAAGATTTTGCGTGTGCCATCCTTGACAGCTCACCAAAACTCCTTAAGTGGCCTGCCAGCCCAAATAATTGCCCACCCTATTCTAAATTGAGTTCACTAGGGAATGAACCTCCCCATCATTCTAAATTTCCTCCATTAATAATTCGTCTCTCTCCTTTGACCTTTGTCAGGCATTTTAGCCTTGGCAGTCTGAGAGTTATGGTAGAAGAGCATGTGTACTACTGTCTTTGCATCCCCTCTTGGGACAGGCAAATAATTCATGCCCCAGGGACCATCATTTTGGAACCTTTTGACAATGCTGAATGTATCAAAATAATGACATAAAATAGCACCAAGGTGTCTCATTTTAAGGTGTCTCACTGCAGAGTCGTGTATGCAGATATATATAATCAGTCTTCAGTGTTCCTGTATTTCTACCGTTCCTTATTGTATGTATTTCCTTAAGAACTGGATTTTACATTATTGCTTATTTCTTCACCCCTTGTCTCAGTGACTGGGAGGGGATCGGATAGCTGTAGCTTGTGCTAACCTTTTCCTGTGAAGCTCTTGCTCAGTGTGGAGGGAGAGGAGAAGAAGGCTGCTCAGTCCACATGAAAATAGGATCTTGGAAGCGGAGCTAAAGAGCTGAATAAGTGTAGGGCCTTGTCTACACTAGAAAATTTGACCAGTTCAGAAAGACTACAGTTTGTTTGTATTAACCATTAAATTCCAGCCAGCTGTTGCAGGTGTGTCCTGTGTCCATGCTAGCACTATCCTAACTCATTTAGGTCATGCTGCCTGCTAGGTACTTATCCTACAGCTCCTGGCATAGCTCCCAAAAGCAGTGTTTTTGGGAACTTTTGAAAGGCCACAAGTGCATAGTGACAGAACTAGCCAAGGTATTTCAACTGTTCTGCATCCATGCAGGCATTAAAGTAGTCCTGAAAGAAAAGGTTCAGAGTCAAGTAGGTATTTGGCCCTGCTGAAGCATCATTTACTGTAAGTGGCATTTAAAAAAAACCTACAACAAAACCCAACCAAAAACAATCCCCACCCCCTCACACACTGTGTTATTGTGGGAGTGTATGAGATGTGCTACTATTGTTCTAGGAAGAACAAATGGTATTTAGTTTTAATACAGTAAATTTCTGCAGTGGTGCTAAAAAGAAAGCACTTTATAATAATTATGGTAGAAAGTGTCTGTCTGAAACCAGATTCTGTAATTAAGTTCTATTTTCAAACACCTTGGCTAGCAAAACTTGTTTGGCCTGAAAATTGCTATATTCACTCAGAAAGCTAAACAGACATTTTTCTGCTGACTTTAAAGAACTGGTCAAATAACTTCTGAGTTACTGGTCATTCCAAATTCCCCTCATTAAGACTTGTTTTTTTTGCCATATATCTGCTATGGATTTCTTTAGTTCAGATATAACTTGCTACCATCTCTTTATGTTTTCTCTATTGTTAAATCTCCTTGAAAACATGCATGCAGGTTGAAGAAAGCAAATTGTAACTAAGTGAAGTGAATTGTTGTATCTAATTGTAATGGTTAAAATGTGTGTCCACATAATTTGCCCTCTGGTGGCTAGTTAGAGCTTAGAAAGATCATTGCCTCCAGTCTAGACCTCACTCCTATATCCTTGGTTCAAGCTATAGAAGCTCCAGCCTTTAGAGAAAAAAGGATCAGGGTCTCAGTCCTGTCTGTGCAGTTTTATATATTTAATATTGTATATGAGTGTTTCTAGCAATGGACTTGCTCCATAATGGCACTGATTTCTTCTGCAGAGTAGAGTGAAAATTGATGAAGCTGAATTGCAGGCCATTTTTTAAAGTTCCTCTAACTATGGAGCTATTCAGCAGGTTGCAACCAAGATTCTATTATAAGATCTCTGTTCACTCCCATTGTGCTTTTTTCATGTGCAAAATTATGGTTGTGGTTATGTGACAGCTGCCCTCTTGGCTGACACTCAGCAGATTGAACTGGTAACCTCCAGAGCTAAAAGCATGAGCAGTTGCAGCTTGAGCTAAAAAGCTATGGCTCTGTAACAATTCATCCTCATTGTGGATCAGTGCAGAGGGGGACCTGCAACACCCTCCACCCCATTAGTGGATTTCAGTATACTCAGAAAATAATTGTAACTTTCTTTCAGAAGCTTAGAGGTAACCGTTCAAGCAAACTTAGTCGTGAACACTTCCACGTTGATGTTGTGGATATTTTTTTAGGGCTGACACACAGATCCCTTGGCACATGTTTTATTTAGATAGTAGTAAGCATTACCATGCTGAATTAAAAATTAGAACTTGTTCTGAGTGGTTGCACAGTAATGCTTACTGTGATCTCGGCCCACTCTGGGCAGGGCTGGAGCTGACTGTGCCCCTGCACCCCTAACACTGACCCTGGCACCAGGTGCTGTAGCTTGCATTGTCCACTCATGTGGATGTGCAACCCTGACACCTGGAGCCCGCACCTTCCCTGCTGTGTCCCCAGAACTACCCAGCCCAGGAGTGCTGGCCTTGGCACACTCTTTCACTGGTGGGTGGAGGGAGGTATGGGGAGCTGGGTCTGGGAGAAAGTGCCATACCTGCCACTGGATCTGTGGAACAAGCTGAGTCTCTTCTGCTTGTGGTTTTGAACTGGCTCCAGTGTGATCCTGGGGCTGGTACCAAGCTGTTAGTTCCAGCCTTGGCATTGCACTGGAGCCATTTCAAGACTTCACTGGTGTGGAGGCTGGGACAGGCAATTAGCTGATTGTTGGTCTCTTCCCCAGCATCACGCTAGGTCTGGTTCAAGACTCCAGTGTTGTGGGGCTGGGGACTGCCAATCAGCTGATTGTTGACCCCTGCACCATGCCAAAATGATGAACTCATATTATCTCCATGGAACAATCCTACAATAGCCAAACACATCACTAAATACAATGTTACGCTTCCTGCAAGAAGTCCTAACTTTGCTACAGTGTGATTGTACTTAGCATAGATTCGATGTCTGATGCTGGCATTTTAAGTGCAGTTAGCACAGCCTAAGTGTAACATGCTATAAAGCCCTTAGTTTCAATGAAACAGGCTTGCTTGTATGAGATGCTTGTGCAATCTCCTCTATGCACCTAGCACAATGGGACCCTGACATGATTGAGGCCTTTAGCAGCAGCAATGATAATAATAATAATAATTATGATGATTAAGTCTAAGGCATGGGTTAAAATGAACAAAACAACTTTATCCTTATGACTTGCTATAAAATGGCTGTTTTATAAAGGCCCATGGGCAGATCCAGGAGAGGGGGCTTGGAGGGGAAGCCAAATCCCTTCTTGGCTGTGCAGTATATGTACAGTGAACTCTGAGTTTATTGGCTTGTTCATGCAGCTCCAGAATCCAGGAGGTGAACACTGCTCCGCTTGCCCTCCTACCTACTTGCTCACTGCTGAATTTGGCAGCAAGGGAAGAAGGGGCAGGTGAGAGGCTTTCATCTCCTGGAATCTGGAGCTATGGTGACAAACTGGTGAGTTCAGAGAGTTTATTACACACGTGTCACATAGCCAACAGAAGGTGAGATTGTACTCCTCCTGGATCTGTTCCTGAAAGGGCCCAGTAGGAACTTCAGATGTGTGCAGGGCCAGGAAAAATTGGCATTGTTGGGTAGGGGGGAGGTGTCATTCCAACATTTTGTTGAGTAGGAGAAGTGGGCTCCCTGGGAACTTGTGGGACTCTGAAGCTTAGGACACCAGGAGTGGTTGGGGCAACAGGACTGCGTAGGGTTTTACAGACTGATATCAGTCATGGATCATGCAACTCCTCTAAGGTCCATGTGGCAAGGGAAGATGTGAGGAGCTGAGAACCCTGTTAAGTTTTGAGATATATATGTATATGTAAAAACAGGGAAATTAGCAGACAAATCTTTACTAACTTTAGATTGCTGCTGAGTAGGTATTTCAGAAAATGGTGTAGTTAAGCCAAAAAAAAAAATCAAGCTACCTACCACATTTATGAGTTAAGGCAAGGTAGATGTTTAAATAAACTCACAGTTCAGACAGCCTCTTCAAATGTATTACACTGGATTCACTCTGGCACCATACCCTTGACCATTTTCTATTTGTGAATCAGGAACTCCTTTACATGCATGATATCAGATGCGTTTTCATGCTTTTCAGTGTAACACAGCAACATTCTTAGATAAATGGCTGTATTTATCTAAGACTATATTTGTCTAAATGTACAAGTTGTACTACTTCAGCTCTCCTGGTTTTGAGGAATGGATGCAATCCCTACTAGTATGGATATAGCCATGCTAGTATAAATATGCTTATGCCTAATACAGTTTATTCCTATGCAGAAAGAGAGATATATTTTAACAGTTAAGGTCTCTAAATCAGCAACAAAATAGTTACACCAGTTCAAAAAGACCATGTCTAAGATTTTTTTAAACTGAGAACTACCAGACCATATTGACCTTTATTCAGTCCCTTTCTCTATTCAGTTCTTTACTGCTTCATCCAGCTTTTTAAAGGAATCAAGGGATGGGGCTTCCATTGCTTCCCTTGGGACCCTATTCCACAGTCTAATAGACTGTACTGTCAGGAAACATTTCCTGATTATTTGCTTTAATCATGGGTGTCAAATCCTGGCCCATGGGATGACCTCTTTCTCTTAGCCTGCATCACTCCCAGCGCCTCTCTTATAAGAGCTGCTGAGAGTCCCCCTCCTTTAACATTCATTTATTTGGATGCCTGTTTTCAGCTGCAAGCAGCTGCTGCCTTTTGCTCCAACCTTGCTGAGCGAAGCATGGTTCTAGGAGGCCAGTCTTCAGAGGTACTGAACTGGGGAGTAACTGCCCTTACCGAAGAACCAACTCAGCAGTTTTGAGACTATATGCTGGTTCCTTGAGATGTGTTTTCAAAACTCAGGACTGTCAGTAGGTAAGCAAAGATGACCTGATGCAGCATTTGGTTACCCAACTATTAACATCTGACACATGGGTGAGCCCTAGGCCACTGACTGTGTATACAATGTCACCTGCAGCTGAGAGGATAAAGGAGAGTGTATCAGCAGCTGTCTAAGAGGCTGATAAGTATTGTGTTGAGGGGAGAAAAAAGTTGTCTTAATATTGGTAGTTTTTCTCCTAGAGTCAGCACACAGAGTCCATTTTACAGGCACAAGGCATGCCTAGTTGAGGGTCTACAAAACTGGCTGGTTGTGAGAGTGGTAGCAGATACAGGTGGGTTCAGGTGATGAGCAGTGAGGGACCAATGATCCTGATGTTTCAGATCAATGGCATGCGGTAATAAGAGCAAGAATGGCTGCTCTGGTAGTACCAAACAATATTTTTCTATATATCTATCCCCTCGCCATGGGGTTTCTAAATTTTAAGTGAAAGAGACCAAAAGGTTGTCTCCAGTCTTCACAGTGTTGTTGCCTGTTGCCAACCCCACTCTTTTTCCACTGTTCTCTTTTTGGGCTAGGATAACTAAAACTGCTCCTATTCCTCCATGATTGGATGGGCCATTAGTTTATATTTTGACCCTTTTGTCCCATCTTTGTTTGCTTTTCTGACTGCTTCTGCTCCTTGAACAGAATTCTTCATCTGTCTTATCTATAGTAATGCCAAGGTCTCTTTTCCAAGTGGGTATGTTATACTGAGAGGTCAGAAGGAGGTATGAATTGTCTAGATTGTTCTTGCCAGTGTACTTCATGTAGTACTTGACACAGTGGGATCATTGTTGTGTGTTAAGTTCAACAGGTGCTGGAGCCTTTGTCAGATCGGGGCCTGCACATCCACTTTTATTTTCTTTTCCACTGTTTTCACAGAATATCAAGTGTCTTTCATCATATTTCTCTGCCATACTCCTGCTGTTTTTTTCTGACGTGGCCTGTGGATGGGCATTTTTGGGGAGGAAAGAGTGGATGGAGCCTTCTAGGCAGACGGGACCCAGAGCAGCTGCTTTTTGCTTCCTATTTTCCTCCCTTTTACCTTTCCTGTCTCTGGCCCTGTAGCTTGACCTTGTGTCCCTGTCCCATTTCTTTTCCTCATTCTGCCTGTGGG
This sequence comes from Caiman crocodilus, assembly GCA_030014935.1. Lineage (NCBI taxonomy): Eukaryota > Metazoa > Chordata > Crocodylia > Alligatoridae > Caiman > Caiman crocodilus. The sequence goes on from JAGPOW010001296.1 coordinate 59,660,424, forward strand.
TGTCTATGCCCTCTTCTACCCTTATGTCCCAAACCTGCCCTCCTTCCATCCCCTTTTCCTCCAGCAGCCTGTTCCCCAGTCACCTTTTTCTCCACAGTCTGAGAGTCATTCAGACTGGTTCAAGACTCCAGTGTTGTAGGGGTGGGAACTGCCAATCAGCTGATTGTTGGTTCCAGCCCCTGCACCACATTGCACCACACCAAAATGTTGAGCTCATATTATCTCCATGGAGCAATCCCACAATAGCCAAGCACGTTACTAAATACAATATTCCACTTCCTGCAAGAAGTCCTAACTTTTGCTACAATATGATTGCATTTAGCATGGATTTGATTACATGATTGCAGTTAGCATCCCTACCAGTTCCCATCCCCAGGCTGGCTCAGGGTCTCTTCCCTCTTCTTCCACACTCACCAGAGAAGCCCCAAGTTCTCCCCTGATTTCCTCCAGTACTCAGCTCCTACTGGCTCCTGGCTCTACTTCAACTCCCGTCCCCCACAGTGGTTATTTCTCATAGGCAAGTATCACACGAGGGAATGCTTAAAATGTGGCAGGTCTGTTACCAGTTTTTATATTTCCATTTGGTATTTGGCTTGATTGCTCTCTTTCCTTTTGCCTGTAGTGGGGCATCCCTTGCCTTGTTCTTGTTCTTGGTCAGGGGCTCACATGCCTTCTGGGCTTTACTTAGGGAAAGTCTTTATACGGTGTCTAAGGATCATACGGCTTTGACTTTGGGGTGCCTTTGGCTAGTTTTAGCCTGTTTTGGAAATTACACAGGCTAGTGACAATTGGTGAATTCTTCACAGGAAGGCACAAAAATCCCCATAATTTTTTTAAACATCTCATTGTTAGAAAAAACTTCTTCCTGGTTGTCTTTTGCCCTGAAGCACAAGAGTTACTGCAGTGGCCTGCAACATCACTGCACTACTGTGTCCTGGTGCCCTTCACTATGGCAGTGGATGGCTTTGAAGTATCTGTATGCTGTGCTATAGGATGTATTTAGCCTGTCTGATTTGTTTTTTGTTTTTTTTTCCCCCCCCCCGAAAGACTGTTTCCTTTACCTCCATCTGCCCTTCTACTCAGCCCCACCAATTCATATGCTCCTAACCTCATGCTATCCTAGGTTTAATTTTTGTTTAAGATCTTAGTTTCTTTAATGACAGCAGGAGCTGAAGGTTGTTCTCTGTGGGGGCTGTGGTGTGCGGCTGTGCTTGAGGTAATGAGACTTGATGAAAACCTCTTGTTACTGTGGCAAGATTCCTTCTTCCCCTGTTTAAAAAAAAATAGGCGGGGGGAAGAGTGACAGGCTGTGCTGGTTATGTTAATATATTTTTAATGGCCTGCATGTGGCTACCAGAACACTTGTTTGTCCATCCCAAGAGACAGGTGGAGCAGAGCACGCTTCTGACATGCACTGTTGGCTGAGCCCAGTCAGGAATTGAAATGGGGAGAGTGGAAAGGTCAGGTGTGAATTTCCCAGAAATTCCTGTGATTGAAAAGGAAATTTGCCATTTTGCACATGCCAGAAATGGGGGGAGGGGTAAAGGATTTGGGAGAGCATCTCCCGATTCCCAAATCTCGCTTGCTCTCTTTCTGGAAGGTTCCACTGCCTGCGATCAACAAGGGAGCTACGCTTTCATGCTGGGGGATTTTTACCGGTGACTGGGGTGGGGGGAGATCCCTTTAAAATAATTGCTGCATTTCTGAGAAGAAACAAAAGGGTTTACACTGCAATTGAAAGCTTGAAAGGGGAGGGAGCCGACAGATTTAAAGCAAGCATGCTGAAAAGCCAGGTGCCGGTGGTTTGGTAGCTGAGTATACTGGTGCACTGGCTTTTTGTCTCCTAGGCAAAAATGCTTTTAAGGCTGCGAGTAGAATGAGTCCAGCAGTCTGAGCCTACTCCCCAGGGCACCTTTACCTTGCTCTTCTGATACTGACACAGTCAGCCACATGCTTAACGCCAACTGGGGTGAGGCCAAGGGCTGGAACAGCAGAGGGTCTTGCTGGTCAGGCAGGACAGAGGTGCAATGGCACAGCTGTGTGCGGGGGTGCAGTGTCGAGAAAGGGAGAAACAGGTTGTGCTGGAGGTCGGAACAGAGGTATCTTAGCCGAGCAAGGTGGAGAAAGTTGCACAATGTGAATGAGATCTGCTTGTGAAGAATTAATGCTGCATAACCTGTGTCAGAGAGAGAGAGCAAACAGCAATGAGCCCTGTCTCTCTCACGCTCTGATTAAATAGAGCTGCCAAGAGAGGTCAGCCCTCGTTGACTTGCTGACAGGTTGGCTGGAAGGCGCTATGATATGGTATTGGAAGGGATATTGATCACAACTTAAAACAAAACAACCCCCCAGCCCCTTCTAGCTGCTGGATAATTGGGGGAGTGTTGGCTGGTATTGAAAAGGAAGCTGCCCTCCTCTTCGTATCGAATCCCAACAAGGGTGAGCTTGCCCTGGAGTGGACAAGGAAAAAATCAGGATAGTCTAAATTCCTTCCCTCCTGCTGCTGACAGCCACTTGCTTCCGTGCAAGCAGCTATAGTTCAGGTCTGCATGTGCCCCTGATGCTCTGTGCCAGGGATTTAATGTGCCTCCCACCAGACTGATCGAGGAAGTCTCTGCTCACTTCAGTTCAAGCCTGTTTTGGATGCTCCCTGCTGCCTCAAGTCCCATCTTTAAGGCATATTCTCATCTGCAGTGGTGTATCATCTGCTACTGAGGCATGCACACTTTCAACAGGGAAAGGGTATTGGTGAATAGCAATGGAGAAGGAAGGAGAAGAGCTTGTGTTGGCTTTCTTCATCCTATGGTCCCATCCCTAGCACTGGGCAAAACCTACTACAGCATCAGCAAAATGATGCATTTTTTGGAAGGCCAAGGGGCTTTTATTTGATTTGGGCAACAGCTACAGATGTTGGACTGGTATCCTGTATATGTGCCACACAGTCTGTTCCCTGCCTTTGTGCTACATCACTGACATAGGCCCAGATTGTTTCTTCCCAATTATTTTAAGAAATGAGGGAGGGCTACTGGGACCGAGAGGGAAAGAAGAACTCTGAAGAATTTCTCACTGTGTGTACCCCACATTTTTTCTACATTAAGGGAGAGGAGTGGGTTTGGAGTAGCCCCATGTCCTTTGGACTTTCCCTGACTCTCTTCTCCTCACACATAGACCCCAGTGTATGCAGAAAGCCCTCCAAAGAGTTTAGGTAGATAGACAGTGCTGCAGATGTACCAAGCCTCTCTGTCTTGGTGAGGTCACAGGCCATGCATGGAGGACAAGCAAAGTTTACCCACTCCCAGGAGCAAAGCTACTAGACACAGTATGCTGTGAAACAGAGAGTTAGTTGGGCACAGGGGAGCCTGCTCCTAAGTCTGATCACATTTGGTAACCTCAGCTTGTAGGGGGCAACTGATTTTTTCTTTCTTAGTTAGTTATGTGAATGTGTCTATTCTCAGCCTAGTTCATGGAGCACGTTTGGGATATGATGTTGTTTGCCAGTAAAGAACAGCCTTCAGGAGGGCAGAGGTTTGAGAGATTCCTTCTCCTCCCTTCCCCAAGGAGATTCAGCTTTCAAGTAGTATCAAGTGTTCATCTACGCAGGGACACAGAAAAAATGTATTCAAGTTAATCAGCGTAAAACTGTGACTATAGACCATGTTAACCCTCTGAATTGTTTAGTATTAAAGGTGCCTTAATTAGCTTATTTCACTTTGAAATTAAATAAATCAAGTGAAGGCCACACAGAGGTTTTAATGTGCTTTAAGTCAGGGATGTCCATTTGTTGGCCCACAGGCTTCTACCCAGCCACCACTCTCCCATTGCTGCTGCTTCCCCATCTTCCTCTGGCTTCCATTTCCTGCCCCTACCCCAGAGGGTGGGGTGGGGTGGGGTGGTGCACCAGAGCACAGCCCATAGTGCTGGGGGAGTCTATGGCTTGGGATGCCCACATATTGCAGGTCAGTGGTGGAACCCATGGCAGGGGCGCTGAGGGTGCAGCAGTGGAGGGCCTGTGGGTCCTGCTGGTATATCATTCATGTCATGCAGCCCCTGCTAGTGAGACCCTTTGATGTGAAGTTGGACAGCCCTGGTTTAATCTACTTTAAAAATAATTCAGATTTACCTTTCAGTATCAGTAATCTACTTTAAAAGTAATTCAGATTTACCTTTTTTGAGGGCCCCATGCTGACAAGCTCTAAGTTTCAGGGGGATTCCCTGGCTTTTTTTTAACTCATTTTTCCCACTAGGCTTAAGGGAGTCTCCAGAAGGTACTGTGATTCATTTGAAAACATGAGTGAACATGAGTTGGCACAGGATCAGAACCACAGACCCAGCAAGCTTCTAGCCTTGCAAACTGTAGACTGCAAAGCCCTCCCAAATGCTAGTGACCAAGGATAAAACCATCAGCGGATAGGACTCAAATCAGACTCTTTTTACTCAGGTATTTTGCTCCTAGTTTTATGATTATAACACTGTTAGATGATTCTAGACCAGGGGTTCTCAATCCCTGGGCCGCAGGTCAGCTACCAGTCCACAGAATGGTCAGCTGCTGGACTGGAAATGGCTGCAGACTGGCAAACTACAGTCCCCCCCGAGCCGAGCGGAGAGGCCGCAGCTACTTCTGCAGGATCCACGGCAGCACAGGGTTGACCTGCCCAGAGGGTGAGAATATCCTTACCTGTCTTCCAGCTGGAAATTCCGGCCACTGTCAGCTGTGACTGTTGGGCCACAGTTTGCCGGGCCACAGCATAAAAACTTTGGGAATGCCGGTTCTAGACTTCTCCTAGTGGCCAATGCCACCTTATTCTTCTTTTATATAATATTTATGTCATATCATAGTCTTTTGATCTGCAGCGGTGCATTCTTTTCTCTCTCTCTAACTTGAGCTTGAATCATCTTTATTTCTTTATGATGGACAAGGATGGCTTGAAAGGATCTTTTTTTGGGGGGGTGTTGTACAGTGCTCGTACAACACCACGAGTTGTTGTAGTTTTGAAATTTAATGTTTCAAGGAAGTATTGGGGCTTGCTTTCTGAAGCCTATAGAAATCTAGCTGACTGCAAACATGTGAAGGTAGGTTCATTGCTGGGGTCTT
>JAGPOW010001296.1:59665615-59705078 GCA_030014935.1 Caiman crocodilus
CTTTCTGAAGCCTATAGAAATCTAGCTGACTGCAAACATGTGAAGGTAGGTTCATTGCTGGGGTCTTTTGACCTTGATGGTATATGTGCTATCAAAGAGGTTTTTTTTTTTTTTTTTTTACCTTGAACATATCAGTGATGTGCCCTGTAGTCTTCAAGTCTTCACCAGAGGACTACCGGTGGGGCGTAATGTGTGGTTTCTGTGAGCTTTAACATCATAATTAAAAGTATGAAGTTGTTTGAATTTGAAGGTTGCCTTTAAATTCAAATAATTAATTTGTCATTGACTCTGTTTAGATGATGATAAAAACAAATAAAATAACAAGAGTTCAAAACTCTGAATTAAATCCTTTCCCCTTTTAATATCACAGGTATCAGATACTTGGCTTTTGTGACATCACCATTTATTTTATTCCTCCAGTTATCTTCTATCTTAGACAAAACCTTCATTTCCAATGATTAGGGGTGGGGTGGGAGGGATGACAAACATAAGAAATATTTTTAAGGACCTTTTGTACAATACATAATAAGGAGGCAAAAAGTGGGCACAAACCTGTCCCCTTTATTTTTTGCTGATCACCTGTAAAAGTCTTATGCAGTGGGGGTTCCATCATAACAGCTTTCTGAAGCCTATAGAAATCTAGCTGACTGCAAACATGTGAAGGTAGGTTCATTGCTGGGGTCTTTTGACCTTGATGGTATATGTGCTATCAAAGAGAAGGAAATGTAGGTGAGTGGAGAAAAGGCAGCAGGTAGGTGTCCCCTTTGAGGTCTAGCAGGGGTGTCCCACTGAAGTGAGGATGAGATTTGTTTGTTAATGTAATAACCCTTCATCCAGGCTTCTCCCTGTGCCTCCTCACTCCCTCCCATTAGCCCTTCCCCCTCTTTCCATCTCTTAAGTGCCATTGAGGGGTGTGGGGAATTGAAGCCGGTAAATTGCATCCAACAACTCGTGGTGGTGGCGGCTGCTGCTGCTAAATCAGCCAGCTGAGCACCTGCTGTCTCCGAGCTAACGGAACTGAATAGCGAGCTATTCATTTTTAAAGTGACATTGTCAAGATAAAAAGCATATTTTAAACCAGTCCTTCCTTGGGTTCCAGAGTAACATGTTAGATTATTAAAACCAAATGAAATTTCAGAAATCTGATTTGCTTCCATCTGCAGCCAGAGAGGAGGGCCTCAAGCATCAGGTATGAATTACCTAGAGTCCCTGCAACTGCATCTTTGAATCCCAGCAGGCTCCACTTAACCCTTTGTGTTGAGGTCAGTATGTTGATTTTGATGCAGCTTCATACATGGGTCATCTTTCCAGTGTGACCTTATTACAAACTGAGGTCCTTTATGGACCGTTAAAGTCCCATGGAAAGCAAAGTGCCCCATACCCCTCTTCTCCTTTCCCAAATGGAGAGGGGCGTGTCCTGGTTGTTCACCTGTAACAACCACTGCAGTGCTTCTTTACAAGTCTTATGCTATTTGCCCCAGTCTTATGCTATTTCATAGTAGCTTAAGGATTAAGGCTACTGTCCAGAGAGTGGTCACCAAGCTGTCTATTGTCTGCAGGCATAAAGAAATTGGGTATAAATGGTTACTTGTATTGTAGTTAGTCAGCTTCCTATTGTTAATGGAAAAACTTAAGTTGTTGCACTCCTTCTTGCCTTGATCTATCTTCTGTTATATCAGGGATTTCAAACTTGTCTGGCCCTGTGGGCCAGAGAAGTGTTGCAGGACTAGTCCATGGTCCAGATGAATGGCACGGGGCCAGTCCTGCAGGCTGGATCAGGTCCATGGTCCTCTGTCCCATGCCAGTGGCACCTGATTTAGCTGATCTAGGACCTGGTAGGAAGAGACCTGGCATCCTGGGCACCTGGTTACTACTGCAGGAAGAAGCCATGGTGCCAGGCTTCTTCCCATGGTGCTGCTAGGGCTCTAGCACCGTTGCTTTCACCCAGGTACATGGCAGCCAAGCCAGTGAGACCTGCAACCCTAGTAGTTTCTTTCTATGGCTGCAGCCAAGTACCCAGGTGCGACCAATGATGCTGGAGCCCAAACAGTATTTCAGAAAGGAACTTGACAGCCTGGGTACTTGGCTGCCACTGTGGGAACAAGTTACAGCACTGCTTTGATTCCAGAGCTGTGGGTTTTGCTGGTGTTGGAGGTCCTCCATCAGAAACAGAGTTGGGGCAAAAGTTCACAGGCTGGATAACCTGGCTCCATGGTTCAGATCTGGCCCACAGGCCATATGTTTGACACCCCTGTGTTAGATCATTCAGTCCATTTTATTTTATTTAATTTCTTGTCATGTTGTCTCTAGGGCATTGTCATCAGTACCTGTTTTCTTTTTTCTTTTCTTCTGTTTGCTAACTTGTCCTGTCTCTTCAGCCTTAGCCACATTTACACACATCTCCATGCAGTGGCAGAACAAGGAATGGGTGAGAGGAAGGAAAAATGGCTGCCATTGCTTCAGCTGGCCTGACCTCTGCTGCCATAGGCACAGATCCTGGTTGTTATGCCTCTGTCTCCATGTTTAACATGACGTTTAACAGGTTTACTAGGTACATAGTGGCTAACAGACTAAACTGATTGCCCGCTAACCAGGGCCAATGCTCAAGTAAGAACCTAGCTCCTTGCCTCTCCTCCCATGGCTTCAGGGAAAGGGTGGGGGTTCCAGGGATTCTAACTAGGGTGTTTTCTCTAGAGCTTGCGCAGGGGGACCATTTTTCAAATTCCCTTCTGGTGTTTGATGTCATGGAAAGCTGTAGGACCTTTAGTCCTTGTGCCCCTCTGAGACAAGATTGTTGTGCTTCGTTCCATCTCAGAGCATCCTGCTTGGCCTGCAGATAGATAGCATCAAGCCAACTTCTATATATTCAGTCTTCAGGTCTTCTCATGTCCAGTGGTTAGAGAGGAAAGATGGGCCAATAGTTAGTGTACTAGCTCTAGTGCAGGAATCCTGAATTCAGTTTCCTACATTGTTATAGATTAGTGGGGTAATCCCAGGCAAATTGCTTAGACTACAGTGCCATCTATGTAATGGGGATATTTTGACCCACAGACTTTTTGAAGATAAATGTGTTAAAGTTTGTCAGGTATTTACATGTTATAGTCATTGGGGGCCCTAAATCAGATAGCTCAGGTACTGCCTCTACCCTGCTGCAGCAAAATCAGAGGATTGGAAGGAACCTCAAAGATCGTATGGTCTAACCCCTTACTGTGGGAATGCTGTTCCTAAACCATCCCTATCCAATGTTTATCCAATCTCCTCTTGAAAACCTCCAATGAACTCGACCAATTGTTTTCAGTGTCACTGTGGCACACAGGGTTTGGATAAGCAGCTGTGAAAACTAAGTGGACAGTTCTCGCTCTGCTGCAGCTTGGCAAAGCTCTCAGCGGCAGAGGAGGCACAGCTGCCAAGTGGTGTTACATCTGTGTATGGTTCTGTGATTTGGGGGTCACAAAATAAAGATTCTCTTAGAAACTTAACTTAAAAAATAACAACTGAGGTCCAATATAAGTTGATATCACTGGTGCAAGAACTCTTGTTCCAAGCAAGCAAATTATTTAGGCCCTACCTGCTCACTCTCTCTTGCTCATTTGTAAAGCACTTTGGGGTCTCTCAAGATGAAAAGTGCTCTAGAAATGTAAGGTACTATAATTAGGTGTGATGGTTTGTTTCTATTTTGGTCTTTAGTCAGCTTAGCAAGCAAAGCTTGCCTGGTCTGGTCAGTTTCCTGGCCAGCTTTATATCTCATTCTGATATATTACTGTGATGCTTTTTGCATTGTGGTTTACAGTATGGCACTCAAAAGCCCTTAAAATGACTGAGAAATGGAATAGAAACATACAGCTAGAGCTTTGTAAAATCTTTTTTTCTTCCAGAGCAAAATAATGGACCCAAACTACTTGACAGTACCCCTTTTTAAATCCACCACTTGGTTTCTAAAGGGGCGGGGGCGAAGAGGTAATGTATAGGTCTTACAGGAATAAAGCCAGTGTTTTGTGCTCCCCTGCGGCTCTGCAGCAATAGCTCACTGCCTGACCCTATTAGCAGAGCTGTTCTGTCATGGCTGGTGATTCAGGTGTGCAGACAGGGAAGGGAACTAAACAAATAATACAAAGTTAGGGGATGTGCTGGGAATACAGCTGTGACTGCCAAGTGGGAAAGAAGAAAATGATGGTGGGGATGGGAGGGATTTCTCTCTGGTCAAAATATTGGCGCCTTCTTCACTATCCTGTGATTCTGCAGCCTTGGGGATTACAGGTCTCAAGAATCTAAATGTAAGCAAGTTCATATAGCACTGCAGCAAAAAGAGTTGACTAAATAAGAGACATTCTTCCTTTTCATTCACTAGTGGACCCAAGGGCTACTGCATGGTTGTGGTACCTCTTTATGGATGAGGTGCAAAACCAAGGCTTTGATCACTTGATTGTTAAAGACCCTACTGCACTTTTCACAAGATTAGGGGCCAGTAAGCTTATATTCTGGCCTGATTCCAGTTAATTACTTTCTGCCTGTCTAAAATTCCCCCTGCAGTTTATATTGGAGAAGTTATTATTCAGTTCTCTTCTTAATGACTTGTGTGTAACATTTCTGGCACAAAATTGATGCTTTATTTCAAACCAGAGATGGGGAAGTGATTCCTGTATTTTTGGTGTGAAGAATGAAAGAGGTGCTAGAGAAATATTAAAAAACCCCCAATGTAATGTAAAAACCAAAAGCCTCAGTTTGCTTCCTTTTAAATTCAGCTCCTGTTTCAGAGCAGGTCTCCACTATATCTTCCAAATCATGAGAGAGAGAGAGAGAGAGAGAGAGTGTGTCTTTCTCTCTCTCCCTCTGTCTTGGAACAAGAAGAATGTGTCAAGCCCTCTGGCTGGAAGCCAGGACTCTCTGTGGAACTATAAATCGACCCGTCAGGGAGGGGGAAAGAGATTAACGTTGGCCGTCTTCATTAGTGAGTCCCCTGAGGAAACTGGGTCTGCCATGAGCCGTGAATGAGACCAGCTGAGAGAGAGGGGGAGTTTGCGGTTTTTATCACTCCCTCCAGAGACCCCTGAGGAGCAGAGGAAAAGGGTCTGATAGGGATGGGAGGATGTAAAATGAGGGAAGCTGGAGCTTTCCAGCACAGCACTCGCCACCTTCTGATTGGAGCCAGATGGAGTTGGTTGCTGTTCCTCTGCACCAATCGGTGACCCAGGAGTCCATGTGTGTGGTTTAAGTATTTGGCATGCTAATTGGGAGCAGAGAGGAGCTGGCCCAGTGGCAGTGCAGTGCCCTGCCATGCTGAACAAGTGCTAGTAATTGCATTCAGGGCACCTTCATTATATAGGATTTTAACAAAACCAGAAAGGAGCATTTATCATGAGCAGTGTGATTCTTCCTGGACAATTGTGGGGCTTTTTTTCTTCTTTTGCTTTTTTTTTAAAGGTTCAGATATTTTTCTACATTTTATTCCCCCTTCTGTAACGGTTTTAGAAATCACCCCTTCAGCTTGCATCTCTCGTACCCCCCTTATTGTATGGGTTTGTACGTGAGGTTGCAGGGGTGTATGTGATCATATCTCTAGAAACCAGTCATTTTTAGCTTGCTCAGGAGGGTGGATTGGTAACATTTTAGGTTCCCTGTTTAAGTCCCAGGGAGAGAGAATTTGTGATGGTGCTTCTACCAGTAAAATCTGGTTTGAGCTGGTAGTTCCGTCTCTCTCTCTCTTTTCTCCTTGCTACAGTGAGTGACGCAGGCTAGATGGCTCTAGATAGTGATGTTTTTATCCACAGAACAGGTATGACACATACAGTGGAAATGCAGACTACATACACACAAACCACTCCTACCCATGTACCTCACCCTAACCTGAGGGGACCAGAGAAGGGGAAGTTCATTGTCTGTGGCCCAGGTGGTCCTTGTTACCTCTGTAATGTGACAACAAGGGAGCCAATTAGTGTCAATTGTTATGGTAGGTCTTAGTGATGGGGACATAGACCTTACTAAGTGGACTGAGACATGGTATGTCTTCCCTTCCCTTTAACTGCTCCCTTCCACCTCTCTGGGGCAGGGGATTACACTGAAGAATGAGTGAGCTGCTTGTGTTATTGTACTGTGGTGGGGAGGGGGGTACAGGCAACAGACAGACAGACGCTGTGGATGCAAAAGAGCTCAGTAAGCAGTTGCAGGGGCATTTGGTACAGGTCCTTTGTTTTGCGGGAGCTATTATCCCATGTTTCTTACCCCATTGTTTTTTCTCCCCCTCCTCTTTCTCATTTCTCTTATTGTATTCTATTGATGCGATTGTATCCCAAGTCTTTTGCAAACTATGTGGATATAGAAACCTTTTTTCATTGGGCAGTGATGTGGAGACAGCTCTAGCATGGAATTCTTCAGCTTTGCTATAACTTTTAGCAAGCATTTAAAGAACCATTTTGGTCTGTGGTTTTCTGCACTTGATAAATATTAAGTCTCACAGTGTTCTTTGGTGGTGGATAAATATTATGACTTGTTTTGCTGGAGAGTACAAGGAGGTAGAGAGAAGTGAAGGCTTATTTTGTTAAGCACTGAGCATAGTTTTAAAGTCCCTGACTCAAGGAGCTTACAGTGTGAATTAGACAACATTTTGAGACGGAATGTGGGTGTGAAAGCAAGGACAATGGAGAGAGGCAAATGAGCAGCTGATGTTTGAGAGCATTACTTACAAGTAAAGCATTAACTGGTGCAAAAGGTGATTTGCCCTCTGTGTCCCCTTGGGCCATAGGCTTGGCACTAAGATGGATGAATATCAGCTGGCCCCATTGCTGCTTTGTTACTTTTGGAAGTCCCAAGTTCACGTAGTAACCAGCCCTCCTTAGCTTGATGGCTGACCAGAACACAGCCTGGGAATTGTGTTGTACAAAGATCTGTTTGCGGCCAGTGAGTAGTCTTCCCTCCAAGGAAGTTGTCTTGATCCAGGTATCTGGAGGTTATGCAGTATGCTCTTGGGTAGAAAAAAAGGGCAGTGGTCAGTCACTTAAAGACAGCTGCTGGGGACTACTCCAGTGAAACTCAGAGTTGGCTTGTGTGACTGGCATCACCTTGGAAACAACAATTCTGTTCATCTATCTGTGGGTGCTCACAGAAGACAAAAGGTTATTTCTTGCTCAAGTTATGCTTTACTAGTCATTCTCCCTCATTGCTTCTTCAGAGGGTGAATTGCATGGCTGGACACTGAGGATGGGTGTTGAAGAACTGGAAAGGTAAGGAAAGGTTATGGAAGTCTTTCATCCCTCCATCTTTCCCTTTTTCATGAGTGAGGGAAGTTTTTGCATGTATGTATGTGGTGTTTTTCCCCCTTCAGCACAGATTTTTAGGCTCTCAATAACAAATGAGCCTGCTATGCCTCATTTGCATATTGTTATTTTCAAGCCTCTGCATCTTCTTTCTTCTCTTTTTCCTCCTTCCCTCTTCCTTTCCTCCCCCTTTCTGTTCTGCTAAAGATTGCTCCTAATTCTCAAATGCCTTCCCCACCCTCCCTGTATTTTTCTTTCATCCTTTGTTCCTGATGGTTGGTGCCTGGGAGCAGAAAAGCAAAAAGGATACCATCTCTCTGTGAAATACTAGAGAGAGAAATACAGGCAGGCAAAGTTGTCAGCCTGGTAGTGCGAGATTGAATCCATCTCAGACATGCACCAAGCATGCTTGTTAGAGTGCTGTTGGAACACTTGGGATTCACCCTCCTCCATTATGTTTTCAGTGCCACATGGTATGGCTGCAGCCCTGCCAGCCCCAGTGGGACTCCCTTGAAGAATAGTGTTCTTAGTGTCTCCTGCCCTGGGGGCATGAAATCAGGCTCAGCAATCAAGCCTAAGCCTCTTGCATGCTAGCACTGAACACTACTAGACTACTAGGCACAGCTCTGTCCCCAGTCTTGGTACTAGTGTGTCTCCTGCCCAAGTGTAGGGGTAATTGAATGTGTGCATATGTTGGTTGATACATTCCATTTTTCTTTCCATGTATTCTTCCCCCACTTCCCCAGCATCAACAGTTTTGCCATAATCCCTTAAAATCAACAGGGCAGTCCATCACAAAGACTGTTCTGACACTGAAATCTAACATTGTGCTTAAAAATCACAACCAAGAACCCAAATCCTGCTCCCCTTTCCCTTTAGTGTAGTAGTTCTCAACCTTTTTAGACACAGACCACCCCCTATTGGGCTTGGGGCACCCTTCAAAAATGCCAACTCTTAGCTTTCACTCTCCTTCTTTTTTTTGATTGTGGGAAAATAACAGAACAATTCTGTTGCAAAGAACTCGGAGAGACCACAATAAATCAAAATGCTTTTGATGCTCTGGATTCCTATTTGAAATCTCTAAGTATCTTGTGAATCATGTGTAGGTATTTGCACACTTAACAATGCTAATGTTGCAAAGCACCCTTAAAAGGATCTTGAGGCACATTATTTGGAAGCTATTACTCTAGTGACATCAGTACTGCTTGTTAGCCTGTACCTTTTCTTTTTTTGGGAAGTGTGTACTAATAGTATAAGCCATTAGCTGACTCCTTTTCTGCATCCTATCCTGCGTTTAAAATGTTTGTTTTGGAAGCTGGTCCAGCTTATTTTATTTAATGCCTCCCTTCTTTTTCTTTAGCTGTTTATGAGTGATGATTTTCATCTCTCCCAGGGGGAGAGTAGAGGTCGCAAAGGCAGCTTTATCCCCTGCACCCTTTTGCTGTTTGTTCCATTTCTCTCTACTTGGTGTCTGTTGCAGGCACTTGTTTCCTATAAAGGGCAGTTCTGGCCAGTGGAACATGCTCATTGACTGGAGGCTGCGCATGTGTCATTTGGGTGAATACGGTGGCTTTTACATAGCAGAGAGGCTTCTGGGACAGGTTATCAAGGATGCAGCATTAGCTTTTCAGCCTACTTTTGCATCTGTCCAGTACCCACCCCTAACTCCACTATTTTGTTTCATTTCATATTTCTGCCTGGTCTGACTGATCTATAAGCAACCTAGGGAAGGGGCCTCAGTGACCCTGATATTTACATTGGTGAGCCATAGTATGGACAGAGGCAACAAACAATCCCGTATATGATTTCTTACGTCTCAAAATTGGATCTCCCCCTTGTGACACTATTCCATGGGACCAAAATTATTAAGATGAACTATGGGTAAATTAATGAGTTATTCACTCTGTGAATCACTACACCAATTAGCAATTACTCCAAGGTCTGAATCTGACTGGGAAACAAAAGATACTTTGTTCCTATCCTACTATCTGCCACTACCTTTCATTCATGTAGAGTGCTCTTGGTTCTTCTCTCCAACTACAGTTTCTAGTAGATACTGGGGGAGTGCTCAGGGATCCCGGATGAATAGTGTGAGATGGAGATGCAAACTGCCTGTGAACACCGTGCTCCCTAAGATCCTTTCTAACCTGCCTAAAGTGTGAGTTCACATTTTAGTTCACATGATGGTAGAGCTGCCTGTGGAATTCCATGGCCCAGTGCATAAGATATCCACTGAGGGAGTGGAGCCATTGTTCAGCACTGCCTGCTGGGACCAGATATCAGGGTGATGAGCAGGGTTTGGAAACTAAGCTCTTCCAAAGAATGGGGTTGCTTGAGCAGGTCTCTCTGCCCCTGCTGTAGTCCCACAGGCAAGACAAGAACACCTAGTCACCAGTAGATTGAAAGCAGCTAGCTAGCGCAGAAGAATTGGCATGGACATCTGATTTCCATTCATTGTCAGAAAGGAATCATTAGTGAGCAGAGTCTGTGTCTGTACCACATCTAAACTTGAAGCAGGCTGGCTGAGGTTGAGGAAACCTACTTCCATGCTTCCAGATTCTCACCGCACCTTTTTTGATAACTTTACCTGAAAATGCCTCAGAAATGCCTCAGAGGGAGAGACAGGGGGGTATATGTTGTAGCTGTGTTGGTCTAAGGACATAGGCAGACATCTGTTTTTTTTACTATTCATTCCATCCAGGAAGAGCACAGACCAACTGCAGATGCTTCCTCAGCCTCATGAAGGGTATTTATACCCAAAAGCTTGTGAAGAAGATTTTTTTCCAACTGTTTGAGTTGATCTAATAAAAGATCTCATCAGTATTCCTGGCCAAATCAGGGGGGGTTGGACTCCATGACCTTTTGAAGTCCTTTCCAGCCCTTAATTTCTATGATTTCTATGATATCAGATTTACCCAAAGAACCTTGTCTGTCACAGGGAGAGAGACTCTCAGGGCTCTCTAACTGGATGCAAAGAACCTGAATTGTCCCAGGTGTTCACCATGATGGCAACTTTGGATGATATAATGGAGGGGTTTCCTGCACTGCATAAAATGGCTGAAGAACATAAGAATTGCCAGACCAATCTGTGTACTGATCCATATAGTCCAGCATCCTGACTCTGACAGGGACAGATAACAGATGCTTCAGCGAAGGTGCAAGAACACAGCATAGTGGACAGTTCAAAATAACTAGCCGGTAAGTGAAGCTGTTTCTACTTAGTCAGAACTTATGGTCTGAAACATGAGAATTTATATCCTTTGTAACTGTTTTCCTATCTCATGTCACTATGAATGTTCTCATTATCCTTCTAAATGTTTAAGCATAGTAAGCTTCTGGCCTGTTCTTTTAAACTGTGCAGGTTGTTTATATTATCACTCTGCATGCATCTGCCTCCCATGGCTGCTAGGAGTCTTACTCTGGGAGCTCTCATCTCAGGTGGTCCAAGCGGTGTCTGTCTTAATAAACTTCACTTGTGTTCAGTATCTCAAGTAACCAGAGAGCCCCAGGCCTCCTGATAGAATCACAGGCATTAGTGCTGAGGATGGGAGAATCCCACAGCTTGCCTTTGTTCCTCCATTCTGGCAGTGCAGATTTCTGTTATAGTATCATGAACCACTTTCCGTTTGGCCCTAGAATAGATCGATGGTTCTCAACCTTTTTAGACTTGAGGCACCCCTCAGAAAATGCCATCTCTTAGTTTTCACTCTTTTTTTTTTTTTTTTTTTTTTTTGACTGAAGAAAAACAATAGAGCAATTCATCTGTTGCAAAGAACTCAGAAAGACAATAACAGATCAGAATGTTTTGGACACCATGGATCACTGTTTGAACTCTCTAGGTTTATCTTTTGAATTGTGTACATACCTAATAGTGCTAACATTGTGTGGCTCCCTACAACACCCCTGAATGGATCTCCAGGCACCCCAGGGTGCCATGGCACCTTGATTGAGAGTCACAGGCATAGATATTGCACCCCCTCTCCCTCCCCAGCTCCGCTTCCTTCCTCTTGTATAGCATAGGTCTTCTTTTTGTTTTGTGTTTTGTTTTGTGCATGGTGTGGCATGAGAGGAGACTCTGCTATCCCCTACTGCTGCCTGCACGTATCTGAGACAGCAGATTAGCTCATAGTGTGTAGAGATTGTCTGGACTCTTACACAGTATTGACAATTCTTGTGACTTTTTTTCCTTCTGTAACTGACAAGATTTTTGGAGGGGGTGGACTTTGCCTCTTGGTGATGCCAGAAGCTTTAGATGCTCTACATAGACATTTCCCGTTGGGAAAACTTGTTTATCCCACTGCTTCCCTTCTTGTACGGGGGAATCATGGTCACACAGGAAGAAGGTGGAATTCTTTTCTTTTTTCCTTGTGGGAGCCAACACTGCTGTCATGTGAAGGGATGAGGGAACAGAAAGAGCCTAGCAGTTGAGGGCAGATTTGTTGTCCCCAGTTTATCACAGGAGGTAGCTCTTCTGTCTCCCCAATAACTAGAGTGGGAATTCAAAGGAGGAACCTCCGGGCACACTGCAGTCTCCTCCAAGTCTGGGAAAAGGAGTGAAGACCCCTGGGGTTACAGGACGACCTGGAGTGACATGGGTAACTGATGTGGGAATAGAAGGGAGATGGGTTGATGAGGCAGGTGAGAGGCAGGATTAATAGCTGGGCATGGAATAGGCAGATATGCAGGAAAGGGGTCCCACAGAAGGGGTAAAATCATCTTAGTACATTTGGGAGACCTGTCATGCTAATTGTCACACTTTGTACACTGGGGATTGGCAGAGGGAACTAAAAATCAAGAGAGCGAGAGAGCAAGCAAAGCATGCAATATAAAGTCACTGCATAGTAAAATATCCACTGATCTGTTAGTGGCTTCTTTCTCTTTCTCCTTCTCCTTCTTCTCCTTATCCCAAGAGGTGATTTTATCAGGCTTAAGGAGATGTTTCTCTTAGAATTGGGACCAGGCTAAAATCTGGGAAAAGCATAATAGTGCAAGATGATGTCAATTAGGACTGATGTGTCCAAAACAGCCCAAAAGTCTTAACTCTTTCATAAGTCATAGTAGAAGTGATATCTTTTATTTTTTTGAACATCTACTTTATCTAATAAAAGATAATCTCTACCACGAATTCTGATTCATTTTGCTTCTTCACCAATATGGCTACAACTTGGATACCATAACTCTTTCATAGAATATGCCTCAGCCCCGGAATTGCTATTTTTAGGGGATAAAAACTCCTTTGGGATATGGAGATTTTTCTTCTAACAGAAAAAGGAGCATACATACAATCTGGAGAGAGAAGGATAATGCCACACATGATGAATAAGTGTAAGTTAGCAGTAAAACACTGCAAGGAGCATGGTTATGTTAGATCCTCATGCCTCAGGTGTTTTGTGATGTTAAGGTCAGAATAGCTTCATCCATCCAAAGAGGAGTAAAGTGGGGAGCTGTTACAGGAACTGTGCTTCCTGAAGGCTCTTACTAATGTTGTGAAGCTGCTAAATTATTGGATTTTTATTGGGCTAAAGAGCAAAATGCAATTCAGTGCTGCAATATTATAAGAAAATTTACAATAATGCAAGTCTTATTTCCTAGGAGTTGTTAAAAGAGGTCCAGAAGTTCTCACAGTAACCAGAACTTGGACAAGTTGCAGATATATAATGTTTTTTGCATGCTGTTGTACTCATATGCCTGAATTATATATGGGCACTCTAGTCATATTCTGAAAAAGTGGTTCTCAACCTTTAGATGTGAGGTACCCCTCCATAACCTTTTGGATTTTAGGGGCACTTCATTTAAAGACTACTGTATTTCTTACACACTACCTGTTACCTTTAAAAGGATTTTGCAGTGTGATAGCATCCCCTTGAGAACGTGTCAGCGGGTGGTGTGTGGTGTTCAAAGCCAGCAGGAGCTGCTTGGCAGGGCAGATTGGGGAGCTTGGGGTGGGTCATTAGACCCCAGAAGGAAGCAGCTGTCCCTGCAGGAGGTGGAAGGGGATAACAGGCACTGCTGATGCAGAGGCTGGTGCCAGGTGAAGGTCTTAGGGCTGTACTCTGGTGTTTCTGCTGTCTGCTCTCTCCCTGCTCCTCTCTGTACCTGAGGGCTTTGAGTGCAGGTCCTGCTGCTGCACCTGCTCCTCCAGGGACTTGAATACTGGTGCCCTACCCTATCATTCCTGTAGCCCCTCACACTACCTCTGGGAGCATAGGCGGAGTGGGGAAACAAGCTGAGCTGAAAAAATGTGGCTGTGCATCAGACTGTCCATGGCAGGACTGTGCTGCTCAGTGCATAGAGGTAGCTGGTGCAGGAGATGTTGGTGGGTGGGGGCCTTGGTTTTTAGCAAAGATCATTCACTTACTCCTTTCCTGCTCCTGGAGCTGGTGGCAGTGGCTGTGGAGAGTGTTGTTGGGATGCAATACTAAGCAGTGTGAAACTGGTCTTTAGATGCCTTAGAAGAGCAGTGGATGCTGGCCAGAGCGCTCTGCTTGGTGTCTTCCCTTGGCCTTCTGGTTATTATAGTCATAGACAAATAGAGCTAGAAAGGACCTCCATAGGTCATCTAGTCTAATCCCCTGCCTCAGGCAGGATTATCCCTGTCCAAACCACCCCATACACCCATTATTTAAATTTAACATAAGACTACCCTCAACTCTGACTCAACACAGATGTAACACCCTAAACTTCCCCAAGTAAAGCCAGGGAACCATGGCAGCCAGTGTCCTGCTTCTGTAAAACATTGTCAGTATACACTCAAAAGAGTTTCTGGGTAGAGGGTCATGACCCTGCTAGAGGAAGGCAAAAACCACCATAGACCATAACAACCTGACCATGAGTTAAATTTCTTCCTGCCCCCAAATATGGTGATTGGCCTGATCCTGTATGGAGTGGCAAGGCCCTCTAGCCAGGAATCTCCGACTTTGCTCCTAGCAGGAGAACCAGTGCACCCCAGTTGAAGCTGCCAGCCTTAGCTGTAGCCAATGTTTAGTGTCTATGGGGAAGCTTAAAAACACCCTGACATATTTGTGAGGAGGAACTGGGGGGGGGCGGAAATTAACCCCTAAGTCGAACAGGCCGGGGATGAAAGGGTTCAGGAACGTTTCACCCTATTTCTCTTTTCCTGTCCTGAATAAGAAATCCAAAGCCGATGTAAGAAACAAATGCTTTACTTACAACTTGAACACACCGTAGACACACTCCTCAAAACTCCACCATGAGGCACTCCAACGCCTCGTACCCACTCCGTACCAGCAGTTCCCTTTAAACTCCGTAGTAAACGCCACAACCAAAAAAACATCAACCGTAGGGAACTCGAGAGCTCTTTATCGCTTATCCGCTGCAGACTATCTGATGGGGGCGTCCGGGGGAAAAGGGAGCCGTGGACGCAGGACCTCGGTGAGGGTGATCAGGCCTCCCAATGCTATGCATGGTCCCGCCTTCCCTTTTCCCGGGCTCTGTTTTTATACTGCCTCAACGGCCAATCAGCTTGGGTCTTACGTTCGCGCGCTTTTCAAGTTGCATGAGCCGGGGATTTTGTTGCATGCATGCTTCGCGCGCCTAATTGGGCTGCACCCGCTGTTTCCCGAGCACGGTTTGCTAGTGTTTGGTCACTCTTTATCACCACTTATTTATCACAATATTAACCTGTAACCTTTGCTCTCCATAACTATTTTGTCATTTGTTGTCCCAAGAAACCAGTTGTGGTTCAGCTAACGGCCTCCCTGTAGCTATTGAGGGGGGCCATACAATTCCTGGTTGGGCCTGAACCCACTGTCACTGCACAACAGACAGGCCTAGCCAACATAGACTTTTCACTTTCTTTACCCCTGACATGAGGATAATTTTTTATGACCTCAGCAGGGGACTGTGGCAGTTAATTAGTTTACGTTTGTAAGATACTTTATGATACCAGATACTAGAATTAGAGAGTGAGAAGAGGACTTTATAGTGAGATAATAAAATTGAAAGGAAAATAAGGGTGACAGAAAAAATTCTGGGGAGCAAAGGGGAAGATTAATGGAAGAGAACCAGGGGCAAAAGACTATGTAACTGGAGGAGAAAGGAGTTGTACAAAAGAAAATGGATGTGTATATGAAAGAGGAAAAGAACTGCTGCTTTTCATCAAAGAAAAGGATGAAAGTAAACAGAACACAAATGAGCAAAAGTAGCCTGGGGAATGACAGAATTGGTTGAAGAACTAGAAGAAGAGAACAAAGAAGGGACACCCAACATTTATGTTAGTGAACTGTATTTATTACATTTCTAAGTTTTGCTTTGTAGGTGTTATTCTACACATATCCAAGTTGGTGGCCAGAGGAATGGGATTTTAAGTACCTTTAATATACTTAGCTATTTTGGATTCTATAATTTAAACACTCTGAGGGAAAAGGGACCTTAAAATTCATCTATAGGGTGATGTCATTGCCCCCCAGCACTCTGGTTTCCCAAGAAAATAGCCCCTTCTATCTTAAGCTGTTAATTACTTTCTATGATCCTTTGCTGCCTAATCTTGTATTATCAAGATGTTGGAGCATTTCTAGATGTTCTTGGAGCTGCTTTGGTTATACGGTGACAGACCTGTCTCTCTTGAAACAGTAGCATTATATGACAGTAGTAAGCAGACTTTTTCAGATAAAATTAAGAAATCCAGCCTTTCTAAAGAGAATATAAAAGATGGCAGTGATGTTGTAGCTGTGATGGTTAGGGAAATATGCAAGAGGCAAGGATTTTTGTGAGTTACATCTTTTATCAGACTAACTGCATGTCACTCACAAAAATCCTTGCTATTTTTCCATTGGGTATTTTTTTGTTTTCAAAATAAGTCATGAAGCCTGTGACTGAAAAGTTCACCTGATGCTTTTACATTTTAAGTTGTTGGTTGTCTTGGTAGCCATCTTTATTTCATTTTGTAAACAGTTGTTATCATTTGCCACATAACCTTTAAAGAGCTGGTGGTTTATGTGACTGTCTGTGGAAGAGGTGACTGGGATGTATTTTTTTTGGAAATGGTTGGTCCAATTATTTTTTTTTTGTAGGCGTAGGGGTATGCGTGGTTAAGCCTTTTTTTAATTGTTTCTTCAGGTTAGCCTCCAAAGTAGAAGATTTTTTTTAATCAAAAATTAATTTTGAAAACTTTCTGTTTCAAAATCTAATCACTTATTTTCAGACACTACCAAATTGAAATAAGTGTTGAGATTAGTGGAAATTTTTAAAGAACCTTTTTAAAAATCAATCCATTTATAACAGCAGCAACATCTTTTTCTCCTACCTCTGTGTTGCCTTCTTTCAGTTGAGCTTTACTTAGTGCAAATTTAATTGTGATCTGTTGGCTAACTTTCTCTTGTAGTGAGTGAGAGGTCCTTTTGCAACTAGTTGTATGGTTGTGTTGTTTCCATCAGTAAGCCCAAGGCAAGAATGATCCTTTAAACTGTGGCAAGGTGGGTGCTCCCTGACTAGCCACAGTGCTAGTCTCCTCACCTGCCTCTGGGCATACCACCTGCCTTTCTCACCTGCCATGCCTTGATGATCATATTTACGGTGTTAATTAGGCAGGAGGCTGCCCTTCAAATGCCCTGTTCTCCTGGACCTATGTATGCAGCTCCAACCATCCCTATACTGCATCCCAAGCCTTGCAGTTGTTCCTAACAGCTGAGCTTTGCTCCAGCCTAAGGCTGGGCTCAACTCATCCCAGTGTTAGGCCTCTTGCTTTCTGCCCTGTTACAGGCCAGCACTCATACCACCTCCCTGTCACTGAGGCCTCTCTCACTTCACTACCTCTCATGCAGTCTGTCTCATATTTTGCGGGGCCACTTTCATACCACCCCTCTTTTTCCTGGGGCCACACTCACCCTGCCCTTGCCCAAAGGGCCCTGGGGCTTGTTTCCCTGCACTCCCCAGCCAGTAAGTGCACAGCCTCTTGGGCCTCTCTCACGACCCTCATCTGAGCGAGCGCTGGGCAGTTTTGCAAAACACTGGAGTGACTCTGCCTCTAGTCCCTCACTGGGTTGCTCATCCAGCTGCTCTGAATTAGGGACTCCCAACTTGCCCTGTTGTTTACCTGCAGCACTTCCTCCACCATTCCATCCAGTCGGCCTCTGGCCCACCTCTGGCCTCACACGCCTGAAGGCTTACCTGGACCTAACCTGGCCTCCATGTTATCAGGGCCTACCCTTGAGCCCCCTGCTCACCGGGACCCACTTTGCACCCTTTTCTCATACACCCAAATGGCCTCTGGCCTACCTGTGGTCTCAGGCTCCCGAAGGCTTACCTGGATCTAACCTGGGCCCCATGTTCACAGGGCCTCACTACTTGCCCCTCTCGGCATTCACATATAATTATATTCCAGCCCCTAACTCCAGCCTCTCCTCTTGGACTCTGAGCCCCTCACTCTCACTGGGCTCCTTCTCCCACACACCTGCATAGTTGGGCACCTTGCCTCTTTGCTAGGCTCTATGCTCCTTGCTAGGCTCTCCAGGCCTCCCAACTGCCATTCTGATGCTGTCTGTCAGGTGCCCTACTGCACCCTGCTCTATACCTTCATTGAGACCCATACTCTGCTCCCCCCCATGCTGGGGCCTGCAGTCCCACACGCATGCCACAGGCTCAGGTGGCCACAGCCGTACCTGGCCCCCAACTACCTCGGATGTTAGTTGACCCACCTAAAGGTGGGGGCTGCGGTTTAGGTGCCCCTACTTTGCCTTTCACCGGTGTGGTAACTGGCCTGGCATTTCTGGGGGGCTGTTCTGCCACAAACAGCCCCACCAGGCCACCCATCCCCAGCAGGGTGCAGTTTTAGGTCTTGGCCAGGACCAAGAGCCTCCTAACCATCCCCATCAGCTCTTG
The DNA here is from genome assembly GCA_030014935.1 of Caiman crocodilus. NCBI lineage: Eukaryota > Metazoa > Chordata > Crocodylia > Alligatoridae > Caiman > Caiman crocodilus. The sequence goes on from JAGPOW010001296.1 coordinate 59,683,705, forward strand.
CCCTTACCTCCAGGTATTACCGGAGCAGCAGCTCTACCGGGAGATGTTGTTTTCTCAGTGCCAAAGGACAGCCTGCTGCCTCCAGCTCTGCTGGACTGAATCTTAAAATGGCCACTCATCAGAGCTGGGCTGCACCTGCCGGCTGCCTTTTCAGGCTCTTAAAGTGGCAAATACCAGAGGTGCTCTGCCATATGAACCTAAGTTTGTCTCAAATTATTTGAACACAGATAAAGCATTTGAAAAATTTCTTAATAAAGAATTCCCTCCTTTCTCTCAATCTTGTATGCCTCAGAAACCTTTGCCAGACTTGTTTTTAAACTTTGGGCTTAGCATGAGCTTCTGCTAAAGATTAACTTTTTCTTCCTCAGAAGGCTGCAAACTTCTAAAAACTGGACAAGTGACTTCCTCCAGGACCTCAGGATGTATACAAAATATATATATATATTTTTTCACATATTGCATAGGTAACTTGTAGCATCCGGGATTATAAAGGTCTTGGAGACGGAAACAGTGGTTGGCTTCATAAAAAAGTTAACTTCATGATGTCTATCAACATATGTAATTATGTCTCTAAAGATTAATTGTAGAGAGGAAGGTGATCAAATCTCATGCTTCGGAGTGTAAACCGGTTGTCTGCAAGATCCAGGAAAGATTTTTTCATGCTCCCTTCCCCCACAAACCATTTACAGCATTGCGCAATTGGGCAGGTGTATTATATTTTCTGAAGCATCAGATACAAAGCACTTGTGGTCAATGGGGTACTAGACCAGATGGACAAGTGACCTGATCTGATATGACAGCTTCACTATTTTGCTCTATGCTGAAGCTCTCTTTCCTCACCGCCTGTTAATTTCCTTCAAACAGTGAGATACCCCTGTGAAATCTTCCTGTAACTGTAGCAGCTCTTTCTCTTTGATGTGGGTTTTTTTTTGGTTTTCTGTCGAGAACTAGGTTTACCATTAAAATATTTTCTCTTCAAATGTTTCATATGAATTTTATCAGAGAGCATTTAATATCTATATTAGTGGCTTCTGTGTTTGAGTTCCAATCACTTATGTGAAAAAAATAAGTAAATTATATATTGAACTGCTAACTGGTGCTGAGGCCTTGCGGTTTCCATGGTAACTGGGCTGGAAATAGCTGCATGTGACATCAGCACAGTACAGGTATAGTCAGATCCAGCCGTTTTCCCCCTAAACAAGTGAGCACAGGAGGGGTAGAAACATCCCTAGCATGATTAACATATGCAAATATATCAACATTGTAATTAACATATGTAAATAGTCTAACAACCTGGGGTGTCAGGGTGGGCTCTCTATTGTTAGAGTACACAGAAAAAGTTCATTGTATGTGTATGATAAATATATGGGTTCTCATTCAGGTATAAAGAAAGAATTCTTTCCCCCTTCCTCTCCCCTTGTTCTCTCTCTCGGTATTTGTACTATCAACCCTATATTTTTCTGTGCTGCGTAGCTGTGGTAAAGTCCTTCTGCTTGTACAGGCAGGAAAACATTTGAAGCTGGGCCTGGAACTCAGTTGCTGATATCTTCTGGTGCCTGGTACAGTGTTCCATGTTACCAGATGCTCCTTAATTAAAATAAATGATACGGTATTATAGATGACACACGAATGATTACAAAACAATTGGACTTTTACCCCTTTTTTCTTTTTTTATGGTGGATAAAGAAGACTTGATGGGTTTCTTGGCGAGTGGTTTTTTTTTCCTTTTTTTTTTTTTAATTCATGCTTTTTTTATCTTAGAAATATGGGGCTGTAAACTCTGATCTTTCCTGGCATTGCTAGAGGACAAGTGGGAGGTGTAAATAAATTTACTAATGGGAGCATTTGAAACCTTAATTGAAGGAGTGAGCATGGTGAATCTTTAACAGAGACATCCTCTATTCAAAATATTAATTAGTCATTTAAGTTAAATAGGCTTTATCAAAACAAACAACTAGTTTGATTGAGCATTATTATTTTATTCTTCTCAAAATTTCAGTAGCATGTTGGAAGGCTATAGCTGAAGTCCAAAGCCCCACCTCAATTATATGCTATATATATCCAGAGTAAGAGGCATTTTCTTTCCCAAAGAATTTACAACCTAGATAGACAACAAGAGGAAAGAGAGGAAGAAGTATATTTCTATATTACATTTGTGGAACAGAATATCCCATTACTTGTGATGGAAAAGACCACTTTAATCATATAATTCCACACAAGGTCAAGACACTAGGCAATGTATGACCCTCTTTCTCAGAGCTTTTTATAGTGTTTTTGTCCAGTTATGAAAGTCTAGAGCAGAGAGGTTTCCTCCATCTTCCTGAGAAGACTATTTCACAACCTAATAGATCTTACTGTCAGGAAGATTTGTTTTCCTGCTGATATTCAGCCTACATTTTTCCTTTCTTGGATTCATTCTGCTAGTCCTGATGATAGCCCTAGGTATCACTAAACAATTCTTCTCTCTTCGTAGAGTTTACACCTACCAGGAATTTGTAGACAGGTATGTCCCGCCCCTTTGGTCATTGTTTAGTGAGTTCTGCATATTGACTTGTATTAATCTAGTCTTTAAATCAGTCCCTTCAGGTCCTGGTAATATTTCTTACTGTTCTCTGACTCTTCATTTTGTCAATAACTTTCTGAGTATGTGATGTCCAGAATTAAACATAATATTTCAGGTTAGTTGTGGAAAAATAGAAGGCTTGAGAATATTAGCATTATAAGTACCTGTAGCACTTGGCAGCTGTGTTCAAGGGCTTGCAACAGTGAACAAGTGTTATTAGCACAGTTATAACTGCCCTTGTTCCAAAATAAGTTTTCTAGCATTGCATCCTGCCTCTGGCATATCAGCTGATGCAATTGGTACTCCAGCTGTAGCTGTATATTACTTCTGTCCTTGGGTCAAGATTGTCCACTCCAGCACAGTTACCCTACAGACCAGTGGGGGCACGCAACCTTTTTCTGGCAAGCATGCCAGAAGGTAAGCCCTGCCCACCCCATGCCACTCTGGTCCTGATTCTCTGCTTGATTGGCTGCTCTGCTTTCTGCTTCCTGCGTTCTGTGCTCCCTCTCTGATCTGCTACATGCTGCTCACAGAGGCTGCCTGTGCCACTTGTAACATGTGCAGCATGAATTGGCCTTTCCTACTGTAGATGATGAATGATTCACTTGTAAATTATAAGTGTTTTACATTTCATATGCGTATAAAATGCAAACTCTTCAACTTTGCAGTCAAAAAATGGACACAAGGTAGTGGACAGATTGCTGTGCTGGGAAGTATAGAATAGCTGTTAACAGTGCAGTGCTACTGCATTGGTGCGATGAAGATTTTGAATGAATTCAGCACACTGCATGCACCCAGAATAGATGCTGTGTTCCACTGTTGCTTTTCCTACTACATATTTGAGATCTGTGGGTTTATCTTGTGAATCATGTTTGCACACTTGACAGAGCTAACATTGTATGACATGCATAACACCCTTGAAAGGATCTCAAGGTACCCTGGTTGAGAATCACGCTATAGGGCCTTGTCTGACTAGAACTTCACAATATTGAGCATGGCATGGAGAGTCAAGATGGAAAGAAAGCACCAAATACCATTGGAAAATGCTTTATGATAACATCCAAGGAATTATATTCTGCATTTGTTCAGGGTGTTGGACTAGATGACCCTTGAGGTCCCTGCAGACACTGTGACTTGTTGATACTATTGCCAAGCTGACCATGTGTCACGTGGCTTGTCATGGCAGTGTAAAGCATGGTTCTGAGCTGATATATGAGGAGGCCCATGGAATGTTGAAGGAGTTCTCTGAGAATGTGATCCAGGATGCTTTCATTGGAAGTACCAAGTGAAAGACCATGACTGCTGTGGTTGGCGAACTGACACTCCAGGGCCATATACTACGTAGATATTGCAGCTATGGTTTTTTCACAAAAAAACAACGAAGAAGATAATGACTCCTAATTCTCTACTGCTGGTAGTAACAGTGGATTCTGTAATTAAGACAAAATGCAGACATGTCTTCATGTCTCAGAGTAGGGCCTAGATGGTAGAATAAGCCATGGTAAAAATGGTAAGGGTAAAATAGGCATGATTCCCAGCTATTCCACAGCTGCCAGTATTGCTATCAGGAAGAGTGCAATACATGCCATTGTTTTGTCAGTTGAGCTGTAGCCTATTGTAGATGAGTCTGTAGAAAAGAATTGTTGTCTCTTACCTGTGTGAACCTTCTGGTATACAACTCCAAATATAACTGTGCTTTCCTCCTTCCCCCTTTCTTTAGAGCAGCCCAGGCTATCTGCTATTCTAAGTTACTTTTAACATCATTGCTTACCAGATGCTTATTCCTCAGGCAATGCCCACAAGAAACATGCCCTCAAAAACTCCGAGTATCTGAAGCTTTCTTTGCAAAATTTCCCTTGTGCAGGCATATTGCTCACCATTACTAACACTGAGTTAGCTCTGCTAGGGCAAGCAGTCCTGGCAGCTGCAGCTTAAATGGGCTGCTGCTTGTTAAAACATGCATGGCCACAATTTACAAGAGTTCAGGACCGACAAGCTTGTTGGAAGCTGAGTGCTTTTGAAAACCTGGTCTTTATTTAGATGCTTTAATAGGAGCTGAGCTCTTTTAAAACATCTGGCTCCTGCTGTAGGTGCTGAGTCCTTGAAAAATTTTGCCTTGAGCTCTTTTGAAAATTTTCCACATGTCATTTTAAGCTTGCTCTGAGTTGAGTTAGATGATGTGGTGCATGAGAGGTCCTTCTAGTCCAGAGTCTTTATTTTGCTAAACCCCATGGTGCTGAAGCAATGTTGGCATTGATAGGAAATGTTTTTAAAACTTCCCTAGCCTCAAGTCATTCCCTCCTCTTGACTTCCCAGTGGATCCTATCTTTTGTGCCTCTGTCTTTGATGATGAAATCTTTTGTCCAGAGACAGGTTGTTTGGTTTTTTTGCATTTTTTTTCTGTATAAGCAAATTGCTATTACTTATAATAATTTGATGGTTGAGTGATCACGCTAGAATCATCAGTGTGATATATGTTAATCAATCAGTGCTGGCTTCAATGGTGGATATTTAGGTTAACAGTCATAACAGGTATTAGAAACTAATGGCAGGACAGTCTCTTGTTTCTTCTTGTCCTTCTCACAGTTCATACACATGTACAAGGCTATACATCAGGGATGGGCAATTATTTCAGGCAGAAGGCCACTTACTGAGTTTTGGCAAGCCATTGAGGGCCGCATGACAGGCAACCAGGGGCAGACAAATATTAATTTTTAGGGGCCTTGCGGGCCATATAGAATGGCCACATTTGCCCACCCCTGCTATACATATATTCATGTAGATATTTCCCCCCTCCCCACATACACACACATTGGAAGAAGAGAGATAGTTGTCGTCAGATGCATTCATCTGCCCCCCCAATTGATCTGAGGAGAGTTTCATAGTTTCATAGTTGTTAGGGACTGGAAGGGACCTTACAGATCATTGGGTCCCTCCCCCCACCGCACTTGGGCAGGAAAGTATGCTGCTGTTCTTTGGATCTAGGATCTGTTGAAGTTATTGTGGGGATTTGTGTGTGGCAAGTAGGTTGGCTAGGAGGTGAAGGGAGGGAGGGAGAAGCCTAAAGGGACAAGCAGTGTCTCCTACCCTGTCTCTGGTAGAAATTCTTCTAAAGCAGTGGTTCTCAACATTTTTTTGGACAAGGACCCATTTGTAAACATGGATGACCAGTCCTGACCCACTGCCCCAGCCCTGCCATGTGTGAGGCAGAGGGTGGGTGTTTGGGGGGAGGCATGGGGAGCCCCAAGTACACTGGAACTCTGCCAGCCTGAAAGGGAAAAGCCACAGTTTCCTACATTTTTCTCCTTTAGAGGAGAATCCATTTTTAAAATTTGTTCTTAACCTTTTCAGATATTCTTGCAACCCACTTTTTGGTCACAACCCACGGGTTGAGAAACACTGCTCTAAAGGGCAACACACCCTGGGAGCTATTGTCTCCTCCACTGAATGGTTGTCTAAAGGTCCCAGCAGCTCTGGTGTCCTTTGCTGTGTTAATTCACTAGAGTTGTAGAGAAAGTTGCCCCTGGAACTACAGCAACTGTTTAGACCACCCCAAAACATCACTATGTCTTTACCTTGCCACAAGAAAGATAGAAAAAGGAATGGAGTGGAGTGCAATGGTCAAGGAGTAAGAGGGAACAGATAGTATTTTCTGAGGGACAAGCTACAGGGAGAGAATTATAGGAGGCAAGAAGGAGTTAGGTTAGGGGTGGGCAAAATACAGCCTGCAGAAGGACTTTATCTAGCCTGTGGCATGTCCCTCTGTCCTTCCCAACCCAGGTATAGAGGGTAGCCAGGCCAGGATGCCCAATGACAATAGACACCCCCACCAAGTGAGCCGAGGCAGCTGCTAGCTTCTGAGCTAGAGCCCCAGCACCAAGACAGCTGCTTCTGGCCACCTCTCCTGTGATTGGAGGGAGCATCAGTGTCTGACAGGCTGCAAGATGGGGGGCACTTCAGGACAGGAGCCCAGCAGTGACTGGCCACATCTGCGAAGCGGCTGTTCCTGATTGCCTCTACTGCGTGGTGTCTTCAGCATGGCCCCTTTGTGTGGCTCCCGCCTAGCACTTGCCTCCTGATGTGCCCCATACAGCTCTGCCCACCCTGCACTGCCCCTCCTTACGGCCCAGGGCCTTTGGTGCTCCCCATCTTGGCGGTGGCTCTGCAATTCCCAAGCCCCAGTCTAGTGCCACGCTTCTACTTCCACTCAGCCCTTCATTGCCATTCCTAGCTCCTTCCAGCAGTGCCTGGGGCTGCAAATGGTGCCTGCTTAGGTCTTTCTCCTGCTGCCATTTGGGCTGGGCTAATGCTTGGCTCTGTACAGCACCAGGAGTTGGGGTGTTCATAGAAAGAGCCGAGTCCCTGCTGAGACCGCAGAGCTGGCAGGAGCCCCTTGCATTCCATTGGCTCTGGGGCCCTTCAGCTCATGATGCCCGATCCTTTTGGCCTGGCTGAACACCCTACCCACATGGGTCCCAGCCTCTGCTTACTGTTTGGGTTCTGAGGGCTGCCACTGCTTAGTTGGAGATCCCAGCCACTTGCTCTGTGCCCATCCACAGCCCCATTCTGGCGGAGTGCAGAGCAGAGCCACAATCAGCTGCCTGCACACCCCTACTACAGGTGCCGGTTCCGTCAGCAGAAATGTGCAGGGAGTGGCACCCATTGCAGGGGTGTGCAGGTGACTGATTGTGGCTCTGCTCTGTACTCAGCTGGGATGAGCTCGCAGATTGGTGGCATCTGGGAGTGGGACAGGATGAGGGGCTGGAGCTGGGATCCCCACCTAAGCAGCGGCAGCCAGTGGAACCTAAACAGTAAGTGGTGGCTGGGACCCTCCTGGGCAGGGCACATGGCCAGACCAATGGGATCAGCCCCTTGGGGACTTTTGGTGAGCAGTTGCAAGGGAGGGAGAGAGTGGGAGTACTGACCCAGCCCATGGCAGCTCACCAAAACTCCCTATGTGGGCCACAAGCCTAAATAATTGTCCACCTCTGAGTTAGGCCTTACTTAAAATGGCTGTCTCCATGTTCTGGGGGCCATTTTAAGTGTCTATTATTTGACTTGCTTCTAAGGATGTAATTTGAATGAATATGAATTGAATAAAAATGTTACATTCATGTACAAATCTGTTCTGATTTGGGGATTCATCTCCATCCTAACAATGTGTAAAATGCTGTGGGATGAGAGGTGATATATTATAGAAACGTAAGATATGAATTTTATATTTATTACTGACTTGGCAGGGTGCTTTTCACATCACCATTCGGGTACAGTTTTGATTAGATTTTTATGCTGAGTATCAGAGAAGCATTGCGTGTGTGTGTGTGTGTGTGTTATGTGCACACACATATCTCTTACACATATTCTCTTTACCTTGCACGCTTCTTTTTTCTGATTAAGAAAAGGACCTCAGTTCCAAAGAAAGATACTGAACTGATACTCTGGGTAGCACCAGTGAGAGCTTCCCCTCCTGTTTGTTAGAGGGAAATTTTCCATGACATGGAATAGACCGCTTCTAGCAGTGAGAGGACAAGAGTCTCTATGGCCAGTTACTGGCCTCTGCAGAAATTGTTAAAAAGGATGTTAGTTGACACCATTTTGTGGGAATGGTAGTTTTTGAGATGTGGACTCTCGTCCACAAGGACTTAGGATGAAAACTACTGAAAACTTATTTGATATGTGTCATTGAACTTTGAAGGGTGATAATAACAATATTGGCTTGCTCCCACCCCTGGTTGGATTAGAACTGGTTATCCGTAGGTGAAAGGGAGCCATAGTCCATTAGCAGTCCTGTGCTATCTAGTCTCCCACTGGCTGTAATCCCTCTGGTGGATTAATGTCAGTAAGGAGCTCTGCTCTAGTGACTGCCTCGTGAAGTCACAGTTGAAGCATGTTGTTGAGAGTGGTTTGTCTGCTTCAGTACTCGTATGACCCTCATCATGACTGGTGGAGTGCTTCACAAATGTGAAAGGATTTATCCTTCCTGAGTGAGAAAATAGTATTATTATTCTTGTTTTAATGAAGTACGGAGAGGTGAATTGCCTTGTTCAAGGTCACACAGGAGGTCTGCGGCAGAGCTGGAAATTAAAGCCAGCTCTCTGGATTTCCAGTTGTATGTCTTACTGGAGAAAACCATTCTTCTTTTTCCCCTCTCCTTCCTGAGTGTGAAGCAGAGTTTTCTCCTTTGTGTTGTGTCTGTTCCTGAGAATAAACAGACAATGTGGTACTTTGGGCCAGTGCAAGACTCATTTAACATTTTTGAAAGAGGAAAGAAGAAGAAAAATATTCTGTGCTATTAGTTGGTCTCTGATCTTTTGGGCTCTGCACATCTACTTGAGTATGAAGTGTTAGTGTACTGCAAACTGCATTTAGTGTTTGGCCTTTGGCAGTACCACAGGGTTAACTTAAACCTGATACTGGCATAGCTAAATTGCTGTTGATGAGCAGTCCTTGGGATGGAAGAACAGGTTAATGGAAAGAAAAGCCTTGGAGCTATTCCTGTATTATGGTCCACCTCACCAGAGAACTTTTCTCTGTCCCAGATACCAACAGAACAATCAGTTTAGCTGTTTGAGGAGAGAAGCTAGGTCCAAGAAGGGAGCTTTTATGGGGCTGGGTTGCTGTTGACCTGTAGAAAGTAAGTCTGTAGTTTCTTACAAGAGCAATACGTGCCTTTTATATTTAAAGTGGGGGGAGGAAAAGGGCTGGGGCAAAAGGTGTCCTAATGGGTATAGTAGTTCATTTGCTCACTTCTAGTAGCCTGGAGTTCTACTATTTAAGGCTAGAAGTTGTAGGAGTATAGAACATACTTTTCTTTAATTTCTGGAAGAAATACTGTCTGCCTCACAAAACCACCACAAGCTTGAGGCTGGTTTATGTGGGGAAATTATTATGGATATCCTCTGCTAAATCTGTGTGTGGATGTTCCTAGTGCTTAGCAAGGGTGGGGAGTAGAGTAAGTGCATCCACATGGAGAATTACTGCAGAGTAACCAATGAGCAGAGAATTCAAACCTTTGCTTACTGTGCACAAACTTTCCTGCATAGAAAAGTCCTTAGATCAGGAGCATTCTCAAACTCACTTCCTGTCTGGGGCCAGATCTGGACCCTGGGACTCCTTGCACGCCATATCCAGCCCAAGGCATGGTGGGTGGCTTCAGTGGTGGTAACCCCAGCTCTCTCCCAGTGCGCTAGACAGCAGTGATGGCAGTTGCTCTTTTTCCTGCTGTGTGCCCCATGCCAGAGCTGGGGCAGCAGCTCTGGCACAGAGTACAGGGCAGTGACAGCTCAGGCTCTGGGCCTGGCATGGTGGCAGGGGTAGTGGGGCCAGTGGCTCAGGAGTTGAGGCCACCACAGTGGTGACAGGCAAATTGGCCAGAGGGAGGGCAACCAAAGCTGTCAGCCCTTGCTCTCCCTCCTGAATCTGTCCCCCTCAGGACCCAAGGGCTCTGGATTCTGCCCTCAGTCTCTGGTGACTCATGGGGAGCAGGGTGGGCCGAATACAGCAGCTCTGTGGGCCATAGGCTTTGACACTCCTGCCTTAGATAATATTTTCAGTTTGTGCAAAACAATGCTTAAGACAGTTATAGCAGAGAGGTGGTGCAGGGAAGGACTGAGGGGCATTAGCAGATGCATGTGGTGTGCTGTGGCTGGAATAGCTGAGGGCTGCAGGTTTGCCAGTCATTGGCAGAGCTGTAGGGGAGAATCTGAACACTGGGATAGTAATCAGTGACTAATACAGAGTTACTAGGGGGAAAGGAGGGCAGGGCCTCTGATAGAAGACAGTGAAGTGACCCTTTGAAGCCTGTTGGTTTCCTGTAGTGCTCCCTGATTTCCACCTCTTCTGCCCCTGTGACAGACATCAGCCTTTGTACAATCAATTCCTGTATTGTTCAGGCTGGGAGATAAGAGCTTCCTGCTGTCAAGCTTGGTGCTGGCAGCAGGGAAATCTCACCTCTGCCCATGGCAGTTCCACTCTGTATTCCTCACTGACCCACGCTTGGCAGCTCTCCAACTCTCCCAGCTCCTGTGCTGGTTACCAACACACTCCTAGCCTGGCAGGTATTTCACTGCTTCATGGTGGGCTTGCAGGGTTGAAATATGGGAAGGGCAAATCGGAGGAATGAGGGGAGAGGTGAGCAATAGAGGCTCAATCCACTTGGACTGCACATTGTATCATACAATAAGACTTGTTTCCCGTTCCCTGTGTCAAGCGCGTGTTTAAGCTTGTGCTAGTCTTCTGGATACCTTCCCGGTGAGTTTTCCAGAGAATGAATACACATGAAATGCAATTAGATACAGATGGATGGGGGCTGGGGGAGGGGTGGGAGAAGAGTCTCGCTGGAAAATGGGGGGAGGGTATAGTTTAATTGAAAGGCCATGAGGCAGACTGGTGTGTGTGTAAGGGGAAGAGATGTGTTTTAGGATCAGAAGCCTCCATTGGGAGATGCTTGCTAGGCCAGGGCCAGGAACCTGAGGAGGTTTCTCTGCTCGCTGCTGCTGCTGTTGTGATTGTTTGAGAGCCAGAGGGGAGCAGCAGGCATGCCTCAGAAACGATTAATCATGTATGGCAGCGCTGAGAGAGAAGAGCATGGTGCACACGCTGAGACCAGCACCTCCCCTGCCCCTGCCTTCAAGCCCTCTTGACTTGGGAAAGGCTTCTCCTCCCAGGCTGAAATCCAGCCCTGGGTGTGGGTGCAGGAGGAGGTAGCCCAGGCTTAGACTGTATGAACTCCTCTGCCTTTCCTTCTGCATTCCACAGATTTGAGGTTTTTCAAGTCTGGAAGCCTAGATCTGTTTGGTCTGGGAGCGGGGGGAGGAAGCTGAACTAGCCCAGGCAAGAGCAGACAAAATCTCGGTTGAGAATTTCACCTGAGGAAGGGAGCCAGTACTGATTGTGACAACAGGTTCCACTTCCCAGGGACAGAGCACAGCACAAGCAAGTCTTATTTGGGTGTCCCATCCCCTCAGTGTAGCCAGACTTGCAGAATCATGAGACTTGCTTAAAATCATGGAGATTAAAAAAAAAATACATAAATACATTTTTTTAATAAATTTATCTTCTGGTGTTTGAGCCCTTGTTTGTCTTGTTTCCAAGCTTTGCTCCACAAATGGGAAGGCTAGAAACTTGCTTTTTTTTTTTTTAATGAGGACTCTGGGAGCTGAGGCTGTAAGAAAAACACTAAACATCATGAGAATTGATAACAGTACAACCACCATCTTCTCTTACACCCAGTATACAATGCTGTCTGTATATGGCTTGTCCTCTTCATTAATTCCCTTTGCAGTTGTTTGCAAGGCTTCCCTGACATCCTGCTTTAAAGTGAAAGCAACATTCTCATCAATTTCACCGTTGTTAAGAGCAATGAGACATTGAGACGTGCAGCTTTCTTTCCCTTCCACCCCAAACCCTGCTCCCCCAACAAAACTAAACAACTTGTCTCTCTTATTTTTTATAGCAGTTCTCGTAGGATCTTCATACTAAAAGAGCTGTTTCATTGTTTTTTTCCACCTCCCAACTTTGTGTACTGATCTGTGGAATCATTCATCAACCCACCTAGCTGTGAGCACCATCTCTTGTTTGTTGGCACGAGAGGTGGGCTTTGTGCTCAAGTTTATTATTGTACAGTTGCTTGAACATGCTGCGCATGAGTGCATACACATGGGAAGCATGTGTTGTCATGCAATTAATATGAAAAATGAAGAACTTTTAGGTGCTACCACCTCTGGCAAATAAAGAAGTGGCTAGAATCTAAAACATAGTTATTGTATTTTCCTGACATTTAAATATATGCCTATACTAATATAATGTTGTTGTAAATAGAAGATGGGTAGGGCATGCAAGGTTTTCAGTAGAAGCTTGGAACTAGCATGAATTTCTTAAGGCAGGGTTGAAGTGCCCTGATGGGACCTGTACATGGCCTAAAGATAGACATAGCTAGATTTGCAGAAGATGAGGATGGAGGTACAGTGTGTGTTGCTAGTCAGGATTGAAATGGGCTAGTAACACTGGTATCTGATGAGCTGGGATTCTGGTTTTCTCTGATTTAAAAAAAATCCCCACTTTTGGTTTAAAAAAACCCAATATATAGTGGTGTTTTATTTTAATCACGGAAAAATGTGGATTTGGGGTTACTTCATTGTAACCAAAAATTGGGGATTTTTTTAAATTGGAGGATCCCTGCTGACAAGGCAGAGTACTGGAATAAATACTCTTCCCTCCCCTTTACAGTTGCTAATCATGGAAGACAGGACAAAAGAGGCTTGGACTCCAGAACTTCTCAAAAGTGCTCCTGCATCAGCTGCTGTAATATGATGGGGTATTTCCTTCCCCTCTGGGGCTCAGCAAACTTCCTTTGTGGCTATCTTATGCTGGTGAAGTGAAAACCTGGTCTACACAACGAAGTTTTTTGCTGACTGAACTCCAGCTGCGTTCATACCCAGAATTTCTCTGTTCCAGCAGGACTCTCCTTTCTACTACTAGAGGTACCCCAGCATGCCTAGGGGAGAGAGACTTCTGCTACTGTCCAGCAGCTCTCAAAAGGTGTATGCAGACAGTGCCATGCCTTCTGCTGGCTGCCATGGTCCCTTGACCAGCTGGTGCCTTCCCAGGGTGCACTTTGCACCTTGGCAGCACAGCTGCTGTAACAGCCATGAGATGTATGGGTGTGCGTGTGTTCTGGCTGCTTGGCAGTGGAGGCTGCTGTCTGCTGCTAGATGTCCTGACAGCAAAGGAAGGGACATGTAGACAGGGCCTAACGGTGGTGTTAGTGGGTGCTGGAAGCAGTCCTTGTACTGTTAGATATGTGGTTGACCCCATGCTGAAGCTAGTATGTAGTCTTAACAGCTTAGCCCTTCACCTCCCTTCACAGAGGTGTTTGCTGAAATGTGAAGCCAGACAATGAGGTGGGAGAAGGGAGTTTTTCTTATATTCTTCCTTCTGCCTCAGAACAGCTGACCTTTTAATTTCTGATGCATCAGGATTTAGGTGAGCTGAGCACCTCCTCCTCAGAGGTTGCGTGGAGGGGTTTCTCTCTGTTGCCTGAAGGAGCCCTCTGTCCATTTGAGTGGGAGGATGTGTCGAGTGCAGTGGGGATGGAAGGTGCCTTTGCACCTGAGGCTTACCACACTGCCGGAGGATGTTGTGAATCTAAATTATTCACTAGATTATTTTAATCTGAGGAAGAACAATAAAGGGGAAGATGAACATTTTTTTAACCTGTCCCTTTTTTGTAATCAGAAGGGCAAAGGAGTAATGCAGTGATGCAGAATGCAGGGAGCTGGGCTGGACTGCTATTAACCTCTTGGCATAGGAATGACAAATGCCTGTTGAAAAAGGCACACGATAAAGCCGCCTTCTAGGGAACAAGAGGGAAGTGCTGTGTGAGAGTGGAGCTCTGAGTACTGTAAAGCTTGGGAGCAAATGCTCCATCTCTAAGACGGTGGAATGGAATTGGGCTTTTGGTAGCGCTTTTCACAACCCCTGGATCCCCGGGTGACATGTAAATGCAGCAATGAAGTGTTTGGTGTGGACAGAAGTCTGAGCCAAGGGCTAAGATGGAAACCCCTCACAAGGCAAACATGTAGAGAGAGGTTAGTTGCCATGTTAGCCTGAAGTGAGATAGAAGGCAGGGTAGGGTGGCAAACATGGCAGCTCTTTCCTGCCCTCTGCCATTGCTTGTGTGCATCTTGTATGTTAAAACCACTCTGGCTGAGAGAGAGGGAAGCTTGACCACCACACCAGCAATATCCTTGTGCACAAGGAAAAGTAGCAGGAGGGAGTCTTTAATTTCCTTTGGGAACAGCAGCTTGCCAAAAACAGGGCAGAGTGGAGCTCTTTTTAATGTCATGTCTCCTTTGAAAGATGGCACCTCAGAGGCTGTGTCCTGCCCTGCCTTGGATGCTCTCTGACAGTGTAATGTGAGCTTTGGAAGATAACAGAGTGGGGGCTGGCTGCCAGGCTCCCTTTAATCCCCCCAGCTGGCAAACAGGAGGTCTGTGTCGGTTGCCGGGGCGATGGCGGGAAGCTGTGTTAGTTTAATGAAGCGTTGGGAAGGCTGCTGTTTATTTCAGTGGAGTGGGGGTTTTCTCAACTGCCAGCGCCTTCCCAGGGGAAGTGGGGGCTGCTAGAGATTTTACAGACTCCCTGTGCCTCATTTCCCTTACCCCCTCCTCTCCTGGACTCCTCCAGTCTACCCTCCCAAAGGGCTTGGGAGTTTGCACTGGAGCGGTCTTTGATTGATGCCTGCCATCCGAGCATGTTTGTCTGTTTCCTTTCTATCATCAGCTCCCAGCAAAAGTTTGTTCTTTTTTTCCACTCCTTTGTGTAGCCCTCCCCACAAGCGTGCCCTCCTCCTAATCGAGCATATCTCCTCTCCTGGAGAACTGTCACCACACCTCTGCCCAAGGATAGCTTCCACTGTGAGAGCGCCCTCCAACAAGACAGAATCAATCCTCGCCATATGCAGGAGAGCGCTTTTCTCCTTAAGTCCCATTTCTTCACTCACTCTTATGGGGATCATCAATAACCATTTTGGAATTTTGAATTTATACTTTGGTTGAAAAGTCAGTGTTTTTGCACTAAGGTGATCCAAAGAAGAGAGAAGAATATCTTTATATGCCTTTCTATGATTGAAAAGGCCTGAATGTGGACCTTTTCCCCTCTTCCCTGCACAAAAGAAATTCAGGGTTTGTTTAACCTCTTTTTGTTTTTTAAAGATTTCATGGACATCTAGTATACCAATCAGTTTCTGACATCAAGCAAACTGTGCAAATGATATTTTATTACTGACATTTTTCAAGCAACCCTTAATCAGACCATTTAAATATTAGAGGAGTTTAAATAAGTGTTGACAAACTAATGTTTGTGTGAGAGAGCAAACTGTGGGGTTCAGCACCCTCATCCATTCTGTTATGGGCCAAAAAACTCTCTCAGTTCAGGTCTCTGAATCATCTAAGTTTTTCAGAAAAAAATGGGGTAGCTGAGACATGTCTCCTGCAGGCGAAAAGAAAAGAAAAGCCTTCCAGACTCAATTTTTTCCCTTTATTCCATCATACTGGAAGCATATCTGATTTTCTCTCCTTCTCTTTTTCTGATTTCCATTAAAGGTACTATATAAATATATACCATCCTGGACCACTTTGCATGTCACTGCAGTGTGTGAGGGTGTGAGAACTTCCTTTTGCTATGGTGGACAGTGGCTTTTGGACTCCAAGTGTTCAGGACCCCTCTCTCCTGAATACACAATGGCACTTTCCCCTTTTTGTGCCTGCCAAAATGTCTTTTCCTGGTGCCAGGGACAGCAGTGTCCTGTGGGAATTTGCAGGCTTCCTGTGCCAGAGCTGCTGTGTTGAGGAAAATGAGTATTTTCCTCAGCATGAAGGCTGTATCAGTCCAAACTCTCCCTACCCCCTGTTGCTAGCCTTCTCCATCCTGTTTTCTCTCTGTCTTTGTGAGTCTTAAGCACTGTGAACTGTTTGGTAATTAAAAACCTTTGAGGGGGATATTATTGAGTTAACATTAGTTATTTTGTCATGCTTGTGTGGGGGAAAGAAGAGAGAGACTGATATATCCCCAGGGAGATCTGCACTGACAAGGGGTGGGGGAAGCGGGAGGAGGAGGAAGTGGGGGCGAGATTGGCAGGTGACTGCCAGCTCCGAAGAGATGACAGCAGCAGCTCCTCCAGTCCCACTTGAACGCTGCACTGCAGGTACTGGGGTAATGGGTGGGAAGTGGTGAAGAGGAATATCAAGGTGGGTGGGTGGAGGGAGGGCATTGATGTGGGGGAGTTGATTTCTGCTGAATGCCAAGACGAAGAGACGGTGCTCTCTCTCCCTCTTGCTCTCTCTCTCATTCTTTATACATCTCTCTCTCTCTCTCTCTCTCTCTCTCTCTCTCTCTCTCTATGTATGTATAATCATTAGTAGTTTGGTTCTCTAATATATTCTCCTTTATATAAACAAAAAAAGCAAAAACAGCTTCCCCAAGCCCCATAGTATTCAACCTACATGTTTGCTCCTCCCTCCCTCTTTCCCCCTCCCAGCACAATATTCTGTAGGACCCTGGCCTTAAATGCTGTGCTGGTTTTGACCATTGCTTTAGAATACTGCAGCATAGTTTTAATTTTTACGGGAATAGGATCATCAGGTCCCCACCCCCTGCACTTCCACGTTACTAGGCCTCTTCACAAAAAATGAGGACACCTTTACAATCTTAGCCTTTCCATTTTATGTTGGTGATTATCCTACTACAAAATTAATTGGATTCTTTTCAGGCAGATCAACCAAGACTGGCAGGTGAGACTGAGATTGACACCTGTCTGGCATCTGCAAAAATCACCTTCACTATTTTTTTTTTTTTGAATGGGGGTGGAGATGAGACATCAGTTTGCAAAATGAGTTTTGGGTGTTTGCTGTACAGGGATTAGGGTGGGGTGTAAAAAGGGAAGAATTACTCCTTTATGCATTATTTTAAAATAATATATATTAACAAAAGTTTTGCGGGGACTGCTGTGTACCACAGGCTGCCATTTTTTGCAAAAGTTTGCAGAATATTCCCTTCTTCCCCCCTAGGTTTCTCCTGAGAACCCTAGCCTGCAGGATAGTTACAGCTTTCTAAATTGGTTATCATCATGACAGCATCAGGATTTGGAAACAGCTGGTACGTGCTTATAAGCTCTACTGGTACCTCTGATTCTACAGGCTTGTTCTCTAGAATCTCAGCTGTCATTTTTTTTTTCAAGCAAGTCTCTAGTTGTTACGGTTGTGAAGAAAGCCTCAAAAATGTGAAGGAAGTGTGACCAGTGCAGAGGGATCTATGTGAGCCTGCAGAGAGCAATAGCTTTGAGAAGTGTGAACAGCCCCTTTTGTCTCAGTGATGGTTTTACTCAAATGCCCAGAGATGATGATTTGAAAGTCAGCATTGCTAAGAACTTTGTTTCATGTGCAAGAAAAGAGAAAGGGGATCAGAGATGTGCATGCCTTGTTGTGAGTGACCACGCATTTGTTGCCATGTGTGGAAGACATTTGGGAGACACCATCCCCATCCCTTCCCTCCATGCACACAGTTCATGGGCATACTGAAGCCCCACCCAGCTAAGAACAAGAAACATAGGGAACATACATGATAGTATTTTGAGCAGCTACCTGTTCTCTGGTGGGCATGCTCTTTTCAGTGACTGGTGCAGTTGGAACTTATGTTGCCCACAAAACTTGGAAGGATACCACCACTTTTATTTCTCTCCCTCAGTCTGACCTCTGAATTGCATTTAACCACAAAGATCTTTGCTTTGCTCTAGCATTACTGTGAATGGTACCTCATCTTCATCTGAGGATGTTATTTTGGCACATATTGATCCATTTTTGAGCCCAGTGACTGGGTGGCAGATAGTAGTTTCATAAATCTGGTGACAGTCTGATACTGTAGAGCATAAATCATCTGTTGAAAGGACAAACAACAGTGGTAGGACCTGTCAGCAAAACTGAAAAATCTGGGGGAGGAGGAGAAATAGGACACATTTTTGATTCTCCCCACTTCAGCACATGTACACCAATACGTTTTAAGCCATTTTTTAGGCAAGGAGTTGGTTCATTTCTCCAAGTATAATTCATCCCGATTTTACAATGTCAGTTCCTTGTCATGTGAGCAATACTGCTGCATTGGGAGTGAGGGACTTTAGGACTCCATTTTCAAGCACCCACTGACTTTTTTTTTTCTCTTTGATTGTCTTATTTTCTGTGTAGCCAGTTTCAGACACTTTGACCCTGCTCTTCAGAGGGACGGAGTGTGGATGACTTCAGCTGGTTTCACTTGATACTCAGTCTATCAGAAAATGATGCCTTGGGCATCTTAAGCTGAGCACTTTAAAAGTGGAGACATAAAATTGTCGGTATTGGCATTTCGGCCATTTTTTCACACAGTACTATTCGGTACAGACAGAATTGCTATTTTAATCCAAGATGTCATAATTGTCCTTCCCCAGTGTTCCTCTTGTGGTCCAAAGATTAGGACATAGTACTGTAAGCCAGGAAATCTGGGTCCTGTTCCTGGTTCTGAGAGGTTGTGAGATCCCTGGACAAATTGCTGAACCTATTTGAGCTCTGGTTTTCATACCTGTAAAATGGGTATGATGATTGCTCATCTGTGTAAGGCACTCTGAGTTCTGTGAATGAAGTGCAGTACAAATGCTAAATATCAGTATTATTGCTTATTAATGTTGCCAGAATTTCCTCTTTGAGGGAGCAAAAAAACCCTCACAATTGATAGAACTGAAATTTTGGCAAGTTTTGGGGAGGGGGTTAGCATAAAGCTAGCAGTGGGAAGTAATTTTAATTTAAACTGTCTTTTTCCTTTGCTGTTGGCTGGTTTTGTTTAAATGATTGGCCTTCAGGTGGCTTTATTTGTTTTTTGTGTTTAACTGAGGAACACTAATGGTTATCCTTAGTGACTTTCAGCTGGTGCTTTTGCACCCCAGCCCTTTTCCAGCCCTGTTTTCCCTTACCCTCCTCTCCTATTCATAGTCTCCTGATGCCCAGCAGCAAGCCTTTAGGGTACATGCGCATGTGAGGAGAGCTTGAGTTGGGGAATTAATATTCCTGGAACATAACACCAGCAGCATGCACACGCTGAGGAGAATATTAGAGCTATTAGCGGTGGGAGTTAGGAGTGCATGCAATATCTAGATGGAGAATTCAGTGTGATTAATCTGCCTCTAAGCAGCAGCCTCTGGGCTCTGGGAATTCTGTGGCACGTTTGGAATCAGAACTTTTTTTAATTACCTTTCCGCACCAACAAAACAACCGCGGTGTGTGAAAATAAACCCGTTCATTCCTTGCCCTGTTTCCTTTTTCTTTTTTTGGATGAGATAACAGAGCTTAGATCCTGACTATTCACAATCCCACTAGCTCCCACAGCACTTTGCATTAGTGTGTGTATGAGAGATGGGGTGTGTGTATGGGGGGAGGAGAGGGGAGGCTAGCTTCAGTCGCTTGGCCACATTCTAAGTCAGGTAATAATGGCTTTGGGGATGACCTAAAGCATCCTTGTTCTAGTTTCTGTTAGACTGATTTTCTTTTCCACCCTTGCTTAATGTTACTGGGTATCTTGGCTGTTGCACAATGCAGCCATGCTGCCACAGTGGTTGTTTTTTGGGGGCAGCTGAGTTGAAAGAGATTGTTAGGAGGAAAGGACTGGATGACTGAAGGTTTCCCTTAGGCTGTCAAGAGAAAATAGAACCTTGGAACATGGTCCATATAAAAATTTTTACAAATCTGTGACCAAATAGTGACCAATGGTGCTGGGAACAATAGGGAAAAGACTTGGATCTTCCTGCTCTTGAATCATGCTATGGACCACTCCTCTACCCCCCTAATAGGAGAGGGGTTCTTTCCTTCAATAAAGACCATTTTACTAACATGCTGGTATAAAACCCCACGGCCAGCTGCAGAAGAATGTCCCCATGACAAAAGTGGCAGGAGACCTCCTCCTGCATTTTGTGGGCATTTGGACCTATTCCAAGATATGGAGTAGTCCATAGGCAGCACTCCAGGAGCTCCCATCCATAAGAACAGTGCTACTCAATGTTCTGGCTCCGTGGGCTAGAACAGCAGCATGGTACCAGTCCATGGACTGGATTGGGCCCCACACAAGCTCACCTGGTCTCTGTATATCCAGATCTGGCCACATGCATTGAGATCAGGCCTTGGCACCCCACCTATCCCATCTGGCAGTGTGCACCAGGATTGGGACCTGGTGCTCCGTGCTGGCCGTGCATGCTGGGATTAGGCCCTGGCACACTCTGCCAGCCCTGAGTGCTGTGGTCAGACCCCATGCACTGGGATCGGGCCCCACGTTGCCCCCACCTGGTTCCACATGTCATGATCAGGCCCCGCATCTCCCTGTGTGCCTGATCTAAGGGGCAGCGCTCCCAACAGGATCATAAATTGGGTGTAGGAGACTGGTGAACGTTCCCCCACTGCTAAATTTTCAGACCCTTAGGGAGCCTTGCAGGTTGGATGACATGATTCCAGGGGCCACATAGAGCCCACGGGCTGGGGGTTCATAGATTCATAGATGTTAGGGTTGGAAGAGACCTCAATAGATCATTGAGTCCGACCCCTCGCATAGGCAGGAAAGAGTGCTGGGTCTAGATGACCTCAGCTAGATGTTTATCTAACCTCTTGAAGACTCCCAGGGTAGGGGAGAGTACCACCTCCCTTGGGAGCCCATTCCAGACCTTGACCACTCTAACTGTGGAGAAGTTCTTCCTAATGTCCAATCTAAATCTGCTGTCTGCTAGCTTGTGGCCATTATTTCTTGTAACCCCCGGGGGCGCCTTGGTGAATAAATACTCACTAATTCCCTTCTGTGCCCCCATGATGAACTTATAGGCAGCCACAAGGTCGCCTCTCAACCTTCTCTTGCGGAGGCTGAAAAGGTCCAATTTCTCTAGTCTCTCCTCACAGGGCTTGGTCTGCAGGCCCTTAACCATATGAGTGTCCCTTCTCTGGACCCTCTTCAGGTTATCCGCATCCTTCTTGAAGTGCGGCACCCAGAATTGCATGCAATACTCCCAACTGTAGTCTGACCAGTGCCCGATAGAGGGGAAGTATCACCTCCTTGGACCTATTCATCATGCATCTGCTGATGCACGATAAAGTGACATTGGCTTTTCTGATGGCTTTGTCACACTGCCGACTCATGTTCATCTTGGAGTCTGCTAGGCTGTAGGTAGGTGTGCTGGACATTTTTCCTCCCTAGGTGCAGCACTTTGCATTTCTCCTTGTTGAATTGCATTCTGTTGTTTTCTGCCCACTTG
>JAGPOW010001296.1:59705178-59716043 GCA_030014935.1 Caiman crocodilus
TCTCTGGGTGCGACCCTCTAGCCAATTCGCCACCCACTGGACTGTGTAGTCATCCAAGTCACAGCCTCTTAACTTGTTCACCAGTATGGGGTGGGATACTTCAGGCCTTCCTGAAGTCTAAATATACGAAATCCACCCCTCCTCCTGTGCCCAGGCATTTCGTAACCTGGTCATAAAAAGAGACTGGATTGGTCAGGCACGATCTGCCTGCCACGAACCCTTGCTGGTTTCCTCTCAGCATAATTTGTCCTGCCGGGCTCTCGCAAATGTAAGCCTTGATAATTTTTTCGAAGACTTTGCCAAGGATGGAGGTGAGACTGACTGGCCTATAGTTCCCCCAGTCCTCCTTCCTCCCCTTCTTGAAAATGGGGACCACATTGACCGTTTTCATCCGGGCCTGCCGACTTAAAGGCATCCAGTTCTTCCAAGTGACTCTGCACCATCTCAGGGTCTACACATGGTAGTCTGGCGCCTTGCTGCTGCCTCTACAACCCCAGTGAGAGACTTGTCGTGCCCCTTGCTTAGGAACACTGAGGCAAAGAACTTGTTGAGGAGTTCAGCCTTGTCCCCCCTGTCCGTCACCAATTGTTTCTGCCCATTTAGCAGGGTCCTGTTCCTCCTTGAGCCTTCCTTTTACTCCCTGTACATCTAAAAAACAATTTCTTGTTGTCCTTTACTTTGGATGCCATCTTCAGCTCCATGGTAGCTTTGGCCCGTCTAACTGCCTCCCTACAAACATGAGCAGAGGAGGTATATTCGTCTTTGGTGATCTCTCCCTGTTTCCACTTTTTATGTGCTCCCCTTTTGGCCCTTAGGCTGCCCTGGGTTGAGCATTTTCTAGCTGTTCCAGACTTTGAGAGGTTGTTCGAGCCCCTGAGATGGCCCTGAATTCCTGTGATGCAAAGGTTGCTTACTGCTTTCTTTTATCCCTATCCAAAGCTGGGCTACATCTTTCTGTGCTGTGCCAGGGAACCTGGATTCTCTGTTACCCATACATATTCTGTGACACATGGTTGAGAAGTTCCAGTTGTGTTCTGTAGGGGCCAGTGGAAAATGTACCTGCTAGCCCAAGGTTTTTTTTGACTATGGAGCAATTTTTCTGTTGCAAAGAACTCAAAGCCCACAACAGGTCAAAATATTTTTAATACTATGGGTTCCTCTTTGCTATCTCTGAATTTATCTTGTGCATCATATTTGCACATCTAACAGTGCTGACGGTGTATGGCACTCTGTGGCACTCTTAAAAAGATCTCAGGACACCCCATGGTGTTGCATCAACCTGGTTGAGAATCATCTTGCTAGCCAGCTCTCTACTAGGTTCTGAATCATTTCTTTTCCACTTCCAACTCCAGGCATAGATCTTTCCTCTTCTTCCATGGAAAGATGGTGTGGAGGACCAGCCACCCTTTGTTTCAGTATTTTCCTTCCCCCTTCCTTATCCCAGATGTGGGCTTTGCAACTGGGAAAATGAATGGGTAGACTGTGAGGAATAGAAGCCGTTGTCCTCCTTTGGCTTTGAAGAGGTGCTCTTCCCTTAAAAAAAATACAGCTCCTCAATGTACCCCACAGAGGTTCAGGAGCACTGGCATCTCAGAGGAGTTTGTAGTTGCGTACTCCCAATCTAGGTAGTATGTAGGGCTGCTATGGGCCAGATGGTATTTTGAAGCACAAGACCTCTCTAGTGGACCACTAGCCTGGATTCACCCTAGAGCCTGTTCCATGAAAGAGGTTGACAGCCCTTTCTCTCCCCCTCGAATGGTACAATATAGGACTTTGAGGCTCACTCCAGACCATCTGCAGCAAATTAAAATGTCATGACCTATTATTCAAACCACCTTGTCATATTGACACTTGAAGACCTTTCTAAATATAACTGATTTTATGCAAGCAACATTGTTTAATTTTGCATTTCACAGGGCTCCCACAGTGACCCAAGACTTGCTTCTTTAGTTTCCTGGTTTTTGGTACTGCCTACCTTGCAGGAGAAGGTGGGCATGTAGAAGAACTGAATAAAAGCAAATTTGACAGGTTTTTTTTCTTCCGTTGACAGTATTTGAAATTGGGTTAAGTTGTGTCCAATCCTTTGAAAACAAGATTTATCTCCTAAAATTTTCAGCCCAGTTTAGGTTGATGCTGCCCTATTATTTTGGGACTTGGTAAAAAGCCCTTGAAGATGTCAGCCATTGTTTTATTGCTTTGATGGTGCTTGGTTCTTGGACAGTTCATGAATGTCACCATGCAGTAAGGAATGTGCTAGATCTGTGCCCTTTCTCTTACTTATTTCACCCCTGCACCCAACACTAGAGCAGGTAGAAGCTGGAAGTGCTGCAAGGAACAAATGCCTCAGTATTGACTTCTCTCAGGCCTACATCCACCCCAGGTGCATGATTACACTTTCTATCTGACCTGCAGTACCTCTTGGAGTTCAGTCAAACATCTTCAGAGTTCTTTGCTAATGCTAATTAGTATTATTTCAGTCCAGACTCTCAGCTTTGCTTTGGCATTGTCTTTGCTACTGCCCATCAGTCTTCACCTGAAACCTCCCCTGTTAGGCCATGCAGCCCAGCTTTGCTAATGTACCTCAGTCCTGACTTGCAGCATCCTCTGCTGTTCTAACCTTTCCTCCGAAACACTTTCCTCATAGTTTCAGTCCTGAGTCTCTCCCTACACCCCAACCCCCACCCTAACTTCACATTGGTCTTATCCTATAGTGTGTCCTCCTTACTGGAGGTTTGGTATCTTGCATGTAGTTTTGTCAATGCATTTCAACCCAGAGTGAGTTGCCAGGGTGGGTGCATGGCACAAAATGATCATGTCTTGTGCAGGCACACACTTCTCTGCCTCACTCAAACCACTTTTGATTAGATATTTTCATGGCGAGGACAAGCTTTACTTGAGAAATATAAAGAAAGCACATTTTACACAAAAAGTGATTTCCTTGGCCAGCCATTTCCTGTGTGCCTTTTGTTACTATTGCAGATATGTGTTTGAATAAGAGCCTTTCCTCCTTCCCTCTCCTATTCCTCCCTGTTCTTTCTTGCAGTGAAGTCACAATCCAGTGTTTATAGACTCCATGTGATGTCAGAGACTCAGCCTTCTGACTTCACTTGCAGGCTCAGGCAGAAGGTGCAGACGGGCTGACAGAAGAAAAAAAGCCCCCTCCTCTTCCCTTCTCCCCCCCCCCCCTTTGGTTTATAAAACCAGTAGCTGAGATAAATCGGAAGGGGGTGGGGAGAAGCAGCAGGGAAAGCTGAGAATGATGCCAGAAAGGTACAGTAAATTGGCTTTATGTCTCTCTTCTTCTTGAAAGTTTAGAGTGTAAAATTGCCCTGCAGAGGCCAGATCTTGCAGACCACACGCATGTGTGTGCCACCCAGTGACACTCTGGCTATACGGTGTATTCTGTGACGGGGTGTGTGTGCATGTGCAGGGAGGGAGGTAGTGAGGGATGCAGGGTAGGGGCAGGGAAACAGCTTAATACCGTTTCTCAGAGGAACGCAGCTGGAGTCCTATTTGGCTGGCCACAGTGAGCCTCTCTCTTGTCCGTTTCAAAGGCCCCAGCTGCTGGCTGTTCCCTGCATTCTGTCTTCAGCTTTGAAACCGACATAAATAGGTTATTGGGTTTGTGCGTGTGATTTTTTTTTTTTTTCCCTGTGCGTATTTTTTTTCTTTTCTCTTTTTGTTTTTTTGTGGTTGTTTTTTATGTTTTTGCTTTGTGGGTTCGGAATGGGTGGGGGCCTGGTATTTGAATGTGGTGGGTGTATGCCTAAGGAGGGAAAAAGGCAGGGCCTTAGGGACACATTCTCAAGGGCTGCAAGAGATGATTTCCTTTTTAACATCTCCATCTTTTTAACTGACGACGGTACAATAGCAGTGTGGGCGCATCAGCAAAGAACTGCCTTAAAAAAGGTGGGGGCTGGTTAACTTGCCCCTCCCTTCTTCTTTAGCAATTTTTTTTCTGTGTCCAATTTGCCTTTCATTTGAGATTTTGGACAAAAAAGAGGGCAGTGGGTGGGCTGCTTTGAGTTTTGTGATATAATGCGACTGGAGCGAGAGACTAAAATGCAGACAATTAAGAAATGGAGCGAGGGCTTTGCTCATTCAGTCTGTTGAGGAAGCCGTCATTTTGTGTTAGTGTGCGTGTCTGGGGGAGGAAGGATGGGGAGAGAGTGACAGTGGAAGGATGTATGACATTGTGTTGTCTCTGTACTTGTTAAATTCACTCTCCAGGGACAAGGGACTTCAAAGGAAATCAGCAGACAAGGGAGTCCTTCTAAAAATGACCCCACCGTGAATTGCGTTTGACTTGGCTCTTATGGGCAAAGATGTTGTGATTTGTTCCACTCTTAAAATGAAGGGCTGGAGACAGAAAGTGCATACAGGTGTTGGGCAAGCTCCTCTCTGCCACAGCTGTGCCAGCACACCTCATCCCGATGACCAGTAGTGGCTCTGCTGTTCCACTCCTACCCCTCATTGGCAGAGCTGTATTACTCTCATCCTGGGAGCCTGCAGCATCCCTGTCCTCCAGCCAATTCACTTCACTTCTAATGACCTACAGCACCCCTTGGTTTTTTTCACTGCTGCTGGACCCTTGCAGTCTTCTACCAGCGCATCTCAAGCCTGACGAATAGCACCCCCTGCAGTTACAGAGCCAGTCTTTTGTAGCACAGATGTATAATTAATCATGCAGCGCTTTTGCAGTCTAAACAAGCATGTGAATTATTGGAAGAGACCCACCTACTGCATGATTCTCAAAATATTTAATTCTACTGACCTCTGAGAAAGGCTCTGCTGACTATAGTGTGGAAATACCTGTGTTAATGTAGCTTCAGTGGTGATATGAGTTATGATTTGAAGCTACAGTTTCAGTGGTGAAAAGCTATTGGTCTAACTCAGTGCAGCAAAATTTCTTCCCTGTTCCCCACCTCTGGCTTGAAAGGACTTAGGTGGTCATTTGCATCTTTTTGTCCTTCTCATGGTTTTAAGGGTTCTTACTTGCAGCTCAGGGGATTTGTTAGCTTGGTTTTTATCTTAAAAGTATTTTACATTCTCTAAATACCAGGAGTTATGTTGGTTCCTCTAAGCCATGACCAGTTGCTAGCTGAACCATGGAGCCTGGTTTGTCCTCAGTCAGCTCTGAGGGCAGAATCCCCTAAGACATCCACAGATCCCATGCTTCTGCTGTTTCCCCTCCCACTAATGACAGATGTCCAGCATGCTCTAGGTGGGGTTGAGTACTATATTTGCTGTGAGCTGTGTGTACGTGGAGCAGGGAGGGGAAACAGTGTGAACTAGAAGGCAGAGAGGATAGTGGGGATGTAACCTAGCCAATGTGATGCAGGAAAGGCCTTAAACTGTGTCTTGCTACTGGTGTGATCCATACAATATATTTCTTTGGACTTTGTACAGACCTGTTTTAAATCACTGATGAGACTAGGTTCCTTCCACTCTCTTTTTCTTTTCTTTTCTCTAAATTCCCTTCAATTTGCAGAGAGCCATTACCCAGCACTGTAACCATATATGCTGTGTGCTGTAACTGCGCAGAACCCTACTGCATGTTGGAAAGTGACAGGGTTAAAACCTTTTCCTAAGTAAGGGAAAGGTCCCCAGGTGTCTTCCTTCACTCTCTTAATTGCAAGGAAGGAAGGAGGCAGACTCCAGCTGGGTATGAGACCTTATCAAGAGGATAAAAGCATTGGGGTAAGGCACTGTCCTTCTGAGTAAGGGAAATTCTGGGCAGGAGGTGCCTGTACAGAAGGGGTGCCTGCAGCTGCTGGTAAAGGGGAATTTGAAATGATTTATTTTATGTCTCCTTGTTATGACAGCCTCTCTTTTTGCAAGCCCTGCTGCTTTTTTGTCTTTTCCCTTCAATCTTGAAGGGAAAAAAACCCTTAACCACTAAAGAAACCCCCTAATTATTACCCAATGCTAGCTGGTGACTTACTGTTTCTCTAGGGATTGAAGCTGGCTAATTCCTGATGCAATGGCTATAGTTTTTCTGCTACGTTAGAAAAGCAAGCCAGCACTTTGATCTTGCAGAATGAATCCTATCATGAAAGTTTGGTAGCAGAGCTGGCATTTGGAAGCTGGCATTTTCCTCCTTCTCTCAACTCTTGGGTCTGCCTCACCCTTGTAGTGGACTGGCTTCGATGTAGCTAGGATTCTATGCCACAAGTCATTACCATGGAAAATCTTCTTTCCCTACAGATCTGATATGCACTTTCTTCTCACTCCCATATTCATTAATACAATTACGCCAAGTGCAGGTAAATACCTAGTAAGTGCTGGGATTCTACACTTACTGATTTTTTTTTTCTTTACCTCATTTTTAATTGTTAATTGGGAAAGAATTGTGCTGCAGTTCTTTCCCTTCACCCCATGACAAATATGGATTTTGGACCATAAAATTGGCTAAGACCAGTGCACAGTTGCTGAAAGAATAATTTAGCCTGAAGCACCTTTATTATTGCTGATGATGCATGAAAAAAAAGACTCTAGCTCTGCTTCCAGAACCCTGGTGGAGATTGCAGTGCTGGAAGTTAAAAACCCAACATGGCACCTTCTTGCAGGCTTAAGTCTAAATGTTCCACAAGCATTTTTAAAAAGTAACATATTTGTCCCTCAGCTGTGATTACCTTTTTCAGCAAAGTCTGAGAGGCCATGAGACTCCCGTGGTGCTAGTAAAGCCCTAAGCAGTTCACTTTTTCCATCTGCAAGAGAAACAACCATAGCCTATTAAAGAAATGCTTAAAAATTAATTCAGTTAACTTCACTGGGCTGTTTTGTAGATCCTCTTGCACCTGGAAGTAGAGATTGCTGATGGTTTTATTAGGAGCATGGGACCATGATCCAACCATAGGTCTACACACTTTAAAAATAAATGTTCTTACTCAGGTTAAGAACCAGTTACCTTGCCTTCACTGCTATTTTAATTTGGGTTAGCAGCTTGAGTTCAAATCTATAGAGAAAGTGGATTGATCTCTAGCTGTTAATGCATGTTAAAACCCGAGTCACCTTGTCTTTCCTTATGGTTTTTAACCCCAGCTGGCCAGCTTGGATGAGCTAATCCTAGATGAGAACACATTTTATGCAGTGTAAGTATTGCTCCAAGTTGGTGTAGGGGTTCTTATGTTTTAAAAATGGGGTAATTCCAATTGCTTTTGTTTCTTGCTCCTATTTTAACTGCATTGTGTGTTAAACCCTTGGACTAAGGGATTAAATGCTTTTTTGAAGTTTTTTTTTCAACACAGCTTTGTTACTGGTTCTTACAGTTCTTGTGATATCAGGTACTAAAATCACTTAAATTCAAACTTGTTGTGATTTTTTTGGCAGGGCAGATGAGAAGTTAAGGCAAATAAATAATCAGAATATGACCCTTGTAGGAGGAGAAGGAAGGGTACCAATGGTTCAGTAATTCATGGATTAGTAGAGCTACAAAACACTGCTATGCATGACAGAAGAATTGGAAGCTCATGAGATTTATTTTACCTTAAATCCTTTCTGAGAGAGACCTCTGGCTACTTAGATGAGCCAAGATGCCTTCAGCATCCAACAGTCCTGATCTATTCCCATTCACCTTATCTTACCTTCTGCCTCCTGCCACCACAAGCCTTTTTAGAGTGTTTTTTAACATGCCTGAATGTTTGTGAATGTTCTGTAGCAGCAGTGTGTCATCCTGTATTCTAAAAGGTAAGTGACTTGGAGAACCAGCCTCAGTTCTTCCAAATCTTTCTTGGGTTTTTTTTCTTCTGCTAGATCATATAAGATTCAAAACAATCATTGCACACATCTGGGAGAAAGCCAACAAGGAGTAAAAATAGGAATCTAAATTGCAGTTGCCTCTAAAATTTGGGACTACATCATGGGGGATTTCAGAAAGAAGAAAACCTGGAAATTCTACTCGCCTCTGGACAGGAACACCCCCCCCCTCCCCCCAGCCAAAAAAAAGAAAAAAAAGGAAAGAAAACCCCTGTTAAAGGCTAACACATTACAAAGAAATTCTTTCTGTAAAGCAAGTTCTGGCAAGGGAGAATTGGTTTATGGTAAGACCATTTGAATTTTTTCCTTTTATAAATTTAGGTACATTTAGTGATTCAGATAATGAAGATTTATTGATGACCTTTTCTGCCTTGTTGGATAGTCTTGCCAGTGAACCATATATTTATGTGGCTTTCTATTTTTTTAATTCTCCCTCCCCTCCTCCTTATTTTGGATATCTGTGGAGAAATGGGATCTTTTATCCTTCAAAGTTCAGCGTTTGATGTTCGTAACCCTTTTGCTGGAGTCGAGTCCCTTTGTCTGCAACATCAGAACCACTTCCACAGCAACCAATTCCAATATTGCAAGCAGAGGCTTCTAACTAGAGATGTAAAGAATAAGCAGCAGAAACTGAGCAGGTGTTAAGGAACAAAGATCATGTTTCCATTAAGCAGTTCTTTGCAACAAAGATGGAGGATGAGCCCTATTGAAATATTAAGACAACAGAAACAGATTTGTCTCCCATGCTGATATTTCTTGATTTTCCTGCCATGATTTCTACATTCAACCACTTTTATCATCTTCTCCTTGGATGTGCCTCAGACTACTTCAGCCTGGCTGCTAAAATCTGGTTGTATGACTCAATGTGTGGTATATGGAGATCCTCTTGTTGTCTGGAGGAGAGCCATTCCCAAATGATGGCCAAGTCATGACTACTGGGTTGAGTGCTCTACACAGAGTATTTCTATGAGGCATTAGATTTCTTTAGTGTCTTTGGGAGAAAATCCAGTCCTAGGGAATTAATGAAGGAGGAGCCCTTCCTGCATTCACTCCAGTATTCAGGGAGTGGTCTGATACTTCCTCCCTCTCCAGTGGGGCAAGATATATAAAACTTTTTAGCTAAGGCACTCTACAGGAAGTAGAAGGGCTGGTGGGAATAGTGCTAGGAAATGTTAATGAATGCAGCCGGCCTGATGTCTTTCTTGGAGAGAGACAGACTAGCTGCTGTTGCTTTACACTTGTCTAAAGAATTAGCTGTCCCACAGCGAGTGTAAGTTGCCATCCTTGATTGTGTGACCTGGAGGTGCCTGATCTCATTGTCCTCTTTTGTACTATCTGTCTTGAAGTTTTTTCTTTAGTGCCCATCCTGATAGCATATGACCACTAGAGATAAAAGCTGTTCAAGTGCATGGGAGAGTCTGTCTATGACATGAAACAGAATTAAGGGAGGAAGGTCCAGGCAGAGGTGCTGTTTTGAGAAGGGGGTTCAGTTAGTGTGCTTCAGAAGAATCTGTGCATTTGTTCCTGTGTGGAGACATGAGTCTCTACATGCTGCTCATTCAGTACTCTTCATCAGCATTGAAAAAGCTCATTCTTTAAAACTCCGCTCAAATAATCCCACCAGCTGCCTTCAGAGGTCCTGTCATTCTTACAGATGCCCGTGTACTTATTTCCTGCTGCCAGGCAGATGGGATTGGAAAGTTAATTGGTGATAGTCTTTAGGATTTTTTTTTAAGAGACTGACTTAGGTACTATTGAAAGGTTCAGAATTAACAGCATCTGAAAGCCAGTATCCTTCAGCCACAGGAAAGACAATGTCACTACCCTGTAAACCTCAATCCTGACCTGGCACAACTGCCTTTAATGTAGAAAAGCAATAAACATCATTTGAATCCCATTTCTCCTTGTAGGTTCTAGACAGTGCCTATGGCTTTTGAGAGTCGACTGTGAACACTGGCCAAGACAAAAAATACTCCACCTCACCCTTAATATAGCTGTCTGGAGTGGGATAATGATTCTGAGTAATTACTAACCTATAGCTAGATCAGAAATCTGAACCCACTTCTCATTTGTATACAAGTAAAAGGGATGTTTGCAGCAAAGGAGGAGGGATTGGAGAGTAACAAAGGGGCAAGATTTTTATTGTAGAAGTGTCCTGCTGGCTCTTCAGCTATGGTTGTGTTGCATGAAATAGTGGGGAGTTAATTTTTTTTTATGTTGGAATAACAGTCAACTTACAGCACTTATTCTTAGAAGACATTTGAGAATTTACAATGGTGAGTAAAATTCCTTTTAAAATTGGCTCTAAGAGTTATTTTTGGGGAGCGCTCATGTTTGGTTTTAATGAATTCCATGTTTTTATATTTGAAAAGTAACTCCTATAAATCAGACTTAAAAAAAAAATCTGATGTAGAGAAGGCTACTGATCTTGATCCTAGAATTGGATCTACACAGGCACTAAGTTACAGTAATGGAAATCTGATGGTAGGATTGGGATATGAGTGTCTTAATGGGATTAATTTTTATTAGTTCTATTAAACATAATTCTGTTTTGGATTGGTTGTGGTCAAATAGTTATTTCAGAGATCATCCAGAATGTGAGTTTCTTGCTTCTAAAATAAAGTGTAGCTTTTGGTTGCGAAGAAAAAGTAGAAAAATGTGAACTAAATGTAAACTGATACTATATTCTCTTCCTGAGTCTGCAGGCATCCTAAAACAATTTCTTGGAGGGGTGAGCCTTGCCATTCAACTCCATAGTTTTTGTTAACTCTGAAATCAAAAGATGATATAAAATGGGTGTTGCTAACTGCATTATTGCAGGTCACTTTAGCAGGAATATAATTAAATGTGACAAATAGTGTTTTGGTACTTTTTTAATTAGGTGTCTTATGGATGAGCAGCAACTCTTATAATTTAAGATAATGGGGGACAGCTTTTTTGGCAGGTGTCCCACAAATTAACCTTTACCCTCCCTGAGTGCCACACTGATCCTTCCTCCTCTGCTCTGTCTGTTTCATAGTTTCATAGTAACTAGGGTCAGAAGGGGCCTAGAGCAGGCCATCTAGTCTGACCCCCTGCCAATGGCAGGAACAAGTGCTGGGGTCACA
>JAGPOW010001296.1:59716143-59748803 GCA_030014935.1 Caiman crocodilus
GGACCCCAGCCAAGTACCTATCTAATCTACTCTTGAAGACACCCAAGGTAGGAGCAAGAACAACTTCCCTAGGAAGCTGGTTCCAAATCCTAGCCACCCCGACTGTGAAGTAGTGCCTCCTAATGTCCAACCTAAACCTGAATGTCTGTTTTCTGTTCCTTGTCCAATTTTCTCCCACTTTTTGCTTCCTGCTTGTGTGTCTTGCCTGCTGTTTCCTGCCCCATCTCTTGCTGTGCTGCCAGTCTCCTCTGCCCATGGCACTTGTGCCATTGGTTGGCCATCCCTGCTTTAAGACCTAGCATACCACATATAAAACTTAACATATGACCTTCGTAACTTTTCATTACTACGATTAGGCAGCCACTTACTTTGCTTCGTTATATTAAACAAACTCTCCCATCAACAGTGGTACATTTTTCCCATAGGCAGTTCTGGAACAGTAGTATATGTAGTGTGTGCAGATTGACAGAACAAGTTAATTCTATGTTCAAAGTACATTTGCTGATTAATTGGTGTTACCAGCACTTAAAAACGTGTATTTTTGTTGTTGTGCGTGCCTTTGAAGTATCTAGCAGTGGCCACTGTTGGAGATAGGATACTGGATGCCATGTACCACAGGACTGGTTCAGTGTGGCAATTCTAATACTGCTATAGTTTTTTCATAACAAGTTTTTGTATTGAATATATTTCTGAATTTTTAAAAGTTGACTCTTAGAGATTTAATTTATCTTGTGTTTAGAAGTGCACATGTTTGTATGATTTTTATTTACATGGTAATGTATTTTTGTCTCTTACTATTTTTTTATCATATAAGCAACATTTAATGTATACAAAGATATCTATGCTGTGCTTTAAGCCAGTGGTGCTCAATCTTCCGTCCCCACAAATCAGATGAATGGTTTAGGCCTGGACTGCCAGCCAGATTCCATGGGCAGGGTCAGTCTGTGGACCAAATCCAGCACAGTGCTGGTGCACAGGGTCAACCTGTGGGTGTGATTCCATGTGCCAGCCCTGCCCTGCATGATAGATCTGACCACGGCAATTAAAGCTGCCACTGCTCCCCTGCTGCCAAATTTCCAAACCTGTGGGGAATTCCATAGGGTGGATGACATGGCCCAGCGAGCCAGAGTTTGAGCACCACTGCTCTAAGCAATCTTACCCTAAATGTTAAAAAAAAAACAATAACAACAATAACCCCCCCATAAGACTGAGCCATGAGCTGCTTTCCACCCCTTTGCCAGAGGCACAGTTAACCAAATCTGAAATCCAAATCTGACTGGTTCATCCTATCATTTCTGATTGCAGCCTGTATCCTGCTTTTCCTTTCCCTGAATGCTTGAGGGAGAAGCACTGCTTAGAGCAGTTTTTCTCAACCTGTGGGCTGTGACCCAGAAGTGGGTCGCAAGAATATATCAAAACGGTTGCAAACAAACTTTAAAAATGTATTTTGCTTTAAAGGAGAAAAAATGCAGGAAACCGTGGCTTTTCTCTTGCAGGCTGGCAGATTTCCAGCCTGCAAAGGGCTGCTTAGTACCACACCATGCTCCACACTGCACCCCCGCAAGCCCCACACACAAGGGTGCTGGGGCCTGGAGCAGGGGGACAGCAGGTCAGGAGGGGCACTGGGTTGCAACTGGCCGCTGATGTTTACAAATGGGTCTGGTAGAAAAAATGTTAAGAACTACTGACTTAGGATTGCCTGGAGGACATCCTACAGGGTTAGGTGAATACCTGGGAGTAGTAAATTGCAATCTGGAAGGTGGTTTATGGAGAACACACCAGAAACAACTTCCTTTTGTATCCAGGGAGCTCTACAACTCGATCACTTCTGTTAACCACAGTTGCAGCAATCATATGAGGAGAAAGATGTGGCTCAGGTATACAAGTCAGGCATCCAGTGCAGATCAGAGCCACTAATGCATTGTGTTACTGGGGAGGGAGGGAGAGAGAGAGAGAACACTTAGTAAGACAGAACCTGTTTTTTGAGGTAGCTGCAGTTCCCAAATAGTTCACCTGAAGCACATTGCAGCCATGTAATCTGAGAGAGAGAGAATGCAAAGATCAGACTAGAAGACTTGGTACCAGAAACGATCAAGTCTTAGCATGTTGTGGGAGGGGCAAGACCTTCCTAGAAACTTCTGCTTATGTGGCTGCCTATCTAGCATCTGGGGATTCAGTCAGTCCCTGCTGATTTGCTAACTCAACTGACAAAGGGTGGGAGCAGGTATTACTATTACATGTTATGGTTGCTTCCCTTAGCCTGTTGCCATCGCTCTAGTACTATCTACGTTGAGCTTTAGCCCATCTCATCTATACCTCTGTCTCACCTAGCATTAGTTTTGACAGGGACTACAGTGTACAGTTTGCTTTTCTTTCTGCAGGTTAAGTCACCCACAAGGAAGTTGTCAGTGAAAGTGCTGTCCGAAGGCCTGTCTCAGCGCAGCCAGTTAAGCAATCCAGGGCTTCGCTGGCTGAGCTGTAAGGAAGGGCCCGCTCCTGGAATAAGCTTTGTTACAAGAGATGAAGGATGCCTGAGGCTTATGAGAATGGAGCTGGGGGAAGGGGCAGTCATGGAAACTGTCATAGCTGCTCTGCAAAGCTCCTGGCAGAGAGAGTTTTAAGTGATGTTCAAGCTTTCTCTGCCCAGCACTTAAAGCATTTCAGGCTGCCAGGCTCCTACATTTTCACGTGAAAAGCTCTGAGTGGCAGATGGAGGAAGCTGGAGTGTCATACAAAGCTCCCTTCCCTGGCATGCAGTTTCAACATGAAAGAGCTGAGATGAGCTGACAGGCTCTGCATCCCCCTTTCCCAGCTGGCCTCTTCACTAGCATCCATGTTTCAGCCCCTGCCTACACTTATACCATGATTTAAAAGGAAGAAAAAAAAAGCCTGAGGACTATAGATGCACACAGCAAGTTGCTTAGGTGGGAAAGTGCATGTGGTTCTTCAGTCTAAGATGTGTGCAGGAAAAAAGATTAAAAAAATAAGACGTTACAATCATAGAAAACTCAGGGGGGAAGGGACCTCGGGGGTATAGTCTGCCCTCCTGCTCCAAACAGGACTAGGCCCAGCCCTGTCATCCTAGCCAAGGCTTGCAGTGGGGTCTTAGAAACCCCCAAGGACAGGAGAGCCCACCACCTCCCTGGGTGACCTGTTTCAGCAGGGTTTTTTTTACACTCTTCGTGAGGAAGTTTCTTCTGACTTCTAACCTGAACTTCCCCTGCTACAAGTTGTGCCGGTTGCTCCTTGTCCCGTCACTTGCCGCCACTAACAGCAGTCCAGCTCCAGCCTCTTCGCGACCCCCTGCACTGCAGAGAGTCGAGGGCTGCTAGTGAAGCCCCTCAGCCCGCTCTTCTCCGGACGAAACGAGCCCAGGGCCCTCGGCTCGGTCCGACCCGTCCCCGCTGGCCCGCAGAGGCTCAGGGCCGGGCCGGGCCGCTGCGCCTAGCCGAGGCGCGGGCCGGGAGCGGGACCGTGCAGCCTCTTCTCGGCGGCGCTGCAGGGCCGGGGAGGAAACTCCTGGGGGGCTGGAGCCGCCGCCCGAGCTCGGGCAGGGCCGCGGGGAGCTGCACCCGTTCGAGTCCCTCAACTGCGCTTTGCTGGGGGGAGGGGGCAGCCGACCCGTCACCGCCCGGGGGCTGAGGCGCTTGGCAGCCCATCGGGGCAGGGCGGCGGAGCACTCGGCTGGGGGAGGGGCGTCCTCAGAGGAGGAGAAACTGAGGCGCAGCTCCCTTGCCAAGGTGGACCACACGGGCAGAGATCGCTGGGGGAGTGGCGAAGAGAGGCAAGTGCCTGCTCCCACCGCATAGGGCTCCCGGTTCCTACGTCCCCCAACTCCGACCACCGCTGGGCGCTGCCCCTTTAAACGGGCGGTGCCGGCCCCGCCCCTCGCAGGCGCCCTGAGCGCGCGCGCACATGCCGTCTCCCCTCCCCTCCCCTCCCCCCAGTCCGGGACCCGCCGCTGCCGTTGCTGGTGCCGCCGCCTTGCGCGCACGGCCCCCCCCCCTCCTCGCTGTCGCGCGCGGCCCCCCAGCGCCTCCCCCCATTGGCTGGGCGGAGGTCAGGTGACCCCGTGTTATTTCCTGTGTGTGTGCGTGCGCGGGGGGAGAATGGAGCGAGTCGCCCCCGCGCCGCCGGCGCCGAGCCTCCCCCGGCCCCGCCGCCGCCGCCGCCCACGCCACTGAGCACCGGGCCTCCCCGCCCCGCCCCGCCCCGGCCGGCCGTGGCGCGGGAGGGGGCCGCAGGTAACGGGGCAAAGGGGACGCCGCGCTGGGAGGGATTGGGCCGCGGGCTCCGCTGTCCTTGGGGCGGGGCAGGCGGGAGGGGTTGGGCCGGCCTCGGACGAGCACGTGAGGTGGGGGGGGCTGAGACAGGGGGGTTGCGGGGAGCTTTGCCGGTGCCCACCTCCCGCCGGCGAGGAAGCGAATCGGGGCCCCGTGACCCAGACCCGGCTCCTCTCGCGTTCCCTGCCTGGGGGGAGTGTTACATAATTGGGGCCTAGCGCGGGCCGGGCCGCTCCGATTCTGTTGTGCCGGCTCCTTTCATCGCAGGGCCTCGATCCGCAGGGCCGGCCCTCCGAGCTTCTTCCTCTTCTCTGCCCCTGCCTGGGCATCGTAGGCCCTGGATGTCATAGCGCTTTCGGGGTGGGGGAGCTGGACTAGGCCGGGTGTGGGGTCTCTTCTGTGCTGCTCTTCTTTGCTTTCCTTAACTGAAATTGGGGTGGGGGGGACTTCTCTGTTTCTGGTGATGGGAACAGGCTTGACCCACGAGAGCATAACTGCCACATTTGTGGTTTTGGAGAAGGCAGATCTGTGCTTTCAGACTTCCCTAGCAAGTAGGTGCCCACTTGCTGTGCAGGGCCTTTCAACTGGTCTCAGCAAAGCACCATTGGATGAGCAGAGGATGGAGGCCAACCTCCTCTCCAGCGAGTGTTTGTAGGCTGGCTGGGCTTGTGGGAAGTCGGGAGTCTCCCTTTGTTGCCTGTACTCCAGCATGCTTTGTGCTCAGATGGGTTTTGATCTTTTGGGGCGGGGTTAATGTGCCATACCTTTTACCCTCACTGAAGTTAGTCTTAAACTGTGCCTGAAACTTTCTTTTTTTAAGCTTATTGCATCCAAATAAATTTTTCATATGATGGAAGTATTGTTGTTGGGGGTTTTTTTAACCCAGAAAACTAGGTAGGGTTATATGGGATGCTGCTACAGCTTGAGCTGCATGTAGCCGTGTGCTCCTTTTTTATCTCACTAATGCACTTGCCCTGCTTTCCCCAGAAGAGGGAAAGTGACAGTCTTGTTCTTCTGCTGAAAGAACTACTGTGAAAAATCAGGGGGAAAAAAGGGTGTTCACTGATGGTCAGTCATATCCCTTGATAGCTATATTTTGCTTAACACTTTTGAAGAAAGTTGAATAAAGCTGGATTACTTCAGTAAACTGTAGGTGCCTAGAATATATATATTATATTTTTAAAAAATTACACAATACTTTGTTATAAATCTAATATGATTTCTGGACAGTGTCATGAGAACACCTTGTATGTAAGAATATGACCTACTGCTCCAAAATTCTCAGAGTGAGACCATGTGCAGGTGCCAGTACTCAAGATCAAGTATTTGTAGGAAACCTTTGGACTTGGGTACTCCATAAATCCTCTTGATGTCCAGTTGCATCAGCTTTTTGATGGAAACAGCTAAGCCTGTCTTTAACGATGTAAATTTGAGCATTGATCTTTAAATGAACTTCTACAAGCTTTGAGACTGGTAAGACCTGGATTCCTGGTGCAGTCTGCACTTATTTATTTTTCCATTCCCAGGGTGGCCCATGAAGGTTGGTTTCCATTGTAAAGGCATCAGTTCCTTATGTTGGAATGATTAAAAAATCATCTCTCATGGGGTAGGAGGCTTTGGTGTCTTATCAGACACAAAGATATGTTGAAGGCCATTTAGTTGTTTTTATTTTACCAAAGGAATATTACCCATGGTGCATAATTTGAATTCGCATGAAGGGAATTTTACCCACTTTACCATGTTACAAATAGGGATATGTTCCAAGACCGTGACTGTACTGCCCCCCAGGCCCCACTTTTGCAAGACAATTTTGGTACTTGCCAACAGCAGACAGTGAACACAAACACAGGGCACTAATGTAATGGGGATGGCAACTAGAGAAACACGTGTTGCAGACAATGAGTGAGGAGTACAGATCCACAGTGCACCTCACAAAGTAGTGACTGCAGGCTTCCACCATCCTGATCACATAAGAATTTACCTTGCTTATAACAAAATTGTGGTATAAAAAGGACATAAGAGCGCGCACAAGAGCAAATTCACACGTACAGAACCTGCATAAAGTGAGAGAAACCTGTACATAATTTATTCTGTCAGTTCATTTGGGTTGGTCCTTGTTCTCTATTTGTCTGTATAGTCTTCCAGGAAAAGCAGAAAAGAAGCCTTACCCCCCCTTCCCCATTTCCCCCAGGTAAAAATATGTAGAAACAAGTTCGTTCATGCTGCCTTTATACAATATTGAAAAGAAAAGTAAGACCCCATTTCCCCCCTCCCCCCTCCTTTTTTTTTAGGTCAGCTTTAACTAAACCAGCTACCATGCAGAGCTAAATGACAATGGATGCTCTTCTTGAAGGGCCCTTTATAGGATTTTTTTCTTTTTTTTTTTTTAACTGCAGTTCTTGTTGGTACTCTAGCAGCTTGGCAGGTTGCTGTCTGGTATAATATGTAATGAATTCAGATGGTTTCTATACTGCTTGTTTGATTTCCCTGTAATTTGAAATTTATAGGGCATTTTGGGGGGAGTTTATAGCTGGTCTATATAAATCTCAAATTCTGATATGAGATATGGTCAGATCTCTGGAAGGGGTATGATTAGTTTTAACCTAGCTTTTTAATTAAAATACATCTCTAAAACTAGTTCAATGAAATTTGGTACTTGTGAAAAGTACTGAATTAATGGGTTTTTTTGGAGTCTAAAGCTTTTTAGCATAAGAAATGGATTTGGCAGTACTGGTTTCTCTAACATCAGTGTGTTTTTGACTTGACCACAACAGGATTTATTTCTACACTGTTTAGGCTTCTCTGTGGGATCAGTGACTAGAACGCTCAGGTAGGGCCATCTTGTAAGTATCTAGGTAGTCAAATAGTGCCAGTTACTGGAGTGTCTTTTGTGAGTGCATGTATCTAGTCAGAACCATAGTCTCATACAAGTGTCACCAAATTTTGATTACCAGATTTTCATTAGGTAGTAGTAGCTTCTTTTTATAATTGTTCTGGATTGAGTTGGACAAGCTTATCGACAGTTTTACTGCTTTTTGGAGGTAGAATTTTTATTAATATTCTAGTCAAAATAGTTTAAAATGGTCTTAAATACTTTTGACCAATTTAATAGCTTTGATACTCTGGTAAAGGAGAAAGGTTTAAATAGATGGATATGAGGTCAAGAGCTAATCATATGCAAGTTAAATTAAATTCAGGCAGAGTCAATTTGCCTCTACCTATTGCTGTTTTAGGAGTGGAATACAGTGTTCCCTAACTTGGCTCTTGAACACTCATAAATGTTTTGGTCAGTATGCCTCAATCTTAGGTGGGAGTACCCTTTTCTCTTCCCAGCCTGGATGCCTTTGTAACTCTCCTTTTAGATTGACTGACAGCATTATTTATTTAATCCCCCCCAGTTTTAAACTTCCATACCCATTTTGTGCCACAGCACCTCTATGCTATTGTACAGTGGCCACCCTATAGCATATCTTGCTTTCTTTAGCTGAGCCTGTGTTTCATGCTTTGCTCTGGTTTTGCAGAATGTGAGTTGGATATAAAGATGAGACTTGTCAAAATTGCCATGAGTAATGTAAAATACAAAGCTGATATGCAGTTGAGCCCTTTATTTCTTTGTACCTTTACTAGCTTTTTTTTTTTTTTTTTAAACCTTTTTTTAATAATAATGTGAAATATCAACTACACATGGGTGAAACTTGGATGTTCAGAACAGTTTGTTAATGTACTTGTGGATCCCATCAGTTTTTTGGAACTTTTAGTTTTGATTCATGAGGTTGGGGGCCTATCATTGGTTACACAGGAAACCCTAAAGCATTTTTAGGTAGTATTGCCAACTGCTGGAATATTTTTTTTCTGTATTGTAAGTCCTTTATTCTAGCCCTCATAGACTGTAGATCTGCCTGGACAGTTTGACCTGAGCTGAGTAATATTCAACCTAGGTTCCATGTTTTTTTTTTCCCTTGCTACTGCCACTTCTTCCTTTCCCCTTTTTCTTTTTACTTTTCTCCCTCCTACTGTCTCCAAAGCATTATACTAAATTTTAAGGATACAGTGGTCCTCATGGTAGTTTGGTGAATAAAGCTACATAAGGGAAGAAGACTTAAAAAGAAATCAGGATGATTTAAGACTTAAATTTGATATCTGCAGTTCAGACCTCAGAGTTGGGGGTGCTTGTTTGAGATGTAGAAGGTGGTGGAAGGCATGTGAACATTTTCCTATTAATCTAAATCTTAAAATGCTGTTATGTACCCGTTTCCTGCTTACCACTCCATGTTGGCAACTAACTGAATTGGAGTAATGCAAGTACATATGCATAATTTCAAAATAAGTTGATTTTTCTTTTTGTGAGCTTTCTCACAAATTAAAAAAAATCAATAGCTTTTATGGGTTCTCAAAATTGAGGCTGACCACTAATTCCCAAACTCATTCTGAATTGCTTGGTTGTCTGGAGTAAGAGCAGTACCAGGGTTTCTTTGACTGAGTCATGCTCCTGTATACTTTTGGAGCCTAGAGAGTGTTATCTTAAATTAAGATTTTTTTGGCTTTTACATTACCTTGTGCTACATCCTTGAGCAGTGTAGATATTTAATATTAGTATGTGAATTAGATGCAGCAGAACATGCATATTGGGACAATGAAATAACACTTCTCCTTTAACTAGTGGAGTCAGTCAACCCAGAGTTAAGAAATAAATGGTAGTGGGGATTGGTATGTGTTAACCTAAGTGACTGCCTAGTGGTAGAGAACATGGGTGTTCCTCCTAATAGACTCCATTTAGCTTTTCATTTTTTTGAGCTGCAAAATTCTCATCTGGCGGTATATGGGGAGAGAGTGAGGACACCATTGAAAGATTTTTTTTTTCTCTTCCTGAGAAAAGAATTGGTTTCAGGTTCATTGCAGATTTTGATTTGTTTTAGAATAGATGTTTCATTTGAGAAACCTTAGTGTTTTGCTGCTTTTGGATGCAGCCAAGTATGTGCAAAAGAAACAAGAAAAAGTAGGCTTCATATCAAGAAGACTACAAGATAAAGTCTTCATATCAAGTTGTCATGTGCTCTTCTATGGAATACCTGATAACTTGATAAAGAAAGCTTTTTGCCAGTATGAATTTAGGGCAGGCTAACTTGCATCAAAATCATTGTACAATATGCCCCTTATGAGTGCTAACAGAAGCTGCATACTATGCCAGAACATAATTTGTATATGGTAGATATTTTACAGCAGGTATTTTATAAAAACATTCACATTTGATTAGGACATTTTCTTATAATTCTGTGTGGAATGCCAGCTGCCTCTTGCTCTTTTTAAACTATAGTTTTTAACTGATTTGGATTCTAACTATTGGCACAATTGGCTGTAAAGAAGGCTTGTAGTTATACAAAATACTGCTAATCAGCTTTTGAAAAGCTGACCCACAGCTTATTTAACTTTATTAAAAAAAAAAAAAGAAAAGGGAAAAAAGGAACCTCGGTGTTATCATATAGTCCAAATTTAAAAGAATAAGTAGTTGTCAGTGGCAGTTGCTTAATTGAAGGATGATCTCTACCACATCTTATTGATGGGTTTTGAAGTGACATAAGAATCCCATCCTTGAGCCACAGATCCATCCAGAGAAGCTGCAGGTCTTTCAGCAGGGTGAGGGTGGACTGTAAGTCAAGATTTTTCTCTTTAGCCGCCTTCCACTCTCTTCTCTGCTTTGAGAGCAAGATACTGTATCTTGAAGTGAGCAGCCACTTTGAGGTTGTGGCATGGTTGGAATCAATCAGCAGCCAGCTTCTCCCAAGTCTTGACATTGATATCTGTTTTCTTGAGGTATGCCTTCAATGTGTGCTTGTAGCATTTCCTTTGGCCAGATCTCAAGCTGTTACTCATTTGGGAGTAGAGCAGTTGTTTTGGGAGTCAAGTCCGAGGCATCCGCATTCTCACACAGTGTAGGATCCAATGAAGTTAGTGCTTGAGGATCATCTACTCAAAGTTTGTAACACTGGCTTCAGCAAGGATATTGGCATTTGTGTGGCGATCTTTCCGTTTGATGTGGAGGATTTTCTGGAGGCATCATTGGTGATATCCTTT
Organism: Caiman crocodilus; assembly: GCA_030014935.1. Taxonomy (NCBI): domain Eukaryota; kingdom Metazoa; phylum Chordata; order Crocodylia; family Alligatoridae; genus Caiman; species Caiman crocodilus. The sequence goes on from JAGPOW010001296.1 coordinate 59,726,499, forward strand.
TAGGGTCTTGAGATGATAACAGTAGATCATCTGTGTTTCACTTCTGTTGGGGGAGTGTGGGGATGATAACTGCATTATAGACCTGAATCTTGGTGTCGTTTTGGAGATTGCGATGAATAAAGATGCACTGAAGCAGTTTTCCAAATGAGGCATTTGTTCATCAGGTCCTGTGCTGGATCTCCTCATCCAGATTTGTTGAGAGAGGCAATTGCTGAAGTAGGGGGAAGTACTTGGCTACCTCCACAATCTTTCCTTCAGTGGTAATTTGGGGAGGGGTTGGGTCATGTCCCTGGCCTGGGAGAATGCTTTAGTTTTCTTGATGTTGAGAGGGAGGCTCAAAGTTTGATAAGCTTCTCTAAAAAAAAAAAAAAAAAATCCTGCTTGGTCTGGAAATTTCCGTGGCTTTGTGCAAAGACGGTGCAGTCAGCGTATTGAAGATATGGATGGTTATTTTGAGTACTTTGGTCTTTGACCAAAAATGTCCCAGATTGGAGAACCTTCCATCCGTTTGGTATTCCGTGTCAGTTCCAGAGATGGTCTTTAATGAGAACCAAGATGATTGTCAGAAAAATGGAGAACAGAGTTAGGACTGTGACAGTTCTTTGCAAGGATAAGTGGTTGTATGCTGTTAAGTATTGATCAGTTTTCATTTTGATAAATATACCTTACTACCAGAGTTAGTGAGATGGCTGAAGACATCAGTTGAATGTCAGTCACATTTGTCAAATAATGTATTTGAATAATTTTACTAAGTGTAGAACTAGTTGAGTAGTGGGATAGTGTATGTGTGGCAGTATATGGTTTGATAAATGTTGCTGAAATGTTGTTAGATATGTTCCAGTGAATATTATTTGACCAACATTTTATTAAAAGCTTTAGTTTTTGCTTCCTTTTTTTTTCTTAGCACACATGTTTTGTGGCATCATGTATGTTTGTGGTTTACACAGTAACTTCTTTCGCTCTCATTCCTCTATTTTCTTGTTCCATATCTCCTTCCTGCTCAGGGGGTTACTTAGTTTCATGTTTAAAAAATTTTAACCTTACTTTCACCTATTGTCAAGTGCTGGTGTGCTCGCTGCTTCTCTAGGTAGGTAGTGCAACAAGTTTAACACACTCTTAACTGTTGGCTTGGATAATCTAGTTGGGGATTTATCTCATTCAACCCCTCTGTTTAGAGCAGGGGGGGTGAATGAGATGACCTCCTGAGGTCCTTTCCAACTTAAATTTTCTATGATTTTAAATTAGTAGTGAACCATGCTATTTAACAGGCAGTGTTAATACAAAAGGTGGGAGATGGCTGTCTTAATGTTCAGGAGCATCACCTTGTTCCTTGTGTTCTGAGGAAAAAGGGACTACTGGTATTCCTACTATGAACTTGCTGTGAGCCCTTGCTCAGGGCCTAAATTTATCTTTGTTTTGCTTGAAAATGAAAACCTCCCCCAACCCTGTCTTAGTACTGGAATGGAAAAACATTTTCTCTCCCTCTTGTTCTTTTCCTTGAGTTTTGGACTCAAAGGACCAGGAGACATATTCCAGTCCTGTATTTATATAGACTCCACCCTTTAGTATCCTGTCTGCTGCAATTTGGAAGTCAAGGATGGTGGTTTTGCCACTGCCCCTCTCCCTAGCTCTGTTTTTGGTCTTCCTTCACAATCAGTAATTACTTTGTCTGCTTTTCTGTCTTGTGAATTACTTTCCAGGCAGCAGAGATAAATTGACTTGTTCTTTGTCAGTTGCACAGTTGACCACTAGTTTCTGAATGGTGACAAGCAAAATGGCAAGAATCTGGTTAGTGTAATTCTGCTGCAGTTTAGGTTTACAGACACTAATTGTGGCTTTGCTAAGAAGTTTTTGTTGGGGTGGGATTTATTGGAAAAACAAAAGCATGTAACAGAAAGAACTTATAAAGAAATGTGCATAGCAAACACTAAAAGAAAAAAAGGGAGGAGGAGAACTGGAGGCTTCTCAAAGCAAGCATATGAGGTCCAGTCAGAAGCCTGTTGAAGTGTGGGGGGCATGCAAGGGAATGTGATAGTTTAGGGGTTTTTTTTAAGCCTAATCCAAATACAGTGTCAATGGGAAGAATCTACTCTCGTTAGCTCAATGGAGAGAGGGAGGGTCAGGAAACTACTAGGCCCAGACATCACAGATGAACTGAGAAATTAACACTTCTGTTTACTCAGATGGGCTATCCTACATAAAAAGTTACTTTATTAATGCCTGAATAATGCTTGATTATCTCCCTATGTGGATGCTCTGGTTTTGGAATAAGAATACGCTATTCCTGTTGTACTTGGCCTAGTGGGTTAACAGGACACAAGCGTATCTGTTATATATAGATGCAGTTAGTCAGAAATAACTCTGTCTACGTGTGGACAAGTACTTGGGTAAGAGCAACATGATTTTTGTGTTTTCTTGTCAATATCTCCCCCTTGCTTTAAAACAAGGTGGCTAGTTTTTTGCTGCTTCCCTTTCTGGGCCTGTGGAAGCAGGGAGAACAGTCACTGCTTCCTCTTCTATATACTGTACTGTAAAACACCCTTAAGATCATCCACCATGTCTGTTAGCATGGATATTAATGATGTACACTCCATTATGTTTCTTTATTTGCTTTGCTTTTCTGTCCAGACTGGAGGGAGAAAGGAAGGCCCTGGTCTTTGGTAGTTTTGTCTGTTTTCATGTGCGGGATGAGTGCCTGCCAAGTTTCAAGTTTAATACCTATGAACCTAACTTTCCAGAGGTGTTAATCATTTAAAGGTCTGGCTGAATTCATTTGAAATCTTAGGACTGACATGTCTAAAAATCACACCAGTGCACTCCATGTCTCTCCCTTTCCACTTAATCACCTTCATTATTTTCTGCTGACTGACTCATTCTCTTCCTCTTGCTTTTCATACCTCTGATTTCCTGCTTCTTTCCTTCTCCCACCCACATGCACAGACATGTCCTTACCCCTTCTTTTCCCCTATGGGATAAGCTGTGAGTGAGAGAGAAGAGGAAAGCTAGTCCTGGACAGCCTCTTGTTTGTGCTCCTTGCCCATGCTCACTGTTCTCTTTCTGTTCACTCTCCCCCAGATGGTGGCAGCACTGGAGAAGTGAGAAGCTCTAGAGCTGGAGTTGCTTTTGGCTGGAGTGCCAAAAACACCCTAGCCTCCACCCATGCCTTGGCTTGCTGTGCAAGAGGTGGAGGAGCTGTGAGGGGCCCAATTTTCATTGCTGGTGGTGGCTGCACTTCTGCCTCCAAGCAGATGGCAGGGGAGTGCAGGGCTGCGCTGTCATGGCCCTTTCCTCACCAAGTGTTGCAAAGTACATGTGTACCCACTGCCACTGTGGAGATGGTGTTGGGGCTATGGAACCTAGCACAGCTGTTTACAGCCTGCCCACTGCATGTTGCAGCTGTCCAGAGCCTGGATTGGCTGTAGTAGGCAACTAGGTGGCTGCAAACAGCTGTGCTGGGCTCCACAGGCCCAGTACCAGCTCCATGGTGGTGGCTGTGTATGTGCCTCTGGGAGCACAGGTGGGAAGGGATCTGGGATAGCACAATCCTGGTCTCTCCCGTACTGTCCATCCCAAGGGGTCATGCAACTACCACCACCATGAAGCTGGATTAGAGAACCCAGTGCAGCAGTTTGCAGCCTCTTGGCTTCCTGCCACAGCCAGCCTGGGCTCTGGGCAGCTACAGCAGGCAGGTTGCAGGCAGCTGTGCTGGACTCTGCAGCACTGGCTCTGTGGCAGCAACAGCTGCATTGTGTGTTTCTGGGCAGACAGCAGGGGTAGGGCCAGGGTTGCATTGCCCTCAGGTCACCTCCTGGCTGTGTGCTGGAGCCATGTGCGCAGCCATCACAGCCACAGAGGGGTTGTGAAGCATGGCACAGCTGTTTGTAGCTTCCCAACTGCAGCTGGCCTGGGCTCTGGGAGGCTGCTGCCTGTCACAGAGCCTGGGCTGCTTGCAGCCTCCCAGCTATGTGCTGCAAAGAGCCTGGGCTCTATGGTTGGTGGCTGGGACTGTGTGAAGCTTCAGTAGCTGATTCAGTTTGGGGGAGATTTGGCCCAATTCAGGGACTGAATCTCCCAGTCCAAATTAAATTGGGAAACCAAGTAAAAGCTCCAAATTGATTTGGGAAAGATTTGGCTACTTTGGACATTTGTCCATAGACTAAACAGGCAGCTGACAAGCCTGCTGGGGTTGGGGGAGGCCACTTATGGCAGGGGGGTACATTAGTTGGGGAGGGGGGTGTGGGATGCTGGTGTGGCAGCACAGGGAGTGGGGGTTCTCAGTTGCCTCTTGCTCAGCTGGGGTGAGGGGGTGGGATGCGCGTGTGGTTTGCTCCAAGGAGAAGGGGGCAAGCAGCAGCAGGGCACAGTCCCCCCTCCCAGCACTGCCATTCCTGCATCCTGTGTCCTCCCATGCTGGGTGGCAAGCAGCAGCAGGGCAGAGTCCTGGCTCCCAGTGTTGATGTGGGTGTGGCAGTGCTGAGAGCAGGGTCTGTGTTCTCTGCTGCTGCCTGGAGTGAGCTGTGCCTGCATTGCTGCTGCTGCCCCCCCACGCGTGCACTGGCTGGGCTAGTGGCAGCAGGGCATAACCCCTGCACTTCCCTTTGCTGGGTCAGAAGCAGGCATAGCAGGAGGAGCCATGGGAGAAGCCCCCATGGCTGCTCTGCTCTGCTCAACCCCATCCCCTGCACTCACCGGCTTTGGCAGTGGCCATTGGGACCTCTAAGGGCTTGTGGCAGAGCCCCCTGCCCCCACACACAGCAGAGGATATTGGGGGGCAGTGGGGATTGCCCCCTGCTTGGCACTTGTGTGGTAGCTGCCACATGGCGTGGGTGCAGCACAGCTCAGCAGGGCACTGCGTGCTGTATGGGAGCTGGGGTGGTTCTACCTGTTAGCTGGAGCTTGGCACCACTCGGCCCCAGTGGCCCCAGCTTCTACACAGTGCATGGTGCCCTGCTGAGCTGTGTTGCTTGGTACAACAGCTGCTACATGGGTGTCAAGCCAGGCAGGTGGGGTGGGGCATACGATCCCTGCTGCCCCCTATTGCTCTGCCCTGCGTGCGGGGGTGGGGCACTCTGCCATAAGTGCCCAGAGGCCCCAATTTCCGCTGCTGCATCTGGTGAGTGCCAGGACTAGGCTGAGGCTGGGCAGGGGATGCAGCTGTTGGGGCTTCTCCTGCAGCTCTCCCTGGCTGATCCAGATCACCAAATCTTCCAAAGCTGATTCAGCTGAATCAATTTGGGACAGTGATCCAAATCTCTGAATTGAATCACTGTCCTTCGACTCAGCTGAATCTGAATCGAATACTTCCCTGTTTGCACAGGCCTACTGGTGGCAGCTACCCAAATCCCAGGCCGGCTGTGGCATGCCAAGGAAAATGGCTTTGCATGCTGTGCTGTGCTCTGGCATGCGTGCTGTATTCTGGCATGTGTGCTGAGGGTTGCCAATCCCTGCTCTGGAGAGTGTCTATGTTGCTTTCTCAGAGAGGCAGATATGCTGCTGAAAAAGTAAGCCCTACCTATATTCATCCATGCTCCCAGGTATGTAGTGTAAATGGTTTTGTGCAGTCCCCATAGTATGCCCTGGCATCATGCTCAGGCTTTCCAGAGTTGAAGTCAAAACTAAGATTGGGTGGGCATTGTAATTCTAATGGGTTGACAGTAAATGATGAACATTCACATAGTTGCTAAGGTACAGGTTGGATCCTTTAAGCAGAGAGAAGTAGTTAGCTGTGTTAGTTTGAAGTCAGAAAGCAGAGTAGATACCCTCATTGTGTTCTCTCATATATTAGTCTATAAAGGTGCACATCTACCCTGGATCATTTAACACAGAGGGATCACATGTATGGCCTATAGGCTGCATCCATTCTGTGGAGCTGTTCTGGCTGGTCCACTGGGCTACTGGCAGGTGCCAGAAGTTGGGATGGGCCAGGAAGAGTGGTCTGCTACAGAATCTCGGGCCACTGGGTCCTGATGTACATGTTGATCACTGACAGAAGAGTGAACAAGGGCAGATACAGTCCTGTCACTATCCAGTCACTTTGCCCGTGCCCACTGTTACGGCCCTATCTCCTCGAATGCTAGCTCTGTTGCTGCCCTCTGCTGAAGCCACCGCATGTCCTATGCTGGAGCTAGAGCTGCTGCCCTGGCACAGGGTGGTGGTGGCAACAGTTCTGGCTCAAGCCCGGGGCATATGGCACAGCTGTAGCTCCTGCCATATGCTAGAGCTGCTGCTTCCTTCTTCCCATGCTCCAGGTTGGAGGCCTCCACTGTATTCCCTGTGCCACCTGGCTAGATCTGTCCTAGGGTGAGTTTGATGCCCTTGCTTTAACCCATAGCTTCCCAAACTGTTGGCATTTGATCCCTCTTCAAGGGACAGTAAGCCTGTTTTCACGGTCCTACTCCCTACCATCTGTACTGCCTCATGTTTTTTAAAGGTATACTCATATTTGAAAATTTAGAATAATTTAAAGGACACATTTTTAGTACAATTATTTTAAGAGATGAGTTAGGTTCAGCTTTTCATGTCAAGTCCCCCATACAAGAGGAAAAAATAAAGAAAAGCTCTTTCACTAATGGGTTCCAGTAGGCTCCTTGAGCTTGGTCTTCTTTTAGTGCAGGTTATAAGGTGCTCTGGAGTCCTTGGATTAGGGCTGCTTCTTGATCTGGGAACAAAAAAAAAATATAATTGCCACAGCCCCCACGTGTGGCTTAAAAATTAGCAACCATTAACTGTGTAGTATTTCATTATTCAATAATTGTCCATTCTCATGTGCTTTGAGCAGGAAAATAATTCACAAGGCTGGTGTGAAAATAATTCATAAGGCAGTTCATGCTTCAGGTATTTCAGTCCCTTTTCAAACTCGGACACTTTTTCATTGATTATACTTGAGTCACATTTTCCAGATTTTTTTTTTTAACAGTCCTAACCCCTGGATTTTTGTGTGTGCATGCAATTTTGGGTTTTTTGGTCAACGTATAAACTGAAATTTCAGGGAATGCTTTATCTAGTTTTGGTTTTCAGGGCTTTAGATCAGTGTTTCTCAACCCGTGGGTTGCAACCCAAAAGTGGGTTGCAAGAGTATATGAATGGGTCTCAAACTTTAAAATGGATCAAAAAACTTAAAAACTGGATTCTTCTTTAAAGGAGGAAAACATGAGAAACCTGTGGCTTTCCCTTGCAGCCTGGCAGAGTTCCAGCCTGCCAAAGGCTGCTTGGGGCTCTCATGCTTCATACTCCCTCCCCTCATCTGTCTCGCACACTGCGAGGGTGGGGGCACTGGATCAGTACTGGCCATCAATGTTTACAGTTGGAGCCTGGTGCAAAAAAGTTGAGAACCACTGCTCTAGATTGCCTGAAGAAGGGTGTTTGTGCCCAAAAACTTGCAAATAACTTTTTTCCAACTATTTAGTTGGGCTAATAAAAAATATCACACCTACAAAAAGAACCATGCCTGCCTTAATATTTTCAACGTATGTATCCTCACCACTTCCTTGTGAGGTAGGAAGTGCAATTATTCCTCCATTCTACATATGGGAAACAGAGACACAGAAATAATATTAGTTCACATTTGAAATGTGTGGCATAGCAGAATAGAGTTTAAACAGAGAGTTAAGTCAGTCTCAAATAGTGCAGTAGTCACTAGGACATCACACCTCCACAATTGAGGCATGTTCCTGTTGCTTTTTAACTTCCTCAGTAGTCCTTTCTGATGTTCAGACGCTCAGTGGGAAAGCAGTATTATCTGTATATTTCCAAACCTATTTGTTTGTTTAGTTTTAAATATGGAGAAATATAATTAAGAAAGCATTTATGTTGGGAGTGTGTTGCTGCATGGTGAATATTGGCTCAAATCTGCTACTTTCAGCTTTAGATCAATTGAAGTGTGCTTTTGGTTTTCTTTTTAACTTGTGAATGCATATATATCCGTAAGTTTATATGTCTCCAGCACAGCAGGTTTATATTATGGATGTAGAGGCATTGGTAGCAACTTTGTAGTTCATGTAATTCTTTTTCCTTTCTGTGGTTCACTTTGTGGGGGGGGGGCAGGCTTTTGTTCGTCATGAAAGCAAATATTCATCACAACTGAAGTTATGCCTCTTAATCCTTAAGTTATAGGGTAAAGTGAATCAGCTTTAGTTCAAGTTACTTAAAATTTCCTTTTGATCTTTTTTTCACATCTCTCTCTCTCTCTCATTTACCAGTAGTTTTAATAGTTCAGACTTTCAGGAGATTGTTAACTAAACAAAATGTTTGTATGCACACTTTCATATGTACTGAGAATTTAAAGGTGTAGAATTTGCTTCATAACACACTATTTGCTGAGTGCAGGCTTCTTTATTAAAATAAATTGTTTGTGGCCCTTGTGCAGAATTAAATCTGAATAAAAGGTAAACCACTTTTTTCTTCCTGCATCTGCAGATGGTTCGTAGTAGTAATTCAGTTTTCACTATTTCCTTATTAATACCAGTGAGAGTGACTCTGAAATGCAAGGAGCAAAACAAAACAACCCCCAAACAAAAAGATCTCCCCTGTTCCATTCATTAACTGGGGGTTTCTGCTACAGAATTCAGTAATGTTTCCGATACTCGACCAGTGCCTCCCAAGATTTTTGGGAGACAGAAGTGTGCGTGTGGGGGGGGGAAGAAATTAATGCTGAATTTACATTGTAGTATTTGCTTTTTTTTAATTAGTAGTCATCAGGTTCATCGGGCAGGGGAAGGTAGATTTTCTGAAGCAAGTAGAGTCCTCAATCTCCTACAGTAGAACGCCACAGGATTTAGGCCCAGTTTACTGCAATTTGGGTAGGTCCCTAAACATGTACTGGGACCTGTTCAAATTGCGGCAGCAGATGGGTGATTTTTGCAGGTCATTCATGGCTCTGGCCACCACTCTTGCAGTCTTCTTGGTCCATTCATCCCCCCCACCCCCATGCCATTGCTTGGCCAAGGGACTGCGGCAGACCCATCCCTTCCCAGTGTTTGGCTGAGAGGGCTGCCTTTCATGTGGCCCCCGCTCCTTTTTTGCTGGTGGTTGGAGAGGTTGGGCCACAGCAGCCCATTGGGGAGCCAGCATTTTACTTTTGATAAGCTATTGTTTTTCTGGCAAGTTCGCACAAAATCATGGAAACCACTGTTTTTTGTGGTGTTTGTGGAAACAGCCGTTTTTCATGGTTTGAGTTAGGTCCCTATACACTATGTGTTTATATTTGTAGCAGTTTTCAGACAAAAGGAAACAAATAGTCAAGTAATTAGCATTCTTCCTTGTTATGATTTTAGTTTCATAGAAGGCCAAGGAGAGAAAAATAATCTTCAAATTGTTGCTCGTTAAAAATGCACATGACACAGATCAGGCATAAAATTTTATTTCCAAACCTTTTAACAAATTTATTGTAAGGCTAAGGAAAAATTAGCTTGTAAGATTGTTGGAATGTCTCTCTCAATTCATGAGACATTCATAAGCTTTTTAGCATAAATTGATATATGTGACTAAAAACATTTTTACACCTCACTAATTATATATGTGTATCAAATTTTGGGGTGATGTATCAAGAACTTAATTTTACATTCTTATTGTGTTAGATTAAGAACTGATGAAATATAGAAGTTAAAATATTTAAGTAAACTAAACTTTCATTTTTTTTAAAACAGTGACCTTTTCCTAAACATTTCAGTGGGTTTTTTGTTTAAGGTTTTTTTGTATGACTACAAGATGGTGTACTTTTAAACTCTAGGGAGCAAGATCACTCCTACATTCTTGGCAAAATAAAATGTAGAGCAGTAGCAAGGTGTAGGTTTCACTGAAATTGTCTTGGCATGCATGCCAGGGGATGAAGGGATCTAGAATTTTGTGAGAATTGGGCTTGAACCAGTAGGCTTTTGTCTCTCAGTTCCTGGTAGTTGTCAGAGATGATTTTGAAAGGGGCCATGGTTCTTTAGAAAAGTAAATATATGAGGCTACAAAATATTTCTTGTTTGGCAGTCTAGAACAACCAAACTTCTAGTTGGCGCGCACAACATTTTAATGTTGCCTATTGGACAGACTGATCTTTAGAATGCTGTGTATATTGATTTACTTGCATATGACACCTGAGGCCGAAAAGAAAAATTGTTCTGCCTTTGTCCCTTCAGAAGGCACTAAATAGAAAACAAATTGCTCTGCTGCTTTGATAAATTTCTACTTCTGTTTAATCATTCAGTTGCATGTTCTTGTAGATGAGACGAATGCCCACAGCTAATTATGTGTTCTAACTTTAAGCACAGTGTAGGGAACAACTCCTGTTGAGTGGTGCTGCCAAGAAACTGAAGCAGAAAAATCATTCTGTTTCCACTCACTGCTCAGGTGGACTAGTTAAGTCAGTTTACCCACAGCAGTGCAGGTTAGCAACTTGGCCTTGACAATGGATAGGATACCCAACAAAAAAATTACCAGGTACACAAAATACCTCGCTCCAGGTTTTGTTCAGGAGGGATCTTGGTTTTCTCAGTTTAAAATTCCCAAATTCTCTCATTAACACCCCCAAAATCCATGTTTTTCGTGATTAAAATGAAACACCGCTATATATGTAGGTATCAGTTGAATGCAGTGCTGGAGGGAGCATTGTGCCACCATGGTGGGACACGGAATCAGCAGTGCAGGATTGTGCCCCCCACTGCTGCCAGGTGGAACTCAGCCAGCCTACCAAGGGAAACCTGTGTTTCCCTCCTTTAAAGGAGAAAAGGAAGAATCCACATTTTTTTTTTTTTTTTTTTTCTATTAAAGGAAAAAATCTGCACTGGTATATATTTTCTGCAGTGAACAGAACTTGGATTCCTGTTGTTCCTGATTGTGAAAATGGTCTATCTGTTTTCATTTATCTAAGCAGCGTGCTCAGTTCTCCTACACTGGTACTGATTTTGAAAACTCTTCATTGGGTGTCATGATAGACAGCAAAATGAACGTGAGCCACCAGTGAGATACTGTAGCTGGCAGAGCTAATCAAACACTGGCATGTATATACTGAAGTATCTTGAGCAAGACTAAGGATATCATCTTCCATCTCTGCACAGCCTTGATGAGACCACAGCTGGAGTTCTGCATCCAGTTTTGGTCACTGCACTTCAGGAAGGATATGGAGGAGCTCAAAAGAGTTGAAAGGAGGGCCACATGCACGATTAGTGGCCTAGGGACCAGGTCATACGAGGAGAGGCTGAAAAACTTGGGACTGTTCAGCCTGGAGAAGAGAAGACAATTTTTAAGCAAGCTTTTGGGTTCAAAAACCCTTCATCAGGCTAAGGAAGTTTCAGCAGTTGGTGTGCGTTCTTTCTGGATGGAATGAAAAGTAAAAAAGCCAGAGGCTGGGCTGGTATGCATACAAGACAGGCAATTATTGAAAATGTAGATTGAGGTGTCAGTGGGTGAGAGATGGGCTGGGTACAGGGAGAGAAGGGGGATGAATAGTGGAGAAGTACCTGGGAAGTCAGCTGTCAGGCAGGTTATAATGTGTCATAAATCCAATGTCTATATTTAATCCATTTTTAGTATGCAGGAGGATTCATAGGCTCTTCTCTGGGAAGTGTTTTGTAAGTTTCCTGTGAGAATCAGGACTGAGAAATTGGAGAGAGAGTGGTTTTCTTGTGAGAAATGTGCCCTTTTTCTCCCCCCCAGCCCACAGCTTGTCTCTTGCCCATTGACTCCTCAATCTCCATTTTCACTGACTTACCTGTCTTATATGCATACCAGCCCAGCCTCTGGCTTTTTTTACTTTTCATTCCACCCAGGAAGAGCACACATCAACTGCTGCAACTTCCTTAGCCTGACAAAGGGTTTTTGAACCCAAAAGTTTGCTTAAAAATTGTTCTCCAACTATTTAAGTTGATCTAAAAAAAAGATACCAGATTCACCCAAAGAATGCCTATGTCTTTAGACCAACACAGTTACAACCTACACCACTGTAACATAAATTATAGCTCTTTTTTTAGCTAGAGACTAACAAACACAAATAACAAAATTATTTATTTTGTTCTTTTTCCCTCCTTCCCCTTTCTTCCAAATAGGCTGGGTGACAGACATGTATTTCTGTGTTTCTGTACATCTCTGGACTTGCAGAATGTTTAGTGGTAGTAGAAATCTGTCTTCATAAAAATAAGTAAATGCCATAATGAAAAAATCAGCCTACACACACACATGTCAATTATGCTCAGTTCTGATCTTACAAAACTGTAACAAACGTTATTGTTAACTGTATTTTCTTTCTGGATAACCAAGCTAGGAAACCCAGTATCCTTATTGTTTTAAAAGTTCATCCTTGTACTAATGGATCAGTGTAATCAAAGTCTGAAATTGACTTTTTTTTTAAATGTCAAAAGATCTCTAACTATACACACAACTCATTATGCTTCTTTGACATTGTTATAGAAAATAAGAGGTCACCACATATCCTTGGTACAACAGTTTTTGGGCTGTCCATACCTACTGTGTTGGATGGCTGTAAAATTGGCATGTTGTGTGAAAATCTGAGCGGCTAGTCTTGATGTATAAGGCACAGAAACTTATGGGTATATGCTGCTTTTAGGGCATTTTTGGATGTACTTTGAAATATTAACTTTGGTAGGAGGACTAACATAGTTAACCAGTGATGCTTAGAGAATTTCACCAGTGCTATAGAATTGTTAGAAAAATGGTTACATCCTGTTGGCAGTCATTATAGCAGGGCAGGCAATTATTTTGGGTGGAGGGCCGCTTACGCAGTTTTGGCAAGCTGTTGAGGGCTGCATGGGTAGGCCTGCCCCTTGACAGATGCCCCACCCCCTGGTCACCATCTTGGGACCAATGTCCCAATGTCTCAGGACCAGGACCAGCACCAGTGGGGCCCAGAGCAGGGTGCAGGCTGGCAGGGGTCTGTGGAGCCGGGTTAGGCTGCACCAGCAGGGAGAGGGTTGAGCTGGCCCGGCTCCATAGAGCCCCTGCTGGCTGGGACCCTGTACTCCTGCTGTGCTGCTCTGGGCCCTGCTGGTGCTGGCCCTGGGATACCGGTGTAGGCCCTGTGCTCCCACTGACTCCTGCACCCGCTCACTCCCAGTGCCCCCCCCGCCCCAGCCCCATGGTACAGGTGGGGGGCAGCATGCAGCCCCAACCCCCTGCTGAGCACAGGGAAAAGTGCCCCATCCCCCACCATGTGGCCAGCGTTCCGTGCTGCAGCCACTCGCAGCCTGCGCAGGGCTGTCCTGAGCAAGCACAGGCAGCCCCATGTGGTCTGTGAGCTGCTGCAGCACGGCACTGGCTGCGGGGCGAGCAAGGGGCCACTTTTCCTATGCTCAGCACCAGCTTGTAACCCACTCCTGCTGCCAGCTCCAGGTTTGCCTATGAGGGCTATGCTGTGGTGGCAGCAGCTGCTCGGTGCATAAGAAAGTGCCCTGCCTCTGCTGCGTGCTGCGCTGGACAGTATTTGCCACTGCCACCTCTCTGCTGCCTAGTGTGCGAGCTCTGGTCGGGCAGCAGCAGCAAACATCGTCTGGCACGGCAAGTAGGGGGTTGCTTTCCTCCGTAACGAGTAGCTGCTGCTGCTGTGGTGCAGTTCCAACGGGTGAGCCCAGAGCTGGTGCAGGGCCCAGGCTGGCAGTGGGGCGGGTCACAAACTGGTGCTGAATGTGGGAAAAGTGGCTGCTTGCCCGCACCGTGGTTGGCGCTGCACACTGCAGCCACTTGCAGTCTGCATGGGGCTGCCTGTGCCTGCTTAGGACAGCCCTGTGTGGGCTGAGAGCAGCTGCAACAGGGAGCACAGGCCATGGGGTAGGGGAGGGAGGGGCCACTTTTTTCCCCAGACTCAGGTTTTCCCTGGGCTGCTTTTCTGTCCTCCCTCCCTCTCTTTTCCCCCTCCTACCGCCCACATTGAGTTTCCAGCACTGGTGCATGGTGCAACCACGTGTTCGCAGGCCAGAAGCCCCTGCTTGGGCTTCCAGCTGGGGGGTGGGGCTGGGTGGGCCTTGCTGTTGCAGGAACCTGCTGGGGCTTCCCCTGGATCCTACTGCCCCTGTCTCCTGTCATTTTTGACAGGAACCAAGGATAGATAAACATTAATTTTCTACATTTTTAGGGGCACTGCAGGCCAGATACAGCCCATAAGGCCGTTCTATTTTGCCTATCCCTGCATTACAGCCATGTGCACAGGTGAAGTCAAAACAGGGTACTACCACATTAAAGTTTAGGAACTCCTGCAGTAAAAATATATGTAGAGGCCATGTTAATGCTTATTTAGGAACTTCAGACAAAGCCAAACCTGCACTGTAGGTAGATGCTAACATAGAAGTTAAGTGTCTGACCCGTCTGTCTCTCTTTGCCACCTTTTTGAAGCAAGATGCAGAGTAACTTGGGGTCGCTCTAGTTCTTATAGCAACTAATTCTGTGGTATTACAAAGAGGGTATATTTCTTCTCTATATTCATGTTTTATATGCAGAGCGGTTTAATAAATTAGATTATTTTCTGATTGACCTCCCTGAACTTTTGGCTTCTGGGCTTTGGTGTGTGGGAGAGAAATGAGCTTAATTCATGGAAGGTAATCTCTGTTAGGTCACTTCAAATGGGTGTATGTTGACTTAGGTGGAGCTGGAGATTGTAAGTACCCGTGAAATATAATGAGCCTTTATGGATAGGGCTGGGCGCACCTTTGATGAAGGTTAAATACGCCATGTGGGATAGAAATATGTATGGTAGAAGTTGGTCTTATACCCTGCATAAAGATAAATAGGTAATATTGACATATTATTGGTAGATATCCATGTATGTGCTGGGAATCTGTTCAGTAGTGGATTTGCTGGAAGAATATGTGTGTGTGTGGATTCTGGCTGAGGTAGTTATCTCTTAAAAAGATGAGGTAGTGTTTGTAGAGTGGTAGGCTGAGGCTCCTGCTGGAAATGGGCATGTTGATATGGGGCCACCGGTGATATGAACTACGTAAGAGTTATTGTAGTCAGCAATTGGTGTGTCATCCTTTAGGTAGAGAAAGAAATGCCAGCTGAGACTTGTGTAGTAGGTAGTGTTGGCATGTGTGGTGACACGAATATAGGTGGCTTCACCAGGTATTTATGAAGTAGGTGTAAGGGGAAGGAGGGTTTTATTTTAAAAGACTGTTCCAGTTGAGTCTTAAGCCAGTTTAAGCCCTTTTTCTTATTCTGAGATGGAACAGTAGACCTCCTTTAGTTAGAGGTGGATAGCAGCAGTGAATCTGTGTTTGTTTTACCATTGTGAAGATTTTCTTTGGCCCTATGCTATGGGGATCAGTCCAGCATTTGGATCTAAGAATTCTGGTATTGAAATGCATGAACAACAGAAACAGTTTTGTAGTGGTTCTAGTGGTCTGGGGTCATGGTTTCTCCTCCATCCCCTTGTTCATTCCCAATATAAAACCTTATAGTTCTTTTCATCTTCATAGTTCCCCCTTTTGTATGGATCACTCAGCACTTTGAGATATGCAAGAGAGGTGTTAAGGGAGAAATGGAGGCAGAGAGAAATTATTTAGAGCAGGGGTAGGCAATGATTTTGGCACTCTGGCCAAAAAAACCCATAAGGTTTACCTTGTAAGGTGCCTAGGTGCTGGCATGCTAGAAAAACAAAGCCAGGGTGGGGAATAAGTGGCAGGATGCATTGCATATTATTATAGTTAATAATAATAATTTTTTTCACTGTAAATACTAGGTTTTCTAAAAATTCAAAACCTGGTGACAATAAATAAAACTTCATACATTACCTTTGTTCTTGTATATTCTTTTTTTGTTAACCATGTTGTGATGAGAGAGGAAAAAAAAGAAAACAGAAAAAGAGGGGGAAAGAGGAAGGGGAGGGGAGAGAGCAGAGAAGAAAAGAAAAAGATAGAGAAAGAGAAGAAAAAATGGAAAGAGAGAGAGAGCATGTCCCTTGCCACCAGCCTTTCCCACCTTGTACTGGCTGCATCTCAGGCCCACTGGTCCAAGGCAGTGTCCCGCAGAGGGAAGCAGTGACACCACAGCAGCAGCCACCAGAGCTGGGGCACCTGGGCCTCCTCGATGGTCCCAGAGCACGGGAACCCTAGACTCAGGGCTGGGAGGGAGGGCTTGGCTGGGGCTTAAGCAGATAGATGCCCTGTTCCACCCAGGCAGGGGCAGAACTGGGCTGCCAGGTGCTTGGGGCAGGGTCCTGGCAGCATAAGGAGAACCTGCAGAGAAGGAGAAGGTGCAGAGAGAGGTGTCACAGGCAGGCTGGTCAGCCGGCATAGCTGGCCCTTTGGGAAAGCTGGGGCTGTGTGGGAAATAGGAGCTTCTCTGAGGCTCTGCAGGCTCAGCCACAGTTGGCAGGTGGGTGGTCAGGGGTGCTCGGGAGCACCCAAGGTGGAACGTGGCATGGCCCGCACAGCTCCACAGGGATGGGTCGCAGCCACCCTGCCCATGAGGAGATGCTGCCTGGCTGGGGTAGGACGCTGGGCTTTGGGAGGCTCCCAGGTTTCGGGCTTGGCCTCCCTGTGTGCCAGGCACAGCATGGATGGAGCAGAGCCACTGTGGTGCAAGGGCCCACCTGTAGGAGTCCCCCGAGGCCTGAGAACAGCTGCCACAGGTAGTGCTTGTAGCCCAGCCAGCTGGGAGCCTGCAATACAGTGGCCCTGTGCAGTGCCTTCATGGAGGGGAGCTGTGGGTGGGCAAGGTTGGGCCAGTTGCTGTGGCTGTTCCCAGGGAATGCGGTGCTCTGGTGGCTGGGCCCACCCCTGCACTGGGGGCAGCTCTGCCTCATTTGCACTATGCTCTGGCCAAGCCCAGAACCAGCAGCCCCTTGAGCCCAGCATCCTGCCCCAGTCAGATGGCATCCCCCCATGGGCAGGATGGCTGTGTTTTATTCCTGTGGAGTGGTGTGGGGTAGCTCTGCTTCCTGCCCAGCCCCTGCCTTCCCGAGGGGCCGGTTAGACTGGCCTACCTGCAACACCTCTCGGCACCTGCATCTCCCTGTGCCCCCTGGACCCTGCCTCTAGTGGCTGGTCCTGGCACTTGGCACACCCAATGCTCGGCCCCCACCCAGGTGGGATGGGGTCTCTCTCTGCCTGAGCCCCAGGCTTGTCCACCTTCTGGGAGCCTCCAGTGCAGCAGTCCTGTTTTTTTTTTCTTGCTGTAGATCAGTCAGGAGTTTGAGAGTGTTCATGTAGGTTTTGCTGTTTTGCCCTAAACTTTAACTTTTTTAACAGAATGCTCTTTTTCTCTGAGGCTCTTCTGGGTGGGTATACTACAGCGGGGATAGTTTGGAAGCTGGAGATCTTGTGACTTCCATCTGGAAATTCTCCCTGAATAGGCATAGCAGAATGTTCCTGAATCCAGCCAATCCATATCTAGTGTCTTCCACTTGTAGCTAGTGTAGTGTCCATCTGCCTTGCCTTTTTCTATTTGTGCTAATTTGATCAGATTCTGTCAAAAGTAACGTGAATGTTGGAATGCTGTTCTGACTGGGTGATACGTGATGAATTTCTTTGACTTCCCATCACAATGGGAATCCTTTAACATATGATCTTTAAGAGTAAGGAAAGGGGTTGTTTGTGGATAAATTCCCAGATGGTGGGAGATGACTATTATTTTGACACCGCTGTTAACTACTGTGATTTAATTTTACTGATATGTATGACTGGGAGATGTGAACTCACTCTTTCTCTCTTGGTCTCTCTCTCCCTCTCTTTTCCTCTAGGAGGGCTGCTGACCTGTCACTCTGCTGCTGAACAGCATGCAGTCCTTTCGGGAGCAAAGCAGTTACCACGGAAACCAGCAGAGCTACCCACAGGAAGTGCACGGCACATCCCGGCTGGAAGAATTCAGCCCTCGCCAGCAGGCCCAGATGTTCCAGAGCTTTGGAGGAGGTGCTGGCAGTGGACGGCGTGGAGCAGCGGGGACCTCTGCAACAATGCCCGGTGAAACCTCTGGTCATCAGAGCTACCAAGGTTTCAGGAAAGAAGCAGGAGAATTTTACTACATGGCTTCCAACAAAGATCCTGTGGCAGCAGGAGGACAGCAACCACCTCAGCGCAGGCCATCTGGGCCAGTGCAGAGTTATGGACCACCACAAGGGAGCAGCTTTGGGAGCCAGTATGGAAGCGAGGGGCATGTGGGCCAGTTTCAAACGCAGCACTCGACCCTTGGGGGTGTCTCTCACTATCAGCAGGACTATACTGGACCTTTCTCTCCAGGGAGTACCCAATATCAGCAACAAGCTTCTAGCCAGCAGCAGCAAGTACAGCAACTGAGACAGCAGATCTATCAATCCCATCAGCCCTTACCACAGACATCTAGCCAACCTGTATCTAGCGCCTCCCATTTGCAGCCAATGCAGCGTCCATCTGCCTTGCCTTCCTCTGCTTCTGGATACCAGTTACGAGTGGGTCAGTTCAGTCAACACTATCAACCCCCTGCTTCTTCCTCCTCCTCTTTTCCTTCCCCTCAGCGTTTTGGCCAGTCGGGACAGAATTATGATGGCAGTTACAGTGTGAATTCTGGTTCACAATATGAAGGCCATGCTGTGGGTTCCAGTGCGCAAGCTTACGGAACCCAATCTAGTTTTAATTTTCAGACTCAGCCAATTAAGAGTTTTGAGCAATCTAAGATGCCCCAAGGTGGACAGCAGGGGCAGCAGCAACAGCATCCCTCACAGCATGTAATGCAGTACTCAAATGCTGCTACCAAGCTTTCACTTCAAAGTCAAGTGGGACAGTATAGCCAATCTGAAGTCCCTGTGAGGTCACCGATGCAATTCCATCAGAACTTCAGTCCTATTTCCAACCCATCTCCAGCTGCCTCTGTAGTACAGTCTCCAAGCTGCAGCTCCACTCCATCTCCTCTCATGTCAGGTGGAGATAATCTTCAGTGTGGGCAAGGTAACATGTCCATGGGCTCTAGAAATCGAATTTTGCAAATGATGCCTCAGCTCAGCCCAACACCATCCATGATGCCGAGCCCCAATGCTCAAGCTGGGGGCTTCAAGGGATTTGGGTTGGAAGGGTTGCAGGAGAAGAGGCTTACAGATCCAGGTCTGAGCAGCCTAAGTGCTCTAAGCTCTCAAGTTGCTAATCTTCCCAACACAGTCCAGCACATGTTGCTTTCAGATGCCTTGGCACCTCAGAAAAAAGGTTCCAAAAGATCATCATCTTCTAAAAAGGCTGACAGCTGCACAAACTCAGAAGGCTCCTCTCAGGCAGAAGAGCAGCTCAAGTCTCCTCTGGCAGAATCTCTTGATGGTGGCTGCTCCAGCAGTTCAGAGGATCATGGAGAGAGAGTGAGGCAGCTGAGTGGCCAGAGCACTAGTTCAGACACCACTTACAAAGGGGGCAATGTAGAAAGATCCAACTCCTCACCAGCACAAGGCTCTCAGACTGAGCCACCAAAACTCAGTACTAGCCCTGCAGCTAGAGAAGATGTGTGCTCCCCTGATGGAAAGGAAGCCTTGGTAGCAGCAGAGGCTGCCCCAAAAGTGAATGAAAAGGCAGTTGGGGTGATTGTCTCCCGGGAGGCTATGGCAGGCAGAGTAGAAAAGTCAGGTGGGCAGGATAAACCCACACAAGATGATGTTTCCACAGCTGCCCAAGCAGCTCCTGGGTCCAGTGGATTGAAAGAAACTGGGCAAGTGATGCCACAACCAGAGTCTCAAGGAGGGAGCAAAGGGAGTAAAAGTGGGGATAACAACACTAACCACAATGGAGAGGGTAGCAGCCAGGCTAGTCATACAATCCTGGGGTCAAGTTTTCCTGGTAGAACAGAACCTTCCAAATCTCCTGGCAGTTTAAGATACAGCTATAAGGATAATCTAGGCACTAGCATGCAGAGAAATATTGGTGGCTTTCCTCAGTATCCTTTGAGCCAAGAAAAAGGGGATTTTCCAGGGCATAGTGAGCGAAAGGGGCGGAATGAGAAATTTCCCAGTCTCCTACAGGAAGTTTTGCAGGGGTATCACCATCACCCAGATAGAAGATATGCTAGGAATGCTCAGGAGCATCCAGGAATGGCTGGAAGCTTGGAAGGAGCCATGAGGCCCAACGTTCTAATTAGCCAAGCCAATGAATTAACCAACAGAAGCCTTCTAAACAAAACCATGGGATCGCTCCTGGAAAGCCCCCACTGGGGCCCCTGGGATAGGAAATCAAGTGGCACAGCTCCTGAGATGAAACAGATCAATCTGGCTGACTATCCTATTCCTAGAAAGTTTGAGGTGGAGTCACAGTCTTCTGCCCATGAGGGAGGAGCACTGTCAGAGAGGAGGTCTGTTATCTGTGACATATCTCCACTAAGACAACTGGTTAGGGACCCTGGGCCTCACCCAATTGGGCACATGGGTCCTGAGGCCAGAAGTGGAAGAGGTGAGCGGCTCACTCCTGGTTTAGGCCAGTCAGTCATACTCCCTGGTGGCCTGGTATCCATGGAAACAAAGTTGAAGTCTCATAGTGGGCAAATAAAAGAGGAAGATTTTGAGCAGTCAAAGACCTCAGTCAGTCTCAACAGCAAGAAATCTGGTGATCACTGTCATCCTCCCGGCATCAAACATGAATCTTTCCGAGGCAATGCCAGCCCTGGAGCTGCAGTCTCTGATGTTACTTCAGACTACATCTCCCAGCAAGAGAGCAGGTCAACACAAATGAGGCGAGCTACTGGCAGAATTGGAAGCAGCAGGGAAGGTATGAGGGGAAAATCACCTTCACAGTTTCAGGATCTGGCTGATAAACTGAAGATGTCACCAGGCAGAAGCAGAGGCCCAGGAACAGATCTCCACCACATGAACCCCCACCTGACACTGGCTGAGAGGGTCAGCAGGGGTTCTTTACACTCTCCATTCGCTCAAAACTCTGAAGGTCCATCTTTGGCTTCGGCATATCATGCAAACGCTAGGGCTCATGCTTTTGGTGACCCCAGCCAGAGTTTGAATTCCCAGTATCATTACAAAAGGCAGATATACCAGCAACAGCAAGATGAATACAAAGAGTGGAGTGGCAGCGCTGCTCAGGGTGTGATTGCTGCAGCTCAGCATAGACAAGAAGGGGCAAGGAAGAGCCCAAGGCAACAGCAGTTCCTTGACAGAGTAAGAAGTCCGTTGAAAAATGACAAAGATGGAATGATGTACATCCAGGCCAGCTCTTACCTCGATGCTGGAGGTCAAGAAACTGGGCGCTGTGTCATGGGGAGTGATGGTGCTCAAAACAAGTGCACCGAATTAAAACATGGTAACCAGAAGATACAGCAACAGGAATCTGGTTGGGATCTGTCCCGGCAGACCTCTCCAGCCAAGAGCAGTGGTCCTCTAGGAGCAGCCAATCAAAAAAGGTTTTGCCCTCCGGATGGTGATGGGCACAGGCGAGAAGAATCTACAGATTTACCGAAGCCGAGTAATGCCATGATGAGGCTCCCTGGCCAAGAAGATCAGTCTCCTCAAAATCCTTTAATTATGAGGAGAAGGGTCCGTTCTTTCATCTCTCCTATTCCTAGCAAAAGGCAGTCACAGGATGCAAAGAATAGTGGTACAGACGATAAGGGGCGACTGCTTCCTTCATCAAAGGAAGGAACTGACAAAGCATTCAACTCCTATGCCCACTCATCTCAAGGCCAAGATGCTGGGAAGTCGCTGTCTAAGGGAGATCCTTCCAAAGATCTTCCTATTCCTGACAACAGGAATTGCCCTGCTGTTTCTCTTACAAGTCCGGCTAAGACCAAAATATTGCCTCCACGGAAGGGTCGGGGATTAAAACTGGAAGCTATTGTTCAAAAAATTACATCCCCCAACATCAGGAGAAGTGTTTCCTCCAACAGTGCTGAAACTGGTACAGATGCTGTCACTCTTGATGACATCCTTTCCCTCAAGAGTGGACCTGAAGGTGGGAATGTGACCAGTCATGGATCAGAAACTGAGAAGAGAAAAGGAGAGACTGCATCAGATCAGATGGGGACACTAGGCCAAGAAATGATGGGTGAAATGTCTCTATCAAGACCAGAAGAGTGGCATGGCAGTGAAGATGATAAGGTCAAAAAAGAGACATCTGAAGTAGCTAATGTTAGTAAAGAAGGATCAGGGACTACTGTGGCCCCACCATCTTTGCAGAAGTCTGGTATACAAGGAAGATCTGATGCTTCTATAAGTGGAGCTGGAACTCTGACTTTTTCTGACTCAAAAACAGTCTCTCCTTCTAATGTGTTTACTTCTGAATTGAACCCAAAGTCTGAAGAAAAAGACGGAGACGTTACAAACATTTCACCCAAGCCAGATGGCTTCCCTCCAAAGGGATATTTTCCCTCTGGAAAGAAAAAGGGGAGGCCCATTGGTAGCGTAAACAAGCAGAAGAAGCAGCAGCA